>BGPR01000035.1:664513-845305 GCA_013235015.1 Araneus ventricosus | reverse complement strand
ATTTTTAATTAATTAAAATTTCCAAAAACGGCTCAGAGGTGTTCATTCCCAAATTATGACTGTGCTAAATTGGGGACCTGTAGCTCCAATTGTTTGCCCTGTAGAGTGCCAACACACATATATTCTCCTTTATTATTAGTAGAGAGTAATATTCAGAAGAAAATGGCTTATGTCTTATCATTCATTCAATTTTGAAACCAAGTTTGTAGTGTACATATATTTTTAAACTTTTTATTTTCTTAAACATTTTAAAAATAAGAAATTTTTTGCGGTCTTTTTGAGCTATTGAAACTTTTTAATGGTTCAAAAGTTAGGGTCACGAGTACGGCTATGTAAAGATTAGAATACAATTAGTAATAATCCTTTTTCATTGAATCTATATATCCAGCAGATAATCGAATTGTTTGTTTTTGTATTGGATACGTGCATTAAGTGGAAGGAAATATTAAAATTTTCGAAGACAGATTCGATATACATTTTTTTAAAAGAAACATAATTTTCGTTAAATGGAGGGTACAGAGATAAAGTTAATCAATTCCATGTTTTGCGCTAACACTGCCATGGTACAGAAATGTTTAAGTATTTATCGGACATAACTCCTTTTCAGTAAGGACTCCGAATTATTAAATTTAATTTTTTAAAATATCTAATAATTCGATGCATGTATCCAGGCTCTTCTGAAGACGCCAACGATTATTAAATAAGAAATCGTCTCTTAACATAAGCAACACCACCCATCTCAATTTTAAATTTCAACTTAAAAAAATATCTGATAATTCGATGCATGTATTCAGGCTCTTCTGAAGATGCCAAGGGTTATTAAATAAGAAACCGTAGCTTATCAAGCGATATAAACATGAGAGCACATGTTCCTACCAGATGTGAAAAAAATTAAGAAATATTCCTTTAATGGTTACGAAAAATTGAGTATTTTCTTCCTCTTTGAAATTTCAAAAAATTGAGAAAGGTGGCATTGCTTGTGAAGCGACAAAAAGGTAGTTTTACCAATCAGAAGCTAAAGATGACCAAAATCACTCGTCTAATTCTGGAATTACCTTTCGTTTTTCTGTATTAATAGTCAAGTTAGAAATTTGTATGGCAGTGATATGCATTTCTGTTGCTCTTTGGAATCACCATGACCCACGTCCACTGACTCACCCATTGGGTTTGGAGTCTACAAGAATGGACGGGGGAGAGTCAAGCCCAGCACCAGGGTGGCCACAGAGTACCTCCCCAGTCCCCTGGAGAAGCATTTATTAAACATATAAAATCCAGATACACACCTTCCCATTAGGAAGGAATAAAGCATTCAGCTACTTGCAAGTAGCGGAAAGCAAAATCAGTAGCAACACAACAAAACAAACACAAAAAAAAGCACCAACGGGTGCAACAAAACACAAAAACAAGATTAAGAAAACTCTTGGGAATGAGAATTTCGGTTGCTTTTTAATGAAGCGTTATAGAATATATTTTCTTGTTTTCATTCTGTATTAATTTCGAAGAGAGTCACCTCCGCCCTGCTATAGTGTTCAAAGGTCCATTGAAAAACGATCGCTACAACAGCTCGGATACTGAGGTCGGAGTCCTAACGGACATCATGGCCACGACCCCTCCCGAAGGATCACCAACTCAACCCACACCTGTTAGGGAAAAGAGAACCTGCTTACTTATCCGGTGACATCTCATCCACATATTCGGGGTGCCACAGTGGGGGTCCATTCTTTATTAAGCAAGACCGCAAGATATTCATTACCAATTGGTATGTAGACATATGGGGTATTACAGGTCTCCGAGAGACGACCGAAGAAAAGACCACAAAGCATCCAAGCGAATTCTTTACGAATGTATTGCATCTCACTTACAATTTTAAGATCAAGGGAGATTTATCTATATAAAATAACTGGGACAGCCAGAGGACCAGTCCCCCAACCACTAAACCGATTTCGATCATTTTTATTTCATATGGAAGCTTACGACATCTAGATATGTCATTAATGGTCGCCTGCCACCCACCACCCTCCATTCCCCTCCCCCCGGGAGAAATAAAAAAAATACTACTTCACTGTACATTCTCTACGGGGAAAAACTACAAGGAAGTCCCCCAGTCTCAACAACTGAACCGATTTCGATACCTTTTATTTCATATGAAAGTTCATTATGTTTAGATATGTCAACAATGGTCGCCTGCTATCCACCATTGTCCATTTTCGAGAAGTATCACAAAATAAAACTTTGGCAGAATCCCTCAGCCTCTACAACTGTCAATTTATTTTGCCGAGTTACAGGCTATTAATACTATGGGGCGAATAGCCTGGCCGCCGAAGGCAGCTAGTATATGTTTAAAACCAGCAGTCTCCCAATGACTTCCTTTGCTTCCACATAATATGGCACTTTCATGTTTAACTTCGTCTTACAGTGAAGAGCATACAGCATGCATTTATACCCTCTTCCTTTTGAGCGATTTGATCCAAAATTTAATACAGGCCTACAATTTTAGAGTTCAAGACCACATACCAAATTTCACTCATACAGTTTTGTTGTGTTTTTAAGTTGTATTCACGACACATGAACAGACAGGCAGATTTTCCTTTGATGGATTGCATACAAAATTTAATAGGAATCTACAGATTAAGTGTAAAGATCACATTTCAAATTTTATTTGGTTAGGTCCATTTCTTAGTTATTGTGTTCACAGAGATAAATTCCAAAAATGGCTTTTCTTTTAATTCAGGCAGGACTAAAGCTTGGAGATTCATCAAAATCTTGAGGTCAAAAGCAATATTTCCTCCTTCATATACAAGAAAGTAAAAAATAAATAAATGCACTTTCTCCTCAAATCAGAACAGAACAGGAGCTTTGAGGGAAAAATGCTAAGCAAATGTGTCGGATAAGTCATTAGTAACCCTCTTGCTCTCCAGAAGGTATGAAGTCTAAATCTTTATATAGTCCCCTGTCCTATTAGTCACATTTAGTAAAATTTTAGTTGCAGAACTTTGAAAATCCCCATTTTAGATGATTTTAAACCATTTTGATGGCTGCCTTGAGGAAGATCCTCCAATCAACATGCAGCACTTGCTTGACACAGCTACCGATTGATTATGAAATTCATAGCTCCGTAACTTGGCCAGTTTTAGTTGCAGAAGAATTAAACCAATAGCATAGTCGTGAAAAAAGCAGTATAAATAACAGGGTTCATACACATTTCCTTAAAGGAAAATCAAGGGCTAAAAAAACCTAAAAAATAACGACTTCTAAATTGAATAAACTTAACGAATTGTCGCACACATTTTTAAATAAAATGTCTCATTTTTTCAAATTCAACCTATTAGATGTTGTTTTATATTATATATTATGTTAGATTATGTTTTATATTATATTAACCAATATAATATAAAACATAGAAGATACATTACAAATTTAACACAACAAAGCTCCTAAAAATACGAGTTAATAAATTGATGAAAAAACCCTCCCATGAAACTGGTAAACAAATTAAATATCTTTTAATTCCAAACTTTTTTCATTCAATTTTACATCCAAGGTATTTATTTTACTTTCTTTTTCAGAAATTGTTTTTCTTAGTTCATGCGATTGAATAAATAAATTTATGTCTTTTGACTTTTCAGCCTCATTAGCTAAATCATTTGCTTTCTCATTTGTTTGGTGTATGTCCGTTTGGAGGAACATTTTCTTTTGTTTTATAAAATCTATTTCCTCCTCTAGAGCTTTTCGTTTCAGTTCTTTTGTTTCAGTCTTTTCTTTGGATCTTTCACTTTCTAAATACTGCATGTATTTTGCTCTATCCGAGGTGGCAGCCATCCTCATTTCTTTAGTAATTTTTAAGTCATAAATAGCCACAGATAGCTTAATAAAATCATGATTTACACACTGGGAAATATATGAAGCATCTTTTAAATTTTCTATTTCCAGGGCCTTGTTCACCGAAAAACCTCATTGTCTATGTGACAGTATTAATACCATTTTGATAATCTTCCAAATTTCTTCATAATGATTGCTAAAAAAAGTTTGCAAAAAAGTATCAAGGGAATCACTCTTTGGATTGAAAGAAGTAAATTCAAATGAATTTGGCTTTACAATATTTAACAGAATATCTATCATAGAGTAACAAAATTTCGTCGCAATCTTTTTCCAAACTACGTTTATTTTGCGACAACACAATCAATACCTTTTTCATTTTTTCCCGTGCTTTTTTGGGATATCCAGCCATTACTCGTGGATCAATGCAAATCGCAGGTCTTACTAGTGCCTAATTCACAGGACATTTCTGCATGAAATGTTTTATCATTGCTCTGATGTTTTTCCGACTATCCTGTCCGAGTGTGAAAACATCCTTGTCTGCTAATTCCTTATTTTTTTTATCTTTTCTTTTATTAATTGCTCTGCAGCAAATCCTAAATACACTCAACTTTTATCATTATACAAGTTTGGGCCACTGAAGTAGAATTTGCATAAAGTCTCAGATTTCTCAATTCTTTCATTCTATGGTTTCAAAATTTTGAATGCAATGATTAACAAGTTTTAAAAACATTACTGGCAAAAAATGGAAGTAAAGGTTTATCACTTTGATACTGTTCTAAAAATGGTAACAGCACTTTTGACAATCATTCCTATGGAACCATGGACTAATCAAGGCCATCTGTAACTCCTCCCTTATTTCCCAAAGTGTAAGTGATGAATACGGATTCATAGAACGCGAGCAGTGTCGTCCCCCCACCCCATTCCGCGAGAGCCACCGAGAAGGAGGAATTAGAAAAACGATAACTGGTGAAATTTTAATTTTTTAATAATGGCAAAGTAAAAAGTAAGGACTTTTCAAAAATGGGGCATAAAAATAAGGATTTGTAAGGACTTTTAAGGACTAACTGTAAAACTAAGGATTTGTAAGGACACGTACGGACCCCGAATAATGCTGTTGTAAGGAAGTTTTAACAGTTTTTTTCTAGTTTATTTCTCATAAAAAAAAAAGTGCTGGAACAGCGTTCCCGCTACATTACATCCCTGAATTGAACTTTTTAAAAAATTTTAAATATTAGTGTATCCACAATACTTAATATATAAAAAAGGGGGACTGTATAAAACTTAAACAATTAGAGTGGGCAACCTGTATAATGATTATATGCTTAGTAAATAAATATCTAGGAATATGTATATCGAAGAAATACAATTCATAAAAATAATCAGTGCTTTATTTCATAATCTTTTATATAGCATGGTTATATGTATATATACACATACACATTTATAGATATATATATAAATGAAATGAACATGACGGAAAATAACAATGTCTTTTTTAAGTATGACAACCAACACCAAAATGCAATTTTAAATATTCATGCTCAGCAATTACAAGAGCAAATATGAGCAATTTACATTAGCATATTTTAAATTCAGCAAAGATTATGAAATGCATTATACAGATACACTGTAATGTACAAAAATATCACTTATCTAATGAAGTAAAATGTATCATTATCAATCCGTCGATGCATTGAACAGTAGCAAGACATTAAACCATGATTTATTATGGGTGAGGGTAAAACATAAGACCAAACTTTTATTAAATGTATCCATGAATTAAGATGTTGGCACAACCCATTAAACTGCAGTTATTGCTACTGTATTAATTTTTTCCTCATCTATTATTAAACTAACTTGGATGAATTTATTATAGAAAGCATATTATGAAAAATCAATACCTTTCAAAGATATTAGGAATCAGTAACACATCATCAAAGATACACAGAACAGAATAAACTGTCAAGTACAGAACAGCATAAACTGTCAAGTGTTACATTGCACAATGGTAAATTGAATTTTGATTCTTCTCTTTAAACATAGCAAAATATTTATGCCTTCACTACAGAAGGCATAAACAATATTTACACCTAATATCCGATTTAACATAAACTGACGATACTTGTTGCAAAATGATCAATTAATTTCTGCAAAACGCATTGCATGCACAAACCAATTTAATGCAATCTGCTAACGAGAACCAAATCCATCTTTTTGTACCTGAGCTGAGTGAGGAGCTCACTAAAGTGGCTTTTATTGTACTTTTGCAAACACAGAAGAAATTGAAGATAAATGTATACCACAGAGAAGCAAGGTTTTCCCATACGATACAGGCTAAAAGCCAATTTGTCAATAAAAAAGTGCAATATTACAATGAATTATTTATTTCCTTAAGTGAATACATTAATAAGATGATAAAACACAGAGCAGAAGTTATCAACCTTCTGGAAATAAAAAGTGCCTTAAGATTTGGTAAAAACTGTTACCCTTTAAATTTTCACAAATAGAAGAAATTTTTAAATAAACATTAACATACTGATTCATGAAAGTTATTAATCTACATTTACCTTCAGTCTTTAACCTCAGACTTCAAACAGAGAAACAAAAAAATCCCATTTCCATTCAATTATCTATGTTTTATGTATTAAAACAAACATGGCATTCTTTTGTAATCCCCATTATGAGAAGTGTTTCTAAATGACGGCAAACCTGAATTTGAGAATTTTTAATGCTTGCTTGGTAAAAATATGTTCATTCTTAGAAGAATGTGTCTATAGATGTACAATAAATATTTCTATTATGCTTCCACAAAGGGAAAATAGTCTTGTTTTTAGAATGCATTTTAACATGCGTTTTCCATTACAGATATTTAACAGCAAAATATGTAACTACATTAAATTTTTACAAATAAATTTTAGAATAAAAAAAGAGAACCAGAATATTAAAATAAAACAAAATAGTTATGGTTACAAATTTTTCCAACATATAAGGAGGATTGCTTATAATAAGATCATAGATCATGAACAATGTTCATTTTTAAAATTATCACAGATATTCCAAGGTGCTACAAAGCACATTAATGAAAACCAGAAAGTTAAACTTTGCCAGAAATAATTTTTGTCAATTAACAAACTATGAATCCACAATTGAAACTCTTCAAACATATTTCCAATGGAATTTTGAAAAAAAATAATGAAAGATTTATATGTAAATTATTGAAACGGTATTTAATAAATTTCAGGATAGCTTGAATAGAAGGAAAATAAAGCAATAAAATATTAATCTAAATATATAATGCATAAAATTTATCCAAATAGTGTTAGCTTTGATCCCAAGGCTTGATGAAGCATTTAAAATTCAGATATTACATTCTATAGGTTTCTGAAAATTCCATTGCCATATGGGAAATAATATGTATAAATTGTGTTCCAATGACTGAAAATGAAATCAATAAAAGAATAATTTTAAAATAAATATTTAGAAATAAACTTTACATATGTCACATAACCAGTGAATTTCAAGAAGAGAAAAAATTTCAAAAATATGAATGTTTACAAAAGGTTGAAAACTATGATCCATGCTTAAGAATTTATTTGTTCCAAGGGGTAATTTTTCAAAGGAATCAAGTGTACAACAATAGTCAAACTAAAGGGAATGGTAATATTTGAAGTGTCAATTTTTATATATATATATATATAAAGCCTTTTCAATTTCGAGTTTCTATACATCAAATGTTAATCTACATATAATTACAAACTATACAAAATTGCTCCATTTATTTTTTAAGCCTATAAACAGAGAAATAAAGACTATCACCATTTTGAATAAAACAACTAAAAAGTATACATGGAGATAATATGATAAACATTAATTAAATATGTCACAAAAATCACACATTTCAAACAAACAACAATACTAAATAACTAGATAAACAAATAGAATAATATAGTTTACTCTTTTAGTGATTAGAAAAAATCCAACACTTTATGCTTTTAATGTTGATTTTTGATCACCTTATCTGTAACAGAATTAGTAAAGATTATATTTTAAAAAAAACAAAAACAAAAAAAAAACTGTTTTAGTCACATAGTGTCATATTTCATAAGTACAACAAAATTAAATCTTACACAACAAATTTATTCAAGAGTTAACTACTTTCTACTATACTTTTCTAATTCAGAACATAAACATAAAATGTAGCAGCACTGGTCTATAAACTATCCTATCAAAGACTAAAAATAATGAAATAAATACAATTGACATTACAAAGTTCAGGTCAAATTTAAACTGAATTGCATCTATTTTAGAGCATTTATGCAACAAAATGCTTTTCTCAACTAAACAAATTATTTCATTTTAATACATTTTCGAAAGAAAAAAAATGTAACAATTTTATTCCATCCCTCTTTGGGCAATATTAGTGATTTATATCAAATCCTCAATTATTCATCATCATACTTATTTCATCCCTAATAAAGCCTTTTTATGTTGTTGTTATGCCGTGTTTTCACGTCACAGTAATTTCTTATTTCAAATATTATCAAATTAATTTTGAAATTCTTGAATACATGAACAAAAATATCACTTTTGTCTACACAATACTTGAATTTTTATACATAAAAATGTCTGAAAACAGAAGTCTCCAGCAATGTATTTTAAGTCATCATTATCAGATTTTAAAATACTTTTTTTAACAAAGAATTCTTAATATTGAAGGTTTGCAAATAAGCAAAATTGTTGAAGATGAATTTAACAAATCATGATACAACCAAGATTTTTTTTTCATAAAATCTTCAGAAATGAGAAATTATTCAAAGAAATATTTTAATCTCATTAATACATACTAATACATATAAAAATCTTTCTAAAAATGGCCATTTCTTTTAGACTTAAAAGATAGAAAATGTATGGAAAAAAAAAAAAAAAAGGTTTAGAGGGCATACAATTCTTGAAGACTCAGTAAATAAATAGAATTATAAATGACACTTTCAGTAGTAAGTGCAAGCAAAAGGTTTGACCCCTTTATCAACTTATCTATGCATTTTTAAAACACTGATATTCATATAACTTGAATTACAGTTGTAATTTGGATTCATAATTTTACAAATTACTTTGTAGGGTTTTATGTCATTTCAATAACTCCTGCAAATAAAAATTTCTAATGAATATCTACATTGAAGTTACAAACAGAAATGCCTTATTTCATCAATATATTCCCCAGTTTCTCAGAGAGAGACAGAGAGAGTTAATAAATAAATATTACCTTATAACTTTTAGCAGAAAACGAAACATTTGGTTTTAAAAATAAAAGTGGAAAATGTTTTGTCTAAAAAATCATAGATAATCTGAAATGTCTTGCTTTACTTAAAACTAAACATTTAAGAACCTGTTTAAGTGATTTTATCTACATTAATAACAGGGGATTCTACATATTTTATTGCAATTTCTGCCAGATGCTTAAGAATTACTAAAGGAGTCTGGTACTTTTTTTCCAGCAGATAATATTCGGCATGAAAATTTGGTATTTCAGTTTTTTTTTAAAAGTCTGATAATGAAAAATCTGGTTACAAAGATTATAAAAAAAAGTTAAAGGATGGACAATACATTTGTTACATAATTTTCAAAATTATACATTTTGTAATTAAAAGTAATCATCTTTCCACTACATCTAGCATTCGGATATTAAACTAGGCACAATTCTAACATCTTAATACACATCTTATGACACAATTTCTGAAATGTTACACGGCAGATACGATTATTTGTTCAAAAGCTTTTACCTTCTAATACAGGTAATAAGGTTGAAAGGTTTTAAGCAGTGAGGAAATGTTGATTGCTATTTTGTGGTCATCACACAAAAACAGTGACATCGCAAAGAGACCTCTTATATTTTCACAATCCACTAGAACTGCAACCTAGAAAACTACAACTTTCGAAACATTTTGTGGCTCAATATCTGCATGAAGTGCAAGAAGGTAGTAAAATTAAAAGCCAAAAACTTTATTTTCAAGCTTAAGTTTACATTATGATGTGATAATAGTAGCAGGTATCAGATTTACAAACATTTAAATGAGTCTAAAAATGAATCCTAACAGGAGTCTAAAATCAAAAGAAATCCTGATCACTTTTATATCATGTGACCTGAACTTAAAATGAACAGTTAAAAATTTCAACACACAAGATAAACATAAGCTAAAAAAAAAAAAAATCATTAGATGCTAAACATAAATTTGAATTATTTTTATTCAGATATATCATCGTTAAATATTATCAAATCTATCAACTTTGTGATTGTTGCCGACACAAATAATGAAATTACAATAGGCTTTCAGATACCCTCTTGTAATTGCAACAAATTTGAAATTTCAACGACATCAACTGAAATACAATATTCCATAAATTAAATTTTGAATGAAGCAACAATTTGCAGCTTTTGCTAATCAAATGAACATTGAAAGAAACTGTAGAAAATTCATATCACAAAGAAAAAAATCTTGGCGTCGTAACACAAAACGTAGATTCACACAAGTAGAAAAACATCAAACTAATAGATGCAACATTAAAATCTTTGAAAAATATAAAATCTAAAATTTAACCCCAAAACATAGTTTCATGCATCACTTGAAGTTTTGACTTTGAATGAAAGGCAACCTAGCAAGCTCCAGAATTCAGGTGTAAACAGAAAAGAATTTAATTGCTTTCATACAGAATTATTCATTAAAATGCAACAGAATAGAATTAAGTTGTTTTGTTTTTTAATCTTTTGGAAAATTTATATTAACTAAAAATACTTTGAAACAAATAACACATCATTGCCAAAGGCATGCATGAAAAGTAAATGCAACTTTTTATGTTTCAATTGGTTTTTATAAAAAGCAAAGCTTTATTGAATTACAATCAAGAGTCTTAACGACAGTAAGAATTATTTGATAGATGAAGCCACACAAAACTATATTTATTTACAAAGAAAACTAGGTCTATTATATATAAAGAGGCGATGCTAAAAAGAATAAGCTGCTCTGAATTAGAGTACGGCAGCATCAGTCAGTATCTAACATGAAAAATTTACACATGATTTCTCTGCATATGGTGCCTGAAATTAGACCCTCCCTCCCCCCTTCCCCAAAATAATAATCCCCAATGTGTCCCTCCCCTCCCTAATTTTCCCCTACCCCAGTTCTAACTTTGTTATAGTTCCATATCTTGCGTTTCATCATCGCTGAAGTCACTCATAGAGCTTTCACTGCTAGATTGATCTTCTTCCTGTTCTCGCAGAGCTTCTTCTGTGGCATACTTTTTTACATATTCTATAAAAAGCAAAAACATTTTTTAAAAAATTCGTCTAGTATATAAATATACCAAAGCAAGGCTTCTTAAACTTTGGGTTGAAAAAAATTCCAATGTATTTTCCTTTCAGGTTTAATATTTATGATAAAAGTAATTAAGAAAATCATCTCAATTGTAAACATTTCATTAAAATTATGTTGAATAACTATATTAAGCCACATTTTGCATCATTTATCATTAGTTAATGCTTCCTATTCTTATATTTATTCTCTGATTTTGGGGTTACATGAGAAAAAAGCTTAAGAAGCTCTGAACTAAAGAAAGCAAATTAAAATCATATAAATATAAATGAACAGCATCATTAATAATCATAAATATAATTTAATATTTGAACAAGTCTAGAAAAAGGTTTCTTAAATGAGGTCATGTAGTACAATTCTGAGGCCGCAGGAATAAAAAAATAATAAAACTTTTTGATTAAAACATTCCTTTAAAAAACAATCATTAAATGTAAAATTTAATTTAATTTAATTTTTATAAAATTAAATTAGGTTTCATTAAAGTACAGGTCCCAACACTAAATGGGGTCATGTAGTTCAATCCTGGGGCTGCAAGAATAAAAAATAATGAAGAAAACCTTCTTGATTAACATTGTATTAAAATTTCTGAAACAACTATATTATATGTTCTCATCTATTGTAAATCAATTATTTATTCCTTCAACTTTACAATGTAAACGGATAATTGGCGTCATAAAAATTTCAACTAAAAGTGGGGCACAAATAACGTTTTGGACCAAAATGTGCTTCTTGCTTCAGAAATCCTACACTAGAGTATTACATATAACCAAATATCATAAATTTACAAAACTGCACTTGAATTTATACCACAAAACTATTATTACAATTATTATCAAAACATAACATTTTTATCCGTATTTTCTGTAAGCTTTGCCAAGCAACATTACCTCAGATTGTTAATTAAAATAGTGATGAAAATAGCATACCTTGTACTTTTTTTTTGTAGTCTTCTGGTTTATGTAAATACATTGCAGCTGCATCACCATTAAGTGGATCAATAGGATTAGGATACGTCAACAACTGAGGCAGGAAAGATTCAAAGATATTGGATAAATCTAAAAGAAAATTATTAAACTCAAATCTGATCCAAAAAATAAAAAAATCTGAAAAAAAAAATTATTCTTTTTATTTTAGAAAAGTTAATATATTTGGAACAGCTTTGATATATGGCATCACTGGCGATAATATTGTATTGGCGACTTTTTGTCGCCTAACCGAACATCGTATTGTTAAGTTGTCAAAACAAAATATCACCAATGGGGCCCTAAATTGAAGATGTTGAAAACAGTCAGAAAAAAAAAAAAAAAAAAAAAAAAAAAAACCCAACAGTGATGCCGAATATGAAAGCTGTACCATAAACTACTTTGCTAAAGGTCAATAAAACAAATTATTGATGATAATATTTGATAGTTAAATTTTACACCATGCTTAAAAATAAACAAACGAAAAATACTAATGAATCAAAATAATCCAACTGCTAGCAAAAATATAACACTTATAAAACACTCTACATAAACAAAGATTATAAATTAACCTTCTGTATTAAATCATATAAAAATATCTTATTAAAATGTTTTAAAAAGAATGTATACTATTAAGATTTTATGTGGTTATAAATCAACACATAATTGACACCTTTTCAGTATTAGCATTTAAAATACCACAAAGGGGGAAAAAAAAAGACAGAAAGCCATCCCATGCCTGATGCCATTACGGCAACCGAACCGGCTGAATAGACATGGGACAAAATTTGCATAGACAGCAAACAAATTAAAAAATTATATGAAATAAAATTATAAACTTCAATTAAAAATCAAATTGGAAGTTTTTAAGATATAATGAAGTAGAAACTTATCCTTTTCAGTTAATAAGATAATTTAGAATTAAAATCATTTCATTTTGAAAAGATCTTCTCCATATAAGAACAATTTCAATCATTTTTAGATCAGACAGGTTCTCTTTATCAGAAAATAGCACATGCATCATAAAGCACAATCTCAAAGTATATACTTTAATAATATAGTATTTAAGACTTTATTTAATCAATAATATGAATTTATTTTATAAAATATCACATTTTACTTATCACAATTCCAAGAAAAAAATTTCAAAAATATTTCTCTTTATTTCTGAAGAATAATAAAACAAACAAAAAAAATGGGAAATAAGAGAAAGGTAAAATTACAACAACTGAAAATTTAATAAACCATTCTGAAATTATGAATCTCCAAAAAACATTACATCTTTCTTCAAACAATTTGTACTTAAAACAGAAACACAAAATCACAAATGTTGCAATAACAAGGTATATTGACACTATTTCTGTTATGGAAAAAAAAATTGTATAATGTACGTAAATACATATATGATGGCATTTAAACTACTTATGGGACCTGACATTTAGAATACTATCAATTACTAATCGTTTGTTGAAGTGATATCTTAAATAATTAATTTTTTTTTTTACAAATGCTAAGCAAAAAGCAGGATGAATTTAATTTATAGAAAATTCATGCCTCAGTTTATAGCAGTAATTTGATATTTCTGAGGGGATTAAATTTTTAAACTCATACCGTATAATGCAGTCCATGCTTGGTTGATGACATCGAGGCAAACGGTGCCAGATCTGCAATACAGACACCAGTTTGATTATTCTTTAAGCATGATCCCTACTTTGAAATATCAGGCAGTAAAAACACATCTTCGCTAATCTATCACATCTTTAGTAAACCCCTCACCTCCCCACCATTTCAGAAAAATATCCATGTTGGACATTTACTTTTTTTTTTTATGATGTTTTAATCTTATTCAATTGAAAACTAATAATCTTAACTCATTTCTTAAAGTAAGGTAACAGTTTTTTTTTCTTAACCAACACCAAGAGTAATTAAGATTTTGAAATTTAATGGTGTTTGAAAATAAAGCTATACACTAATAGTATATACTACTACTACCTTTGCACAAAAAATTAAGGGAAGATATCTCTCTCTTGCAAGTTACAAAAAGCAATGTCATTTCAAAATACATAAAGAGAACTATTTAATCACTTTCTTGCAACAGGTGATTTTACACTTTAAATGTTATGTAACTGAATTTAAATCTATTTGTTTTTACTCACACAGATTCAATCAAATAAATAAATTATCTTTTTTCCTTATTTTAACAGTAAACTGTAAGAAATCGATAACACTGAAAATAAAGATTAAATACCAAAAAATGACATTTCACATCTAAATACTGAAATATGAGGGATGGTGGAAAAGATATTTTTTAAAAAATATATTTGATTGCTTTATTCATATTACAGTACTTTGCATACAGTTTGTAAATTCACAAGCACACCTTTCAAATTTTCAATATGATAGTGGTGTATTTTATGCGACATATACCAAACCACACATTATGGTGTTAATCATATGGTTAAAAAAAAAAAAATCAAAGAAAACCAACTAAAATAGAGTTAAACTGCAATCATTCTAACATACTCTATTGTAACACATTAAATATTTTTTCAGAAAATTTCCTATTAATCAAAACATGAGGTCCAACAAAAACACAATATATAATACAAAAAGTTAAACAAATCTGCCCAGTAAAATTAATTTTTTAAAAATGCATAACCAAAACTAAATCTTATTCTTGAATTCCAACAAGTAAAAATGAAATAATTAATTCAATACCGACTGTCAAATGCCAAGTCAAACATTTGACTTTTTCTTTTTACTTTATATTATACGGTATACGTACTTACATATGTAATGCACACTGAAGTCAAAAAAGACTTCATAAAATTCCTATAGAGATTTCCTGTATTTAAAAATTTTTATTTTTAGAATGATTATCGTAATAATTAATGGACTTACAATTTTGATTTTTAAAATTGAAAATTATGATGAAATATCTGTTTTTTATAGTAAAATTACAATAAAAGGAACACTCAGGTATTTAGGAATGAGTTAATTCTGATTGCATGTATCAGAAAAGGAAAATTTTCCTTTCTTTACATAAAATTAAAACAACAATTCAATAAAATTTAATTAACAAAGACCTATTATACCCAACATCTTGGATAGTAATAAGAAATCCTGAAATAACACTAATAAAATTTGTGAAATTTTATTAAACAAACCCTCACACTTATATGTGTGAGGATTATGAAAAAGAAGGTTAATCATTGACTGAAAATGACACAAGTTATCAAAATCCTTTAACAACACATTTCCTGAAGGTATGGAATGTTTTATAAATATTTGAAAAGGTGCATGATTGGGGAAATTATTGTCAGTAATATTTTGTAAGTACTTTAAGCCGCATATAATAATAAATCATAGAAGTAATTTCAAAATTTGATAGCAAGAGCGGAGAATAAAAACTGAATAGCACTTATTAGAGCAAACATGGTTTATTTTTCTAGATATAACCTGAATCTTAGAACAAAGAAAAATTTTAGGTAGTTGATTTTTTTTAGAATGTAATGAACACAAATTAAATTTTAAAAAGTTATAAAAGAACATTATAAAAATAAATAAATAAATATCTCTATAAATTTGATTTTAACATACTGAAATAATGGAAACTTTATTTTCTATGCATATAACTGAATAAATAGCATATTCTTGGAAGAAACAATGAAACCTTCCTAAGGATTCCTAATTGCAAATTTTAAAAATCTGAATTCTTAAAAATAATTCATAATTTAAAATTTACAACTTGAAATTTAATATTTTACAAAACATTAGTCAAGAAGTTGGGAATATTAATTCCAAGAATTAATCAGTACAATTTAGTTCATGTTGACTCGCAGATTATAAATTTAACCTAAAAAGAAATTTGTAAATGAATTAATAAAGTAAATAAAAAGAATATTAAAAAAAATTAAATACATACACTTCGTCAATATTAGGATGGTAAATTTTGTTCATGAATCCTGTCAAAGAAAAAAAAAAGATCAATATACAATCTATTGAATTGCCACTGAAACAAAAGAATCCTGTATAAATTAGTAATTGCTTGAAATTCCATATAAACAAACTAAAAAGTTACCAATAGATGGAGACTTGAATGGATACTTTTCTGGTAAGTCTACTCTCACTTTCCAAACGCCTCCTTCATAAGGTGCTATAAAAGAGAATATTAACCTTTATTTTTGTTTATATAACTTCACATTTTTGTTAATTTAATATAGTTTAATAAAAATGATATTCATTAACATCTTACTCAGCACCTTCATAAATATAACCTAAAAATTAATCAGTTGACAAATTAGAAGTAAAATTTGTCAACTGATTAATTTCTTTCCTATCTTTTTGAGGGAAACTTGTACTTTGTAAAATTGTTAAATAAGCTGCTTTGTTAACCAAGTCAAACTAAAACTAACTAATAAAAAAAAGCAAGATTGTTGATTGTTTTATGCTTTAAAAATACAACAACAGTTAATCCCAGACTAATAACATTCTATCTTAAAATTAACCACACACAGGCTCATTAATGTATATTAAAGAATTAAAATAAGATGGGTACCTTATATAATAAAAGGAAATAAGGATGACTGAATATTTATTGATTAGTAAATACCTTATATAAAGAGGAGACTAAACAATTGCAATATAAATTAAAATTGGTAAGAATAAATATTTCAGATTATTAATATAAGAATGAAATTTTACTAATTTTATAGGTATACACCTATATATTTAAAGTACCTTTTAAAGACATTATATGTTTGAATAATTATGAATGGAATCAAATTTAAAATTATTAATAATAAAATTTGAAAGGATTAATTAGTAATCAATTTTTATACTTATAATATTTAAGTTTCTTTCTAATATAATCTGAAATGTATTTTAAATAAAGATATAAAATCTATAGAGAACCAACACAGAATATCCTATATTTTAACAAAAATGGGTTCTAAACATTGGGTTTTTAAAGGTTCAAAACAATAATTTGACATTACCTCAATAAAAATACTTATTCATTTATTCTATCTATAAATTTAATATTTAAATAAAGGATATATAATTTTAAAGAATTTTTTTCTTAAGTAAAACTAATTTTTAATACCTTCAATTACTAGAAAACTTAATGCCCAACAATTTTTAATACCTCAAAATTGAGAAATATATTTTGAGCACAATACATTAAAAAGATAATTTTAAAAAAAAGATGAAATATTATAAATATACCCTTTTAAATTTCTGAACCTTTGACAACCAAGCTAAAATTTTAAAAGGATTTTTTTTTAAATCAACAACATTCTGAAGTGAAAAACTTAATCCCAATTAAATTAATTAATCATTAATATTTAGAAATACATTTCCTTAATTTCAGTAAAGCAAATAAGATTTAGAAATTTCAAATATAAATTTGCAGTTAAGACAAAAAATAGAATACAAAAATTTAACAAATTTTTCAAAATGGAATTTTAAGTTTGTATAAATTTTGATATGCTTGATTTTCATACACTAGAATGTTTAGTGATTCCCATTTTACCTAAAATTATTGTGTACAAGAAAAAGGCTAGTTTAGGCTACCTTAGAACAAAGAACCCACAAAAAGTAAATATTGTAAGGAAGCTGCAAAACTGAAGTAGCAGCTTTACACAGAAATCAACTTTACACAGTAATTATATTTAGGCTACTTTAGAACAAAGAAAACTCATTTTAGAATTCAAAGTCGTATAATTGCCCCAGATTTGCAAACAAAGAACCCACAAAAAGTAAATATTGTAAGGAAGCTGCAAAACTGAAGTAGCAACTTTACACAGAAATCAACTTTACACAATAATTATATAGGAATAAAATTCTTGGAATAGAAGAATAACAGCAACCATCAGAATTTTTTTTTTTTTTTTCAAATTTTATTGTTCTGTAATAGCCTAAAAGAACAATCAGAACAAGAAAGAAATGCTAATTATTTTTACACTTTCAGAGCAAATGATAATTTTCCAGTCTCATTTTACTGCCAAAACTTTGTACTTCTTATGGGAAGAATATGAAAACAATTTTAGCCCTTTTTTCCCTGTTTGTTTAAAAGATATCTATAAGACATCTTAAAGAACTTAGGAATATCTTAATCTACATTAGAGAAAGGTTCAGAATCAATTAAGATATGTTTTTTAATTCAAATATTTCATTATATTTAGTTTCTCTATTTAAATAATTTGTTATAGAAGATATAATGTTCAAATCAGTTTGACAGTGTGCTTTCTTAAATATTCAAGATCTGGTTAAAGCTATTGAGAATGCAAACAAAGTTCTTTAAAACACCAATTTGGGAAAACCTTAAATTTTAATTTTAAAAAATCCTTCATTTACCAAAAATTAAATATACGTTTGTGATACTTCTAATAAAATTTTTTTTCCTTCATTCTTTACTTGGAACACGTGTTTTTAAATGTTTATTGTGCTACATAATTCCTTACATTGGGTGTTAATTATCAATAGTTTTATATTAGGATTGAAAACTATTCACCAATTATGGTTCTGAAAAGAAAACTAAACAATCACATGAGAAAAAAAAATTGTTAAATGATCTAAAATATTGCTGAAATATACAAAAGGAAAAGAGTAACATACTATGAATTCTGTAGAGCTTTATTTCATATAAAATACCTATGATTAACAATATATAGAACACTTTTTTTCATTACACATTCTATCATCTTGCACATAGATATATTTATCAGGTTGATAGATCATTTGTTATAAATGAATGGATCCCAATTATTTAGCAACTGAAATAATTTTAGATACTAGGATATTATATTTTTAACTTGAAGAAAAACTATAAATCTTTCACTGACTGTGCAGCATCATTAACCAAAAGCATAAATCAATTTTCAAGTTTTTATACTGGTTCATTGCTAGTAAAATTTAACCTTAATTTATACCAAGATAATAAACAATACTTATTATTCTAGATGCAGTTTATTCATAAAAAATTGAAAAAAATTTCATAATACTCACTTCCTTTTGGGCCATAAAACTTAACACAAAATTCATTGAGGCCACCCAATATAGTGACCTCATGTTTGCTTTCTATACTAAATACTAAGGTTAAGGTCCTTTCTTTAAATAGGTTTTTATATACTATATTTTACTCTGCAACCATTTTCATCATGTGATTAAAAACTAATATATTAAAATTTTAAACTTCAATATAATACTTAATCTAAAAGACTGTAGAAAACTTTGTACAAACTAAACAATGAAATATCAAAGTTATCAGGATATTGTATTTATACACCACAAAAGACAAATCATAAAATTATTCAATAATGCAATTTTAAAATAGTTCATTTGATCAAGCATAGCTTCAAAGAATAAATCCAACACACTAAAATATCAGAAAAAATATACATTCATTGAGTAAATTTTTCAAAAGAGATCAGCTGATTTTACTTCCGAAGTACTAACACAAACATTAAAATTGGATCAACAGCCTCTTTCATGTTTCATAAATACACATGCCTTTGAACTTGAGGCAAATACAAAAAATAAAATTTTTTCAATCACCCTGATCTTTGATTAATAAAATATCACAGAAGTATGAATTTTATTGATTGGTAAAAATCACATAAAAGACAATGCATTGAGTTTTATTTGACATTGCTTGTTTTTCTTAGAATACAGCTTTAATTTATTTAAATCTAGAAAAACAAGGACATTCAATTTTGTAAAATTACTGATTTCTCTGCAGTACTAATTCTGTTATATAAACATTATGTTTTTCAACACAGAACAAAAGAAGGTCGGAAATATTATCGTCTTTAATGAATTTTCAAGTGTTTATTTTTATAAGAAACTGTTTGAAACTACAAAATATTTTCTAATGAAACACACTCTTAAGAAAACACAATCAAGAACAAAAATTTTCTAATTAGTAAAATATTAAAAAAAAAAAAATTCAAAGGATGAACTTAAATCAATCTCGAATCGATAAAAGTGTGGCTACTGCTTTCTAAGAAAAGCATTTAAAAACTATGATGCAACTTCGCGAGTTAACGTTTCAGTCATTGTTGGTTTTTCAGAGCACAAAGCTTTAGGCCTACTTAGGGTTACATTAACGTCATTAGCTTAAAAAAAAATTATGTAGCAACCCAAACAAACTTCATGCAACCAAAACAAGCCCTTTAAATTCGTCACAGGGGTTGATCGAGAATTTCCTTGAAAGGATACAGTTTAATAACATCAGTATCCATTCGTCGCTTTCCAGCGCTTGGTGACGACATCTTTTGTTCAAGAATATTATGCGTTTGATCTTTTTGAAACCAGCTGGCTAAGAAAGCAAGAGAATTTGAAAATACGCGAGACTTGAACAATCCGAATCCCTTTTAGCGATATGTACACATCAAACCTTCCTTCACCTTCAATGCAAACAGCTTGGCAACTATCCTTCTGACGTCACGTGTCATGTGATGCGTATTTTGTTTTGATTTAATCCTGCTTATCTTAATTTTCAGGACCAAGATTCTGGTATTTTTGTCAAACTATTTATTATTTGACATCAAAACATAAAAATATATTTGGCAAATATAGTAATATACTTAAATAATAAAAATATGAGTAATTTGCAGCTTCTAGTAACTGCAGAATAACACTCGATTCCGGATGTGATGTATTTGCAAATTGCTATTTTTAACTGTTTCAAGTTTTGTAATACGTTTTTTTTCTACTTTCTACAAATTCCATATCTGCTGAAAAGGTGTTGCATAAAAAAATAACAATTAGCAATACTTTCCAGGAAACTTAGCTCCGCCTACTTCAGTATTTTTCTTTTTTCGTTTTGCTAACAAGCTCCGCCCAACCATCTGACAAGCGTAAACAAAACGCGCAATCAATTTCCAAATGACGCTAATATTACTAAAAGTGGGGAAAATTTTTTTTAATGAAAGGAAAACCTGAATGATAAACAGTTGTGGTTGATTTTTAAATCCTAATGATTAATTCCTTGATTTTTAGAATATGACGTCAGAATGTAGAACATTAAATTAACGCGTCATCGACCCTTTAATGACAATGCAATTGCTTTAAGAAAGGGGCAAGGGGAGAGAGGGATACTTCCTAATGGGTCATTGTTAGAAAATTTTATTGTCCTATTCGAGAATACCAGCTTGCTAATTAGTTGATTATGGTGTTTAATACACAATGTCATAAATGCTTTACAATTAAAAGTTTTTATGATAAATAATTGAAATTTTCATAACTTATTTCGCTCATCCGTAACTATTTAAGAGGAACCATTGAAAAAAAAAAATAGTTGTATATCTTTAATAACTATTTTCATATGTCAGCTTATTTTTACTTCAAATTATTTGACATATAATTATTTCTTTATAATTTTTTTATCTTTATGTACAAACAGCTGAGAACTAAATGTTATTTTTTTCTGTATTATCAATCTTTCCCGATTAAATAATGTTACTGTTCACACATAAGGTGTTCATTAAATATCCTTGAAAAGTCACTTTAAATGAAATTAAATTCATTAGATGATATTAGATTCATTAGGTGTACTAAAGAAATTATCAAAATATATGACAGCTTCTTAAAATTTAAAGCATTTAATATTTTTTCTTTAACCTCTATATTATATTTCACTCAATGGTCATAAATAATATCAACTATTAAATAAGCTGAAAAGTATAATAAATTTAATCATTTATTAATTTGACTTCTTAAAAGATTAATTCCCATTGAATTTTTTGTTTTGAATTCTAATTAAGATTTGAAACTTCGCTACTGTTATAAGATTAAATAATTTTTCTTATAACAGTAGAGAAGTATACATTTTTAATTGCTGTCATTGCTTATAAATCGAAAGTTAACTGTAAATTATTATTTCTTTCAGAAAGAAATATACATTTTTTATTTGCTGTCATTGCTTATAAATCGAAAGTTAACTGTAAATTATTATTTTTGTCATGTTTGCAGAATTTTAATTCACAAGTAGAATGTTAGTCAAGACTAGATTATTTTTTCTGGAAACATATTTATATGTAAAAATAAAAACTTTCAAGATATTTCTGGTTTTGGATATATTTCATAATTATGTACATGACAGTGTGTCTTTATTTAAAAATCAAAAAGATGCTACTAAGTAGTTTTAGACTCATTTACTATCTGTGTGAGCAATGCCCTACATAAATTAAAACTTTCCATTAATCAACTAATTTAAAAGATTGCTACACTTCAAATTACAGTGGTGAAAAAAACTTGACAGTGATGAAAAACTATTAAAATATTGTAATTATATATTTAAGGGAATTAAAAAAAGAAAAAAAAACCTGTAATAGTTATCATTAGAACAAAAGTAATTCTAGTAGGCTTTTATTATCATTATTATTATTCAGAATTACACTTAAATAAATATTATAAAAGAGCAAGAAAATGCCTGATAAAAAAAGTCAATATATTAATATTTGCTATCAAAAGACTTCATTGCCTAAAGGATTTATAAAACCTGAACTATTCAAAAAAACAAACTATTTTGAACATAATACTTAGAATAATTAATTTATTAATAACCAGATGGAAGTGTCCCATATTTTTTCTATTAATTATACAATTCCCATTACATATTAAAGGTCAGATATTTATTCTTTATTATTATAGTTAAAAGACATTATTGGTCACTTTCTTAGACTCCAAATGAATTCAGAAAGTGATGACTAATAACAATGATTTGGATGACTTCAAAAAATATAAATATTTTATCTTTTTAATGTCAATATTTTAATATAAATGAGCATAGATCTAAATTTACTAATAAGTATTATATATTGTTGATTCTACAAGTTTTATTAAATGTATAAAATTTCATACTATACAATTTAATAAATTAATTAATATTCCTGAGTGCATGCAGGCAAAACAGATGTTGATATAAAAATTACACAAAAATCATTTCACTGTCAACTAGAACAATATCATCTCCTAATTATCTTTCAAATTACACAAATTGTAATGGTAGATTACCTTGTAAAGATTTTACTGTAGCCTATGAAATAAAAACATATCCTCAAAATTTCAAGGTTAATTTCAGGACAGCATATACACATTATCAAACATCAACATGACATTTTCAGTAGGTGGTCAGTGGTAGCAAAAAGAATGCATGGGCAACAAAGAAATGTAACATCATCAGACTAGGCATGTATATGAGTGCCTGCCAAGAAGATGCTTAGAGGGAAATGGAGACCCACTTCTATTTAAAATTGATTTAATTTGATATTTTAATGTGCATCATATTAAAAAAAGGAGTAATAGTAATAATAATAGTAGTTTGGAAAATATTGTTATTTTGGGAAGGCTCCCAAGATAATGTATTCAGATACATTTCTCAAGCAGAAAATACGAAGTTGGGAAAATTGATTATTTTTTTTATTAGTTTTCATACTGATTGATAAATGTTTATTTGCAGAGACAAATATTAACACTCAATCATGGATTTCACTTTAGAGTGGATTTTTAAAATTATCAAATGAAAATGTGCACAACATGACCATTAACTTCAAAACCAAAATGAAGTGCACACCAAATTTCATGTTGGAATATAATAAGCAAAAATCTGCTTCTACCATCTTCAACATTTTTCTATTAAGAATTTTATACATGTATAATTTATGGATATATAAAATTCTGAACTGTTATCAATTTAACTTTTTAATTGCAATTTGTATGTAGGAATGTGTTGCACATTATAATATTAAGAAATGCCATTCATGGGCAAAAAGAATATGATTGTAAATATTTTTTTAATCCAAAGATTGACATCTCAATAATTTTGATTTAACACAAAAAATAATGGCTCGCAAGATTTAGAAGAGATTAAATAAGAACTGACAAATATTAGATAAGAGACTGTAAGGCCTAAAAAAATGACAAGTGTGCACTCATATGCAAGCTTTTTTTTAAAGTCAGGAAAAGTTGGCCTGTAGATAATTCTTATGTGTAATAACATGGGCTGATCCAAGTGAAAATTGGGGCCGTTTTGCAGCCCCTTCACAAAATTCCACTTCATAAAAACGGCCCCTTCACAAAATTCTAATTCGTAAAAACAGCCCTTTTACAAAATTTCATTTTATAAAAATGATCCCTTTTTAAAATTTTTCCACGGCCAAACAACGATTCTCGAAAATTTGCTCAGTATTAGGTATCCTTACTTTTTTTTTTTATATCAAATCGATTTTAAAAGTGAAGATGCATTTTTGCATAATTAAGTGTCTTGTTAACAGAAAGTTCCCATGTTTCAACATACTTTTAACAATAAACCACTATTATTTTTTTTAAAATCTGACTTTTTTAAAAGTTTTTGAATGGGGCATTGCACAAAATATATATACAAGTATTCTTTTTCAGTATTATATCAAATTACTGCATATATTTGGTTCAATGAAACACTTTTGATATTAAACATAAAATACAGAAATATGACTGCTAAAATTGAAGGTTTTACATAAAAAATTTTTTCACAAAAATGGGCCCCTAAAAAAAAAAAAATCCTGGAAATCCCTTAATAAAGAAATAAATTAGAACATAAAGTTCCAACACTGTTTATATGTACATAGGCTCCTGTATGGTCACCCATAACATACATGCTTACTCATGCACAAATAATGAATGCGTATATCACTAAGTAAATGACTACACACACACAATATACTTTTGAAAAAATTATTTATTAACAACATAAAAAGTTCTAAGTGATTCAAATTATTAAATTATCAGCCATGTTTTCCTACAAATACATTGAACAAGCTTATGTGAAAATAATAATGTATTCAGATTATTATTTCTGTGTCTCCAAGTTCTTCATCAGACGGCAATTCAATTTTTTCTGGATCAATATAATTTTTATCTATAACAGGCAGGCCTTGTTTTTGTCGACTATTCATTCGAAGATATGCTTCTCTGTAAATCCAATCTTTTTGTCTATTAACAGGAAAATGAAATAATTAAGATCCTCCAAAACACTGTATTAACATGAGCAATTAAAAAATAGTATCATAATTAAAATCAGGAACAAAACGAAATAAATTAAACAAACTTCAGTATGTTTGAATTGTAAAAAAATACTGGTAAAAGGAATGGCATGTACATTAAAATTCAGATATCTAATATAAGCAATGTCTATTCTCCCATTTTTTAGCTACAACAATTTTTTCTATGTTGAATAAGATATACGAAAATCTGTCAGCATTGGTATTTTTAATCATTTAAAATAAACATTTTGAAATTGAAGTTCCTCATACATAATGAAAACATTCTATAGAATAATCATATTATAAGTGCAGTGTTTCCTTTCAGAATCATACGATTAAAAAAAATTATTTTTATCAGAAAATTCCCTTTATACTGTCTAAAGAAATTTTCTCTTTATATACATATGAATGCATATAAAGATACCTTCATGTATATAAAGAGTAAGTTTTATTTAGACAGTTTTTTAGACATTTTGTTTATGTATGGGACTAATAAACAAAACGATTAATAAAAGTCAGCTTATAATTTATGCAAAAGAATAATGTAAGAAATAGAATGCCTAAAAGAATATGCAAGTATATTTATGAGAAGTAAAGCAGTGATGAAAATATTAAACCCTCAACACAAGTAAATATCAAGACAAAGATTGTAAGTAATATTTTATTACTGTGAGAATAAAAGATATTGCTCATCTAAGAAAATGCCTCAAAGAAAAATCTCCAATATAGTACATATCCCATAAAGCCAGTGTAACTGAATGCATAGATACATTGATATAAGTCCTTGACTAACATGAAATTTTATACAGCAGTGGACATTTGTGAAATTCATATGATAAAATTAGAGCATGCATGGGATCTTTTTTTTAGAATCATAGTTATGGTTAACCATAAATACTTGCAGTTTTTTGGAAAGGTTTCAAAACTTTATAAAAATAATAAAAAATATTTAGTAAATAATCAAATAGCCTTACTAATGAAAAAAAAGATGAAGCATACTTCTCCATATTATGTTATCCATTATACAAAGAAATAACTCAATTACGCTAGCAGAATATCAAAAACTGCAATTGCTTAAAGGAAAAATAGCCTTTAAAAAACCGTGGCTTTGAAATAGTTCTGGATTCAAATACGAAAAATAACCAGAAATTTTCTATGCAAGATGTTTATTAGTACAACTTAACTCAGGGATGCCACTCACAAAAAAGTAAAAAAGAGGAAATCACGCGCGAATTAAAAAAAGCTAAAATGAGGAAATTGTGCGTGAATTTAAAAAAGTTCAAGTGTGGGAATCGCACGCAAGTAAAAGAATTTGTGAAGTAAAATTTCCATTTTTCATAACATTTATGCATGAATTTCATGAATTAATATAATATATATAATAAAATAAAAATTTGGTTATAATTGAAATCAATGTTATAAAATTAAAAGCTTTTTAAAAAATAAGCTGACTGCATAAAAATGAGACTTACTCACACATACAACACACACATACAAATATATATATAATTTAAATTTGATTTTTAATTACAATTTTTACCCAATAAAGCTGTGCATGAATATTAGAAACAGAAATCCAATCCAAATCATATATTTTTACAATTAAAAAATGTCCAACATTAGGACAGAATTTAAAATGTTATAAGTTACTAAAAAGTTAAATTACTGCATTCTTCACACAAATTAAAAATTTTGAAAAATACTAACAATATTATTAATTTTATTACAATGCTGTATTTTTACACTCAAATGCAGAAAATCTATAAAAATAAAAAATTTTCATTTTTTATTTTTAATATTTGCATGCAGAAACATCTCTTTGATATATATCATATAGTTAGGATATTATTTTTTAAACTTTAACATTTCTTTTAGAATTAAGTTCAGAATGAAAGTTTTTTACACAGCTTCACTTTTACTTTTATCCTTAACTTTTCTTCTTTTGGATTCATTTACATTTTCGCCACCATTAAAATTTGGTTCATGCAGTCTCTTTAAACTATGTGTTAGTTTTTTCTTATGATTTATCCTTTGCCTTTTAGTGGCATCTGCAGACATCTTTTTTGCAGCTTTTTTTGTCAGAGCTTTTTCTTTACTGGCATTTAATTCTTTTATTCTCTCTTCTCTTAATGATTTATTTTGTTTAAGTTTATCAAAGTAAACATTCTTTTTACTTTGATAAACTTAAAACGTAACGTGAGTAATGTAAGAAATTCACGTTTAATAAAAATTAAACGTGAATTTCTTACATTTCTCACCAGTTTTGGATCAACTTTTTCTTTGAGAAAGTCATGTTTGGAAAACACATACAAACTGCCGATTTTTTTTATTTATTATTTTTTGTGAGCGCAGCTCATATTTAATGCACTGCATAGCATTAAATGTTGAAACATTTAATCTATTGCTTCCAGATGTAATCACATTATTCAATATGCTAAAGCTACTTTCCACTTTGGGTTCATGGAAGCAGGTTAGCAAAGCAAATGCCATCCTTGAAAGTAGAGGATATTTTGAGGTATTCTCCACATCTCTCCACCATAAATCAACAGATTCTTCTACAATATCACTAAAACGATCATTTTGAAAATTATGTATTTCCAAATCATATGCTTCTTTTTCTGAATCTTGAACAACATTTGAAGCATAGAGTGGTAGTTCTTTCATCGATTCTAATGCAACAGAAGTCCTTCTATTGCATGGATCCAGTGAAGATACTGCCTTTAAAAAAGGGTTGGCAAGAGGCATTTTTTCCACAAGCCACTTAGCACACCCAATGTATGCCTTAAATACACATATCTTAAAATTTATTATCACAATCAATTGAGATTTCGGAGCCAACTTTATAAGTTGCTTTGCAGTATCGCCCACAACGATTGAAGAAAAAGAAAGAAGAAATATCCGCGGAAATCGAGGATTGATTTTTTTTTAAAAAAAAGCGGAATTTTTCAAACCGCGATTTCCGCGGAAATCGCGGATTTATAAAAAAACAAAAAAAGCGGAATTCCGCCGTTCGGCGGAAAAGTGGCATCCCTGTTAACTGAACTAAAACTTAAACACTCTCGTTCAAACAACAGTTATAAAAGGTTACAGTCAACATACATATAGCATGCACAAATACTTAACACCTGAATTAATACAAAAAAGCTCTGTGGATATGACATCCTCCCACCTTTAAGTTGTTGGAAGACAACTTAACTTACAAAAAACAATTAAAATTTTCATTTTGATTTAAAGATCATACAAATGGAAGACTCTTAGAAGTTGGGTTTCTTTTTCGTCTTTCTTTCAAAACAGATTGTTCGTCAAAAACCGGTTTGGTAACTGGCCAGTTTTCCTGAGTTTGTAGAAGCCATTTGGGTCACTCCCCCCATCTAATGCATGAGGGTTGGTGAGCAGAACACCCTCTTGAAGGCAAGTCAGCAGGATTTTGTGCTTCTGGAAGATGCTTCCACAAGGTTGGATCAGTCAGTTTTCTTACCTCTTGAACTCCATTACTTACAAAAACTGACCAAAGTTCTTCACAATGAATCCAACCAATACAGTGGTGGAATCAGTCCAGTAGAGTTGCTTGACACTGTCCCACTGGGGCGCGCTGAGCATAGATCTGCACAATCATGCTCTCGCTGTTGCAGCCAACAACTTAAGACGAGGAACAGTGACGGTATTAACTGGGGCTACTCTCGATTTGGCAGCCAAAAGATTTACTTAAACAACATCAGCACACTCAAAGCGAACGAAAACTGCTGCTGTGTAAGCAAATTGACTGGCATCACAAAATGTATGAAAGCTAATACCATGTTGACCACTTGAAGCAGGATTAAAACAGCGACTAACAGACAAATTCTTCAAGGAGCCTAACTCTTCACACCATTTTAGAAATTCAAGTTTCATATTATCTTCAACTTCTCTATCCCAAGGTATATTGTCTTTCCACATCTTTGGTAACATTAGTTTGGGCGTTAAGAGGACAGGACATAGAAACCCAACAGGATCAAAAATTCTATGTGTAAAAGAAAGAATAACTTTCTTCAATACAATTTCAAATTCATATGCTTCCATCCAATCCAGATTAATTTTCAGTTCATTTTCTCTATGATTCCAAATCAATCCTAGAACTGAAGTAACCTGTTCTGGGTTACTCTACAAACACTTTCTTTTTCAAAGGGTTATAAATAACTAAGAAAAGTTGATTAAAGCTGTAAAAATAAAAATAAAATAATTTATCTGATACCAACTGGTTTTTATCTGGTAACTGATAGTCAATTTTTCTTGAACTTACAGTTCCCATCGACATTCTTTCTTAAATAAGTATTATGAACTTTGACGCTATACGTCCATAATTAAATTTTGCTGAAAGAAATTACACCTTCACCAAGTAGCAAAAGATTTCACTTTTGGTCACACCACTTTTGGATTTTTTGATTATTACAACTTGAATATAATATTAATTTGCTTCAGTTCCTCATGAAAAGAACAAATTAAGATGTAGTGTTTTACTTCAAACTGATATATCAGGGAAAATCTTAAAGATTGTTTTACGAATTTAGATGTACTTTTAGTACACATAAAATCAAACAAACATTATTGAAGGTTTCTTCCAACATATGCAACTGCTTACGATTTTTTTTCATAAAATGGTTGTGGCATGAAATTCTTTCTGCTGTGATCAACTATATTTAATATCTTTCCCACGAGCTGGGATGCATTTCCAGATATTAATATTGAAAACTAGAAAATCACATGTTATGGTATGACAGGTGCAAATTGCCTCTTCATTCAAGAGATTTCCTGTCAAATTTGACGTGTTTAAATAGAAATATGCGAGAGAAATGTTCAACATTGATTGAAAACAAATAAAATAAACATATGTTTTACGACAGAAAATATTTTTTTATTTACATATTTCTTTATTCAAAAAACCTCTTGGTAAACAACATTCCATGTGAAGAATTTTTCGTTGTTTAACAATTTTCCTTGATGTCTTTGTGTAAATTTTAACGTTGCCAAAAAATATTATCAAATTATTATCATCACCATTGTAATAAATAATCAGATGCATCGTGGCATCCAAACTATATCAAGCGCATGATATACCACTGACGTAATTTAATACTTTCTATTTAAAAAAAGGAAATTAATTTGAAATATATGATTAACATAATTTAAAATTTCTCGGGAACTATTGATCATAGCAAGATAAATTTTATATCAATTGATAGAAAATTTGATTTCACTATTTTAGAGCTATTAAATTTGAAATTAGAACAACAATTACTCTTTTAAATTTAAAATTACTAAAATGTAGGTTCTCTAAATATGAAATAATGCTGTTTAACGTCTCGCAGTGCTACGGCACGAGTTTTATTGTTGGTACTGAGAGAGAGATCTGGGCTATTATATTAGTAATGTCCTAAAATTTACAGATTAAATTTTTGATTTATTATTTTAAACTATAATAACAGATAAAGTGCTTACACAAAAATATGCTTTCATTATGTACAAAACATACAAACAACAGAAAACTCAAATCCAAGAGTACAAAACATTGTTTGCTAGATTTTAATCAAAGGGGATCTACTTTTAATCTACAGAAGGAATTTTGTCATCTTTAAATATTATATTATTATTCATAAAATAACTGAAAAGGGTTTTTAAAAGAATGCTAAATATTTAAAACAGTTTAGTTAAGAACTGCTCACCTCCCCCACCCACCTATAACAATGAAAAATCAGATAAATAAGTTTTTAAGCTTTGATATATGGTAGTATAGGAAAATAAACAAACCTCAATTCAAAAATATTTATATCAAAAAAGAAAGAAAGGATTAATTTCAGAAACTTAATTTATAATATTTTCAGGTAAAAGTTCAATCATGGAAAAAATCTTTTTTAAAAAAATGAACAATATGAGATGATGCATTTTTATAAATTAAAAGACTTATCCAGAAACTCTCCCAAACATGTTAAAGCATGCATGTAACATGATACTGTTATTAAGGTTTAAAACTTGCATTTTATAAAAAATAAATTGATCACGAAAAACTTAACCATATTTTTATTTCCTGTTTTTGAGCTAATTTATAATGACAAAATTGATTTTCATACAGATTTTATCACAATATAATTGACTTAAATTTACTCAACAAAATATTGTGAATACTCAAATCACTCATTTTTATGTTAACTCAAATGAAAAGAAGAAAGAAACCAGTAAAAACTTTGAAGTCTAAAATAAATTAATAAATATGGGTAAGTAATAAAACATGCATTACAGTGGTTTGGGTATACTATAATCTAGGTGACAAAGATTGGGTTGCTTTCAGGAGATATATAAAAAAAATTTCTTCATTCCTCGTAAAAAAAAAAAAATGGCATTCTGGCTCCAGTACATCCCTGATGCCCTACAAGTTGCATATTATATCACAATTCAATTATTTTTATCTCAAAATCTGGTTGAGTCAAATTTCATGATATGAAAAACAATAACTGAAAATGGAAAAAACTATACCGTATGAAAATAACTGCATAATATGAAAACCATTAAAATAAAAGTAAAGTTCAATGAAAAAGGTTTCAGAAAAGAAGTTGGAAAACATAATGAAGAAATATGATTTTTATCTATTTCAATAACTTACAAATAAACAGATTTTTCCAAAATTAAAAAACAAATCTGTAAATCAGTTTTATTATTTTCATAAGCATTATTTAAAAGAAAACTTGAAAACTTAATCTAAATTTTGGGGACTTCTGATTTTTTTAAAAATAAAAAAAAAGCCCTCATTAAAAAAGGAAATTCCAAAAGAAAATTAATTCTAAATTAACATGCATTTAATATTTACACTACACAACAACCAAGACTCAATAATAAAATGATTACTTAAATTTAGTTTAAGAATAAAAGAAAGAAATACAATGGAAGAGTACAAATAATGTAACATACTGTATATCAGGATTATATGCCAAGATGAAGGTACCTCCACATACTAAAACTGTTAGTAAGAAGAAATTAAGCACTTTATGCTCATGTCGGTCATTTTCATAGTTTTCTTCGTCATAACCATAAGAAACCCAAAACTGGAAAATATAAACATTTATTATTATTCAAATATTTGTTTTTAAGTCAAAACAGTTTCAAAAATAAAACAGCTTTAAGAAATCATAATTATTTATCTAAAAAAAGGAGGAGGGGGGGGGGGAGAATGACATCTTACAAGATTCCTAGTAGGATCCTACAGGGAATCTAAGGTTATAAAGAAAAACGTTTTTTTGAAATTCAAAATTCTAAGTCGATAAAAAGTTGTCATTATGGTCACATATTTACCAAAAAAAAAAGTTTTAGTCAAATTGAAAAATATTTAGGTCTGCCGGAATGGGCCTAAAGTTTGAAATTTTTTGTCAAAAATGTACATTTAAAAAATATGAAAAAAATTTGCTTTCATTTAAGTACAAAAATGTGAAGTTTGGTATGTTAATTAAAAGTAAAAAAAATTATATATCTGTCATGTAAAATTTAGGTCTAAAATTAGAATCTACATGAAAATCTTAATTTTTCTGCCAAATACATATTTTGCCTGACTTTTTTCTGCCTAGCATATTTTTCAATTTTCAACCCATCCTTTAGGTTAATAACAGTTCTTTTATTTATAGTTTATATAGCAGTACAGCTTTTTGAAATGCCGAAAATATAATTTGATGAAATCGCAATTACAGTAAAACCTTAGTTAACCGAAACCTGGGTTATCCGAAATGCCTCGGAAATCGCAAATCCAGAAAACAAGTACTGTAACTATACGGGAATAATCGCAAAGGAAAGACTTTTTTACAAGGATATCCACACTTTTTTCTTTTAAGCCTTCCCAAGAAGGTCAGTGATTAATTTTAGAATGCTAAAATTAATATTAATGGCTATACTAACAATATTAATTACGAAATTATTACCTATGCCTATCAGGAGCATTGCGCCCGAACTCGCCAGTGTGAATTCATTGTGAATATTGCTCTCGACGGAGGGTTAACTTTGATAAAGAACATAATTGTAGCCTACAAAGAGTATCATAAAAGCACTTCTCTGTAGAGTTGAATGAATCTTAAGATCATCTTCTAAAAATTAATGAAACAAATCACTTCTTCTAATGGATGAATTAAAGTATTTTTTAACAATTCAATTGATTCATTGGAGGCCCCAGTATTTGCTGCAGTATCATCACAGCCAAAAGCTTTAATACTTTTCTCACTATGCAGTTATCTTCCATAAATCTCAGTATTGATGATACTATATCTTTCCCAGAACCACTATCTGGGGTTACATGTCAAAAATATGTCGATCTGGTTCTTCAACCAAAGGTATGCTTTTTTCTTGTGCAATTGTCCTGTCAGATTTACCGCTTACAATTTCAAACATCAAAATAGAGTGCAATTTTTTACAAGGCATGAGTTGAATCTTGACAGTATTTCACCCTTTCAAGAAAACCTTTGTATTACCGCTGTTGATTTTCTGGCTTACAAAATTTAAATCCTGCAAACAGCACTTGCTTGTTGAGTTCCTGCGCCACTGGAAATGGCTCTTCGGTCACATTCTCTAGCTGAAGCGACATGACTTACACCCAAGTATAGCTACAATACAACCTAGGTTAACTGAACTGAAGAGGGGGAAGCCGTTTCGGATTACGATTTTTTCGGTTAAGCTATGAACATCTATTACTATCATTATATCTAATAACAGTATGTAATTCTGAAATGTTTTAAGTGTAAGACGAATTCAAAAATCTTTTTGTAGGCTACAATTATGTTCTTTATCAAAGTTAACTCACTGTTGTGAGCAATATTCGCACCGGCGAGTTTGGGCGCAATGCGCCTGATAGGCATAGGTAAACAATCTCATAATTAATATTGTTAGTACCCATTAATATTAATTTTAGCATTCTAAAATTAATCCCCGACCTTCTTGTGACGGCTTAAAAGAAAAAAAGTTGGGATATTGTTGCAAAAAAGTCTCGGCTTCGCAATTATTTCTCTGTAGTATGGTACGCAGTATATGCTTTCTGGATTTGCGATTTCTGAGGCATTTCGGTTAACTGGGGTTTTAATGTATGTGCGATTTCACCAAATGATATTTTTGCTATTTCAAAAAGCTGTACTGCTATATAAACTATAAATAAAAGAATTGTTATTAACCTAAAGGATGGGTTGAAAAATATATGTATTTGGCAGAAAAATTAAGGCTTTCATATAGATTCTGGTTATATATATATAATTTATTATTTATAATATATGTATATATAATATTTATAATATTATTATGATATATAATTTTTTACTGTTAATTAGCATACTAAACTTCACTTTTTTGTACTTAAATAGAAAGCAAATTTTTGTTTTTATATTTAAAAAAAACCTGAAAATGTACGCTTTTGACGAAAATTTCCAAACTTTCGGACCATTCCAGCAGACCTAAATATTTTTCAATTTGACTAAAACTTTTTCTGGTAAATATGTGACCATAGAGACAACTTTTTAGCGACTTAGAATTTGGAAATTTTTTTTTAAAAAAATCTTTTTCGTGATACACCCTAATCTACACTACATCCTACTAGGATACTATGAAAATCGCATGACTTTTTCTGCTTGATTTGTAAAACTCAACACATTTAATCAGTAAAAAACATTTACAACTCCATATGAGGATTCCAACCAATTAAAAATAATGTTAAGTAAATCCTGGTTAACAACAAAATTGGTTATAATAATCTGACTGCTTTCACACAGGGAAAAGTTTATTTAGGTTTGACTACATATAAAACCAAACACAGTGGTTCTAGTGCCACATATTATCTAATCCACCCAGAATAAAATAAACAGAGGTTTGGGGTGGGGGCAAGGAGGAGCGTCACATCCATGCTTTCCTGCTACTTTTTAAAGTCCAATACAATGAAGGGGTGAAAAAGTAATAGCATGCCCCGGGCACCAATTACCTTTGCTATGCCACTGTGTTTGATTGAATGCAACTTCTTAAAGAAAAACAATAAGTGCAATCACACTGACGAGTGCCACAGCACACCATATAAAAAGACACAATAGCGTAAATAATAAATTTGTAGAATATAAAGTGTTGTATTTGTCAAACTGCTCAACCTCGATTTTTTTTTTTTTTTTTTAGGAATCTTCACAATTTAGAGTTCCTGGAATTGCCTTCTCTTCCCCTCTTTCCTCCCAAAAATTTGGAATTATGTCAGTTTGTCTGTGTGTATACGAAAATGATAAATCAAAACCAAGCCAGCTAGAGGAATGAAATTTAGTTTGACATCTTAAAGCCAAACTTGTGTATCATGTATCACATTTTGGCCAAATCCTTGCAAATAAGAGAAAGGGGATGTAGCAAAAATAATTGCAAAAATTTAAATTTTAAAAATTAAAATTTTTAAAAATTCTTAATAATTGTTCATAAAAAATTTGTAATTTCTTTATTAAAAATAATCTTCACCAATTCAAACATTTAATACAAATTGTTTATTATCTAATTATTTAAATGTTCAAAATTAATTAAAAATGGTCTAATAATTTAAGTTACGCAGAAATCCCCCCCCCCCCCCTCCACACACACACAGTGATTTAGCACAAGCCGCCACTGACTGTTTCTCTATCTTCAAATTATATCATACACCACTCCTTCATTCACAGCTGAAGAAACAAGATATTATTATAAACAGAAACAATGGTCTCAGTTTAGATAGTTGCAGACGTATAGGCTAATAAAAAACTGCACTAATTTTACAATGCTTTTAGCATGAACATTTGAGTAAAATAATTTATATATTGATGACTCAAGGCTTTTTGTATAACTTATATATACTTTTACATATTTATTATAAAAATATTAATTAACAAAATAAATTCAACCAGCGGGAGTGGCCTCCCCTAAACTTTCTCGTATACTTTTCAAACATTTGTCATTTCCCTTCCCCCTGCGTTGATAAAAAGTTCGAACCAACTGTAACCCAGAATGCAATGACTATCAGAAGGTGTTTCATTGTAGATTATAGTGATAGTAAAATATTGAGGTGAATAATCATATTCAAAAAGATGTGTATCTATTAAAACTTCGCAATATTTATTTTTTTTATCAAACTCTAGCAATGTGAGTTCCGCGTGCGGAGAAGAAAACAGGTGAATAGCTTGCACATGCGCAGAGACTTCTTCCAATACAGAAGTAAAACGAGACGCCCTAAATGTTTGCTTCCTAACAAAATCTCGCCACCAGAATTGGTTTTGCCGAAACTGCCAAGTTTTCGGAGCATCCTTTCTTTGCACCGGCATTTACGCATGCGCATAGAGTTGAACAAGTATGCTATCATACAGACCGACAGACAGTCAGCCCGTTGACGGATTTGGCCCAAAATTTTATACAGACCTACATTCATGTCGATAAAACTGTGTACCAAATTTTATCCATCTGGCCTTTCAAGTTTTTAAGTTATAGCGTTCGCATGACCTCGAACATACAGACAGACAGACTTCCCGTTGACGGATTTTGTCCAAAAGTTGATAGAAACCTACAAATTATGTTTAAAGACCACATACCAAATTTCATCCCCGTAGCTCTAATAGTTTTCGAGTTATCGTGTTCACAGACAGACAGACAGACATAATTCCAAAATTGTGTTTTTCGGACTCGGGGATGTCTAAAACGTGGAGATTCGTCAAAATCTCGAGTTCGAATTTTTTGACGATTACAATACTTTCGCTCTGTATACTTCGTATACGAGAAAGTAAAAAGTTAACAAAATAATTTCAAAAGTTGCCAATATGACAACCCAACCATATCTGCTCCAATGCACTGCTTGGTCACCAAATGGGTTGCCATATTGGTGACAAACTTAAGAGGCACATTAAATTAGATTTCAACCAAAGTATCCAATAAGCTATTTAAAATTTGATACATACTAGTATTAAAACTGTGTGAAGTCGGAAAAGCTAAAACGCATGCAATGGCGTGCAGCCGTTAATGTCTTTCTTTGTCCACCAGGTGCCAACTTTTAATTTCAACCAAAAATTGATAATACATTCAGTTTAAGTGTAGAAAATATAACTTATACGAAATTAAATTAAATAAGTAATGCATGAAAAGCACTCAACATTGGAGTAATTAAGAGTAATTCAAAATCTGTCATAAGCAATTAAGATTTGTTTGAGAACTGAGAGTTATAAACATATCTAATCAAGATTCTATTTATCACCTGATTAGTGAAGAAGCTAGGTATTTTCTTAGTAATTATGAAAATGAGAGAAAAAATATACATTATAAACCAAGATATTTTGAATAAAAAAGAATTTTTTTTAAAAAATTAAATATTTATGATTTATTTAAGTAATCGTTAGCTTATTTCATTGTAATTTTACTGCAAGCATTTCATATTTTTTAAGGTGAACATTGTTAAATCAGATTACGATTAACTGTTTAATTCAAAATAATTAAAAATTAATTATCTAACATTGTAGCAGTGCATATTCATAAAATCATCAAAATCCAAAGTAATTAATAATTTAAATTATTATCCTTCAAAGTGTAAAACTAAAATAGGAATTTAGTTTATTGAAAGATAAGTTCTCTAAATGAAAACATACGCGAAATGTATTGAATTTAAAACAATAAACAGCATATTCATACGTTAAGATCTGTAGAATGAACATAAGAGAAATATAAGAAAATTTTAACCTTAGGGTTTTTGGTTTCCGCAAATTCTTCTACCGTTTTTGGAGCAGGTGGTAGTTTCTTAGGAAAAACATCATCCGGAAATGCTAGGGTATCTTTGGACTTTTTGGATGTCGATATTAATGCTACTTTAGTAATAGAATATTGCTGAAATTGACGAAAAATTGCAGGGTAAGCTCGGGAAATTCTACTCAAAGACATGTTTGTTTTTAATTTCGGTCACCTACTACTGCTCGGGTTGAGATATCAATAGTATAAACATAACAATTTATTTAATGTAAGCTGATGCAGAAAATGGAAACGAAATTTTCTAATTGTTTAATGATGTTTAAATAAAAATTATAGAAGTATCAAATAATCTTTGAAATCCTCTTTATACAGATAAGATCAGAACTCTATTATTGTTTAAATATAACTATTGTATGAGCCTCAAAAGGGAAAAAGAAAAAAAATTATCTCAAATCTGGCAACATACGAAAGATTTTGTAAACATCATGTCAGCTAATTTGTGTTTTGAATTCGAAACTGGAAAATATCAATAACAGGACTCTAAAAACTTTGTAAGTACACCTCCTTGTTTAATTTACTCATAACCTTCAATTTTCGACTAAAGTTTTTATGTGACGGAAAATATTTTTTTCCATTTAAAAGATAACTGCTTCATTTCTTTTGATTTCTAAGTGAATGATATTAAAAAGTGAAATCGAACGAGGTTCTGCTCTACTTGTCACATCAGAAAAGTTGTGTAAAAAAAAATTACATACAAACAATTTTTGTGCTGTGAAATACCTCAGTTATGTACAGTGGATTCTGTATTTTATAGAACCTTTTTTTTCTTTCTCGCACAAATAAAATATTTCTGTATCGGAGGAACAACGGCGTTATTTCAAAAGAATTAAGAAATAACGCTTCATAGAATAAGTGTATCAAATCGCTTATGTTTTGAATTCAGATTTTATTCGTTAATTAACTTACTTTAGCTTTAATTATCTTTAAAACTGTTGAATAAATATTTCTATGTTGTGATTGTTATCCTGGGGGGATTTTTTTTCTTCTTTTGAACAAAAGATGGTACATAATCATTAGATAATTAAATCATTCTTTAATCAAAATTTCTATCTAATTATGCTCCGTTTTACACGATATTTGACCTTATATTTGAAGGGCATTACTTGCACCAAATAAAAAATTCTGTAGATGTTAAAAAAAATTTCCTTTAATTATTTTAATTGATTTTGAGTTTTCTCACAATTTGTATGTAGTATTGGTCTGTGAATAAGAATTTTTTTTAAAAGCTTGCATCAAAAAGTTGTTTAAAAATGGCCAACTTCAAAAGAGATTTGATATTTTAGACTTAGAATGTTGGACTATTAATTTCCTTCTTTATTCTAATTTCATTAAATTTTGTGATAAGAAAGCTAAAATGCTTGAAGTAAATTTTGCAATCTATAGAACCAGGAAAACTATAACTTAAAAGAATTTCAAATGGAGTAGATATGCATTTTTACAAACTTCACAGTATAAGGTTGCTCTACTTTGAATGCTTGCACAGATTTTGGCAACTATTGCTGTCAAGCTAGCAGTTTAGACACAAATTATGTTACAGTAAAAGCTTAACTAACCGGCATGCTTGGGAAACGCCGATTTCCGGATACCTGAAAAGTCCGAATGGTTGAGCGTGATGGGGAGGGAGATTGTAGCCTTTTTTTTTTTTTTTTTTTTTTTTGTCGATTTCATTTTTAGGTCTCTTTTTTTCGGCGAAAGGTGAGGAACTTTTTTTTTCTTTGGTTCTCACTTTTACTTTTTTTCCCCCCCCCCCCCCCCCCCCCATAAAACAAATCTGTGTACATCACTGTACTGTATATATATTTTTTTTCCTTCTACGCCCCTCCATGCGGAGCGGATGTTGCATTCCAGAAATAAATTGTCTGCATGAATGGAACAGTGCAGGCACGCTAAATTCTGGCACTCTGATGTAAAATTTTTAGAAAAACTCATTTTTTAATTTTTCCAGTAGTTGAGCTTTCCAGATACTTGAATGCCGGATAATCGAGAATTTACTGTATTCAATTTTTCTAGACATTTTTATTCATTGAATACTAGACTTGCTTTAGTTAGAAGTCAATTTAATTCTTATTTTTCTAATTAGAACCTTTTTATTTAATATTTTTCTGTATAATATTTTTCACATGTACTATTCTTATGTTTCTTTTTTTATATGATTTCTTTGTACAAATGAATACCTCATTTTTAATGTGAGTATACTCTTGACATGTATTTTTCAGGAATATCTGAGAGTGCTAATGGTTTCTTCTGAGAGCCCATACAATGCATCTAATTTTACTTCTGTATACCCAGATGATTTCAACATTACAGCAACTAACATTACTTTGATACACCATGGTGAAACACCTGACCATACAGCTTTGCTTGATTTTGTGATATTACCCTTAGTAACAATAGTAACTGTCATCATTATTGTGGGGCTGGTTGCATTTATTATAAGAAAAAAGAGGTAATTTTTTTGTGCTAACTATCACAATTTATCAACTGTACATTAGAATTCAATAAAATCTTTTATGTTAGTTGTTATGAATAGTATATTGAATTATTTGATTCTGATAATATAAACATAATATTTGAACAGTTTCTTTAAAAAATATATTTTGTCCCTGTATTATTTTCAATTATGCATAGAAATTAATTCTTTAAAAAAAATTTGCTTTAATCATCTCTTTGTTGGTATGTAGACTTTGAATCTTCAAATTGCTTTCAGCGTGTGTTCTTTTATGGTTTTCTGGACCTCAACTGGTTTTTAAAAAATAATATCCCTTTTTTTTAAATGAAAAATAATGAAATAAGTTGAGAAGATGGGAAAGAAAAAGTTCTATTAAAAAATCGAAAAAATTGAAATAAATTTTTGGTTTAATGTTTAAGTTTATAACTGAGTGAATAATCAACAACTTATTTCTGAATTGTTGGACATTAAATTATTGAATTTAGATTAAGCTAATCGAATGTTTAACAGACATTTAATTTATTTTTATTAATTTTATTTACGTTATCCGAATACTGTGTAATAATTACTATATAGGTAAACAATCTTTTGTAAAACTGTTGATCATTAAATTTGCTTCAGTGAGGTTCCATTAAATTAGATAGAATTGTGGGCAAATCTTTGTCAGTCACCATTTGTTTTTCTAGTCTAGCTCTGAGTTTATTTACGTAATTATAATTGAGATTTGCCTATTATTCCATTAATATTTTTTTTACTTGCATCTCAGTTATATTATGATATTTTTATTGAATGGTCAATCACATAGCATAGAAGATATGTGCACCACTGTTTGGGAGTCATTGGTTTGTGATTATAAAAAGTGATAAATAATCTATATATGGAAATCAGATAATGCTACTGAAGAAATTCTTTCCCACATGTGACTTTTAAAAATATGTTATCTATTAAAACCTTCCTACAGATTCATTAAATAATGATAAAATTGTTTTTAAAGTGATGAAAATCTCACCATGAAATAAAGCATTAAGCTTCTTAACATGAAAAAAAAAAGTTGCTTTATTCATATTGCTCATTGAGACATTTTTTTTATTTGATTCCATCCTTATAATATTTCTTAGATTTTTCATAGTTAGTCATATATCATTCACTCATTACACATCTGAGCATTTTGATGTTTTAGAATTTTTGAATTTATTCCTGTTTGAAATTTATTTTTAAATTATCATTAGATGGTAGCATGAATGGTAGGTACTAGTCATGGCCATTAATTCTCTTTGTAGAACTTTTACCATCAGTTATCTTTAATAGATGCATGATGGTAAAATACTATTCCTTTTTTCTTGTATCTTATTGTAGCAGATAATTTTTTTTTTTTTACAAAAGTTGTATCTTCAAATCTATTATTGGTGTAATAACCATTACTTTATAAATGGTTATATTTGTATCATTTTGGAGTGAACTACTTCTCTATTTTATGTCACTATACTACTTTCCTAAGATAGCACTAATAGTATGTTAATGAAAGTGTTTTTCAGAGTAATGGGATCTGTAAGGATTTTTTTTTTAATTTTGATTTTTCGTTTTATTAGCAACTGAGGTTAGCAAATTGATGAGGAATGTCTGTGCCTGTATATAGTTTATTACATTCTAATCCGTGATTCATTTACCTTATTACTATATTATGTAAAGATATTACCTTTAAAAATCTTTTTTTATTTTTTCAAAATTAATATACAGCTGGAAACATATGGTGTTTTTGTGGTATTTATAAATAGTGACATGTTGCTGAAGAATTTTCCCATTGTCATTTTTAACATTCATAAGATCTGTAAGTTTTATTTTTGTCTGATTACCAAGTGATGCTGCAAAACTAAAAAGGAATGTTTTTGTCTGTATTGTATTATACACTAATCATGTATTTGTCACTTTATTATTAGGTAATATAGAGATATTGCCTTTGAAATTTTTCTTTGCAAATTGTTTTGTTTCAAAATTAATATGCATCTAGGAACTTTTGGTAGTTTTTGTGATATTTTTAAATAATGATTTCTTGATTTTGATAGGCTTGACAAACTACGTCATCATTTGATGCCTCTGTACAGTTTTGATCCTGCAGAGGAAGGGGAAGACTGGGAAGCAGAGCTTTTGGAAGAAGGAACAGATCATCAACATAGGGCAAAAGTGATTATCTTCTTTTATGCACTTATTTTAGACTCATACCAGCATTCTATTTCTTGTAGACAAAATAGCTCCAACAGTGGTTAGGCAAAAAATATGAAAAAGCAAATTTTACTTAGCCGTGCAATATATTCTCTTAACCGGTTGAGTGCGGCAGCATTTTTGGCACATAGAAAGCGAAGCGCAACAGCGCTTCGCTGCACTCAAACAGTTAAAAGTCATAAACATATTCTAATATGTGAATATTTGATTAGTAGATTTACAAATTAAGTCCGTTTTTATTCCACTTAATTTTTTTACACTCCCATTTGTAAAACATCCCATTTAAGACAAATAATCCTTTTTTTTTTGCACCTTTTGAATGTGATGGTATAATTTTTGATATGACCTTAATCTGGAAAATTGAACTTTTGAGAATATTTTGTGAAAATCAAGCAGAAAATGAAGAACAAGAGGGAGGGGGGCACTTTAAAATAAAAATCTATTATTGCGAATCGAAGGCTTTCTCTCAAGTTTTCTTTAGCAACCCTTTGAAAATCTAAAATTTTTGTTCAAAAAACATTGCCGTAGTAAATGGTAGTAAGAGAAGTTTAAAATGAAAGCTTTGGATTGTCATCACTGCCATTTGACCATTTTTTATTATAAGTTGTTTTTTATAATCGTGGCTCTTCCTCGGCAAACCGTCAACATAATGATCATTTTAAGATCCATTTGGTAGTTTTTGAAATTGATTGTCTCAAATATAGTGACCCTAAAAGAAAGCTGTTCAATTTGTTTTAGAGATTAACCTTTCATATTGTTTATTTTTTTAAATATGTCTCTTCCTATAAAATTCTCATTATATTTTAGTGGTACTTCAAAAAGGTAATTTTAGCAAACATAAATTATTGTAATAATTCATTTTCTCTTCTCCATTTTGAAATTTTTTTAAATTTTGATACCATTATATAAAATCTCTACTAATAATAAAGGAGAATGTGTGTGTTGGCACTCTACAGGACAGAGCACTAGATTTAGAGCAATGAAATTTGGCTTAATACTACTTTAGAGGGTGAAAATGTGCACGTCAGAGTCGTTTTTTAAAAATTTAAATTAATTAAAAATTTAGCTAAATTTTGGTCTTTTTTTCCTAATAACTTCCGAAAATATAACAGCACAAAAATTATTTTTACACCATCTGAAAATTTTAAAAATTATATTTTCAATGATATCAATTAAGTTGGTGTACGGTTTTTTCTCTAATTTTACTAAATTAAAAAAAAAAAATTTTTGGCATAATTTACAATAATACTTTTCATTGTTCAATGCATTTCAAACCGTTTTCATTGTTTAAACAAATATTTAATTGTGTGTTTCTCTTCGATTGTTGAAAGCTAAGAAAATATTTAACTGGATTTTACTTTCTTCTTTAATTTTATCAATTTTGGTGTGAAATCTGTAAAGGAAGTCATAAAGATAGTAAGTATATAAGGAAATAATCCTTTAAACTGAAAGATTATCGCTGCTATGTTGTAATTCTTTTTACTAGTGTGTTTTAAAGCTACTTAGCATGTCACTGGACATAAAATGCTGCTGGCAAATTTTTCTTTAGTGGTTCCAAAAATGTGTCACCTGCAACAATGTGTTTCAGAAATGTGGGTTTTCTGTTAAAACGGATCAAATGTTATAGACTCAGGCCCATTCGTTGCTTCATTGTCTCACACACTTTACTGTACTGCGGATGTTGATGGATGTTTGATTACATCGTTCCTTTACTCAGACTTGACGCTGTATAGATTTCACAAGTCATAATTACTGTATGATTATCTTCAATCATTTCATCAACAGCAGCTATAGATTCAGTGCCGATCACAGTGCTTGCTTGACCAGATATAAGTTTGGCAGATCCAATATTGATATAAAAAGTCTTACACTGTTTGTCCTAAACAGTGCTGACCATAAACAGCCACCATTCAATGATAAATGTGCTGTTCTGAATACATCCAACTTTACCACGCAATAAATAAAATTACTTTCAGTGCTCTCACATGAACAGGTGAATTGGCTATATGTGAATTTCAATACACTCCTCGAACGTTCAGTTACAACCATGAATGACGATGCTGCTGTCTCTGCTTTAATTAAGACACTATCACCTGTTTCCTCTTTTCATTTGGGAAAACCTTATATAAAGGCAAAAATGATTTGAAGATAAAAGCATTATAGATGACAAAAGACTCAAGTAATGTGAGCATTTCATAAAAAAACTACATGCAACAAAAGTCTCCAATTATTTCCTTCCCCTAGCCTTCTTAATTTGGCTGATTAAGTATTAATTGCTGTTGAATCAGATGGATTTGATTTAAATTTTCAAATCTTTGACAGAATACTGCAATCTTATACCCTGATAGTAAGGATGAACTGATTACTCTGTAAAGTCTTTCTAATGGCTGATTGAAACATATGTACCTGGAATCCTTGTTTTAGAAATAATTATTCATTACTTTCCATTCTCCTTGTATTCAAAAATATTATCCATTTGGTGCTGTTCTCTGTATTTGGTAACTGTGAGTTGCTTTAAACTGCATTTAAAGTTCTAATTCTGTACAAAAAAAAATGCCTTCAATTCTATTTTTTAATGAAAAATTATACTTTTTCCAAAGTTTTTAATTCCTCATATGGCAGTATGTTTTGATTTATTTGTGAACACTTTTGATATTAATTTTTGTGAAATTTTCTTATAGCTTTATGCATAAAAGATATTAAAATGTTAAAAATATCCATAAAATGGGGCAAGAAAATATTCTCCAAATAAATCATGCAAAGTTTTATACTTCCTATGCTATTAATGATGTAGATGTTTAGTAATGAATTGTCATTTTTGACCTTTCAATTCTAAATACTTTTTTTTCTCCCTCTCCTATATGTATTTTTTTATACATACTAGAAAATCACCTGTCATGGTATGACGGATGCAAATTGCCTCTTCATTGGAGAGATTTCCCGTCAAATTTGGTGTGTTTAAATAGATATATATGTGAGAGAAACGTTTAACATTGATTGAAAACAGATAAAATAAACATGTTTTATGACAGGAAATAGTTTTTTTTTATTTATATATTTCTTTATTCAAAAAACCTCTTGGTAAAAACAACATTCCGTGTGAAGTATATTTCGTCGTTTAACAATTTTTCTTGTACTTCAGATGTCTTTGTGTAAATTTTAACGTTGCCAAAAAATATTGTCAAATTATATCATCATGATTGCAATAAATAATCAGATGCATCGTGGTGTCCAAACTATATCACACGCATGATATACCACTGATGTGATTTCCTACTTTCTATTAAAAAACGGAAATTAATTTGAAATATACGGTTAATGTAATTTAAACTTTCTCGAGAACTATTGAGCATAGTGAGATAAATTTTATATCAATTGATAGCAAATTTTATTTCACTATTTAAGAGCTATTAAATTTGAAATTAAAACCACAATTACAAACATTATTGAAGGTTTCTTCCAACATATGCAACTGCTTAAGATTTTTTTTTTTTTCATAAAATGGTTGTGGCATGAAATTCTTTCTGCTGTGATCAACTATATTTAATATCTTTCCCACAGCTGGGATGCATTTCCAGAAATTAATATTGAAAACTAGAAAATCACCTGTCATGGTATGACGGGTGCAAATTGCCAATTCATTCGAGAGATTTCCTGTCAAATTTGACGTATTTAAATAGAAATATATGCGAGAGAAATGTTTAACATTGATTGAAAACAAAAATAGACATATGTTTTATGACAGGAAATATTTTTTTTATTTACACATTATTAACGTATTTCTTTATTAAAAAAAACTCTTAGTATACAAGATTCCATTTGAAGAATTTTTCGTTGTTTAACAATTTTCCTTGATGTCTTTATGTAAATTTTAACGTTGCCAAAAAATATTATAAAATTATTATCATTACGATTGCAATAAATAATCAGATGCATCGTGGCATCCAAATTATTTCACGCGCATGATATACCACTGACATAATTTAATACTTTCTATTTAAAAAAAGGAAATTAATTTGAAATATATGACTAATATAATTTAAAATTTCTTGGGAACTATTGATCATAGTGAGATAAATTTTATATCAATCGATAGAAAATTTGATTTCACTATTTTAGAAGTATTAAATTTGAAATTAGAACAACAATTATTCTTTTAAATTTAAAATTATTAAAATTTAGTTGCTCTAACAATGATATAATGCTGTTTAATGTCTCACAGAGCTATGGCCCGAATTTTATTGTTGGTGACATCAAAGCGTTACCAGATCAGTGAGAGACAGATCTGGGCTATTATAGTAATAATTTCATTGCTTTATCATTTGAATTATGAAGCTCAAAAACTCTCCCAATAAAAAATAATAATGAAGAATAAATTTTAAAAGAAAAAACTGATATGTACTGTTTCTGATTTAAATTACAAAACAGTAGTTCTGTATAATAAATTTCATTAACTTTGTAACCATTGAAAGTTTTGAATTTTTACTGCTTCTTTTAAATTACAGTTTTTGTGAATCAAAATTCATATGTAAAAAATTAATTTGTAGATTTATTTGCTTTAAAAATATATAAGCAATCTTCCACATAAATGAAAGTCCTTTATTTTTATTTAATTTTTAATAAAGGTGTTAAATGATTAGTTCTATATATTTGTTTGCAAATATATATCTTTTCATTTTAGACCAGTCGACCATCAGAGCAGCCACAGTTGTCATTTCGGAGCAATCTATGAATTTCGTCTAAATTGCCGATGAGGGTTTTGTTAAATGGAAGGTTTTGCTATTTGTAAATAGTGCAAGGACTTTTTTGTATTCTGTGTGTGCCAATGTTTAGAAAATTTAATTTATTACTTAAGTTATATATTTGATTTATTTATTCTATGTGTTTTATAGATTTATTTAGGTGAAATTTATATGTAAACTATGTAATAATATGTATGTCGTTTATTTTGAAAAGCTTTAATTAGAAGTTCTTAAGGCAGTGTTTTTTTTTTTTTTTTTTTTTTTTTCTTTCCATTCCTTTACTATTCACGTGCTACACAATACTATTTATAACTACTTACCTTTATTGTGCACACTACAAGATGCTTATAATACTAAAATATTGAGATTTTTAGTAACCTTGACTGTGTAAAATTCATACTATAAATTTATTGTACGATAAAACATTATTATTATCAGATGAATAAATCCATTCAAAAGGATTTTGGCACATTTTGCATTTCCTTAGACGTTCCTTAAGAGTATGTTGCTTCTTTAACAATAAATGTTGATTATCCAGCAGGAAAAAAATGTAGAGAGGATATATATTTAAAAGAAGTCACATATTATTTGTTAACTGCTAAAACTAGGATGTGTTTTATGTTTGAGAAAAGAAATTATGAATACAATTACAAATTATAATAGTGTTCTTATCAAAATGCGATGGAGAAGTTCTAATTTTGAATTTTCAATGACTCTAAACTTTTGGCACAGGTTTAGTAGTGTAATGTGAAAATCCATAAGCGATCAAATTTTGCTTCTTTTTATTAATATGTGTAATATCTGTATCATTTCATTCACTTACTTATAAAAACATTGTTATTCTAAATATAAGTAAATTGTTTTAGTTCATTCCCATAATTTTATTTCACTTAATAGTTAGCATAAGAAATATGTTAGCAACATTTGTAATTGCAGAGGCATGTATAGTTTTAAAGGTTGCAAAACATTGGATTTTTTTTATTTATTATTTTTTAAAACGAAAACAGGAAATGTGATGTCAGAGATGAGTATGTTTTATGATTCTGTTAATGCATTTAATTCTTTAATTATTCATCTTACTATGAAAGTTTGAATGATAGACATTTATATCTCTCAGATTTGCCAGCACTATTGGAAGATGTTAATTGCAAAATTTGAGTCGTTTTTTAATTGCATAAATATTAATGTAACTTAAAAAAAAGATTCAAATCCTATAAAATAATAAAAAAGATTATAATCTTCAATTACTTCAAAAAAGTAAATTTAATTACAAAAATAAAAGTAAGTCTCTAACTTTTTTACTTAAACCTCTGCTTCTGATTTCAACCAAAAAACATTTCACAGTCCACTTTTGAATATTGTCTGTTCTAAAAGAAAATCAGAAAATGCACCATCAATAAATCATAAACAAATTCATGTAGCACCAATATTTGAGGTAGTTTAATAAAATTTTTAAAGCCAAATGAAATCATCTCAATTGTTTTTGCCACCTAGTATTGAAATATATTTGTGAGGTTACCACAGCATAACTTGTGAAGTTATTTTATGAGCTTTTAAAATTTCTACGATTCCAAAATTCTGCTGTTTGACTCTATTTGAGGTCACAACCCATTGTTTAAGAAGTACTACTCTAATTTAAAGTTTATGTTTAAAAACAATGCACTCTTTAATCTGTTTAAGTATATGCATAGCAGTTTCATTAACATTGATGCTTGATTTTTTGCATAAAAAAATTGCGTTGGTTATACCTTTTGGTTTTTAATATTTAATTTTTCTTTCTGTGCAAGTTATTTAATGCATGCTATATATATATGGAATGATGAAACTGCATGGTGAAAAGTGCAAGAAGATTATATATTTTCTTTGTTCAGTGCATTTAATCAACATTATTGTTTCATATTGTTCCCTGAATATGAGCAATAATGTTTAATTTTTGCTTTCATATTTTTTAGATTGAAACCACATTGAGAAAAAGGGGTGAAGTATAACAATGTAGATTTTAGAAAGGCTTTGTACATGGGAAATTTTTCACTAAATACTACATTTTATATTGATGTTTTGAATTCAGGTATTTATTTGTGATAGATTTGTCAATTGAAGATTTTTTAACGCATGTAAATCACAGATCAAAATGATGCTTAAAAGCTCAAGATCTGCAGGATTTAAAAGAAAGAATGCAGCTTTTAGATTTCTTGTGGAATTGTTCCTTTTTTTTCATAAGTTAAGGTGATTAATTTGTGTTGCAATTGTTATTTACTGGTGCTAAAAAAAAGTCAGAGTTTTAAAAGCTTTTTCTTTAGAACTTGTATTTTGTGATGTTTTACCAACTGGACTTAAGATTTGGCATATTTTTTAAAATTATTAATGCTATTAATTAATTAATCATTATAGTTAAGAAAGAAACTTTTATAGCCTTAATTCTAATGTTTGCCGTATTGTTACGCAAGAAAGAAATTTTGAATAAGAAATAAATTTTATTAAGTGCATTAGCCGTTTAATATGTCTATAAATTTATTGAGCTTTAAAAAATACTTTTCTGATGAAAGGAATGCTGCTATGCTTTAATCATTTTTTTTCCTGTACCATTTCAGTTTCTACAGCTAAAATGGTAATAATTAATTTGTAGTTAGGTGTTGTAAACTTGGCAAGTATGCAGATTTTGCTGAACAGTTTGAATATACCACTATATTATTTTTTGCATAAAAAATATTAGTTGATTGTACTTTTAATAATTAAAAAAAGTATGCCAAAATCATAATGATTTTGATGACCAGTTATATACTTATATAGTCTTTCATTTGTAATTATAATTTGTTTTGTACTTTTTTTAGACACCTAGATTATTTATTTTCATTATATATAGACAATTTTGCATCATGTGTCTTTAAGCTCAATGCTATTTAGCTTCCTAACTGTTCCTGAAATGCTTCCAAAAGTATCTTAAGTATTATTTTATGTTTGTGTTATTGATGTAATTTATTTTTTGTGATAAATTGTGATGTCAAAGCTTTTAATTTATTTTATAGTGAAAAATGCATACCAAACTTTTAACTATATGTAGATTTCTTACACTTTCCATGTAGCTGAACTTTTAGAACATGATATGCATTTTCTCTTCCATGACATTGTATATCAGTTTGTTATGAATATTATTATTCTTTCAATTATGTGTTTATATGAACATATGATAAAGATTCAGTTCACTTTTTTGCTTTCTTTTCTGGCAGTAAGATTGTAAAATTTATATATGTCATGAATTGAATTCATAATATGTGTATGAAAATTGTATCTATTACCTATGATAACATTTATAAAAATTTTAGCTTCTGTCTGAGCATTTACTAATTCATTTTAAAAGTAACTCATATGTTGGTATATTTAATATATTAAATAAACTCTGATTGAAGGTTATTTTGGAGTTTCTTAATATTTGTTGCAGTTCTTAGTGTCCACCACATTTAATTCATGTTACAACTTTATTTAATTTTTGCTTAATTGAATTAAAATATTAAATGTGTACTGGTCGTTTCAAAATGCCAAGACTAGCACTTTTGGGCGATTTTACTCTGGAAAGGGGTGACAGGCAATGATAAAGATGAGCACATTTCAAGAGTTCTTTGTTAGGTCACACAAAGTAAAATGTAAACATCTAACCCTCCATTTTTCCCTATTTTGATTAACCTTTTCCTTACAGGCGGTACAACTGTTGTACCAGAAAAATTTTTGCCTTTGAATGCAGGTCAGTACAATTGCTGGTACCATTCACAAGCGAGGATTTCACTCGCCACATTCAACACAGTTCTTCTGGTTTAAGTCCCTGTAGCCTAAAGATTAAATCAACTCTGCATGCGCAAAAGTGCAGATGATTTCGGACAGGGTGGCAACAGAACCTGGAAATTTTATCGATCGGGGAAATTCGTAAAAATCAGGAAAATTAATAGTTATTTGAGTTATCTATAAATTAGTATCTTATGTCTAGTATTATTTGTAATAATGAATGGAATTTTTTAAAAAAACTTGTTTTTATAAATGAATATAAGTTTTTTATTAGAGCAATTAATTTATGATTTGTTAAAGAATAAAGATTTTAAGTAATATTTTGGCAGTTTCTCTTGTTTAAATCGTTGCTAAAATAAATATTACTAGGCAAGTATAATTTTCTGTATGTCCTATTTTTATATTTATGCTGCAATATGTTATTTTGGTACTCATGAAAAGAGCACTAATTAGTTATTGAACTGTTTTAAAGTTTTGAGCAAAGATCATAATAACCTTTACTGTAAACATAATTTAACTTGTGTTGCAAATAGTAGTTTTAATGATTCTTAGAATTCCTTATGCAGTTACAGAAGCAAAGTATTTTGTTAAAATTTCCAGTATTTTTTACATATAAGAAATGTAATATACTGTCTTAAGAGATTTTTTTAGGATGTTCATTCCATTCTTTAAAAATTAAATTTCATAAAAATATTTTTATCATATTAAATAACTGGTAAAAGTGTTTTTAATAATGTGTATTGTACACATACAATGATTCTGAGTAGGAAGAAAGGAAACTAATATAATTAGTAGCTATAAATCAGGGAAATGTAGCAAGTTTAGTCGATTTTTTTTTCCCTTCCACAGTTTCTGTAGCCACCCTGTCGGAATCTGAGAACATACAATATGAAAGGAGAATGTTAGGATTTTATGAAATATATAATAGGAAGAAATACCAAAATAAAATAAACTAACAGTAGGTATATGTTTCAAATGAAGTATTCTGTTCTTGTGCTTTTTTACTGCTAAATCCTTGTAAATACAAATATATTTAAAATGTTGAATACTTCTCAATCTTCTTTACGTAGAACAAAAAAATTATTTCCACATTCGATTATTTTTAAAATTAGAAGAGTAAATTGCAAATTTTTAAGTTGTACTTCAAAAAAACAACTTAAAATCTCAGAAATTTAATTCGATGCTTTTACTTTATTAATCCTTACATAATAAAAAATGTATAACTTGCTCCTTTAGATTCAACTATTAATCTGTTAAAAAAAATTCATGTTGGCAGGTAATTCAACATTGGAAATTTGGCTTGCAAATAATATAATAATCATGTTAAAATAATTATGGAAAAATAGCTCTTTGAGGAAATAAATTTGTTACAACATTCATAAAAATAAACAAGTGTTGAAATTGTATGCGTAAACGAGTCATTATTAAAATGTATGTTGAAAGTAGAATTTAAATCATTTCATTTACTCTACTGCAAGTCTCTTAAGTTTTTCCTAATCACAACGTAGAGTGTCTATGTGTGTGTTCTTTATACAAATTTAGTTTTTTCCAGTCTTGATGAAATTTGGTACATGTGCTCTTCAAAAGGTAAAATTTTGGTATTTTTCTGTGATATCCAAAAAAATATTACATTCAAAATATTTTTTCACGATGATTTTTACACCATCTTTAAAATTTAAAAAAAATCCCAGTCGCCAAGCTGGAAGGCAAAGGTACATTCCTTTTGTTTGGAGGAAAAAAGTTTTTCATTCTCTACTCTATTTTCATTATGGTTAGAGCTTTAAAAGAGATTGCAAATGAGAGCTTTCAAACAAGGTGCGACATGCATAGGTTAAAAGACAATCTTAATTTAGGGGGAGGGTGGAAAGTCATATTTCAGCTCATAATTTCTAAACAATAAACTTTAAATACAAAAATTGTTCATTATGATAAGGCGATAATTCGTCTAATTTGAATTTTCTTTCCATCTTCAATTGGAAAGGAATTATGAGAAAATGAAAATTTCCACAACCTTTTTAAGGTGGGTTGCCCATTTACGAGCTCGGTCGAGATTTTCACTATCCTTACAGCATATCCCATGCAGGTTAAAATCAAATCACTCCAGTAATCGTGTTCACAAGATAGCATAAGCAAAGGATTACACATATAAACTTTTGAACAAAGGATGGTTTTGTGTTCTAGGGATTATGATCGGTGAAGATCTACAGAAATTTTCCAGAAGTCGTGCCTTGTGAAGTCCAGAACCATTGCAATAGGTAGAGTTCCTATAAGGAATCTATCTAAAATTACCTTATTAATGATATCAGTTTAACAATTTTTTTCCTTAAATTTGCATTTTTTTTATGCTTTGCAACAATACTTTTCATTATTATAAAGAAATAAAACTAAATTCATTGTTTCTTCAAATATTTTAGTTGCATTATCTTTCTCCAATGTTAAAGCTATAGCTAACAAAGTTTGTTTTCTTTCATATATTTAAATACATCGACTCCAAAGTAAATTCTCACTTACCAGCAGTTTAATATTAAAATTTTTGTACAAAATTCTCAACTCGAGCTCATTGAATGAATTTTATTTCATTTGATAAGTTTTTTTAGTGAAACACCAGCTTCAAACATATCTTTTTAATGACGGTTTTTAGTTTCATTTTATATTCATAAATTATAATTTGGGTTTATCTTATAGACATTTTGACTAAGAAAAAATTACAGCAAACTGACTTTTCACAAAATTTATTATAATTCTGACAGCTAGCTCGTCTTAAGTTATTTTTTAAATATTTTTGGGAATTTTCTTTCTCAGGTTATGTTTTGTTTTTGAAAACATATTATTCTTTCAACCAATAAATGCATAACATCTTTTTATTATTATTTTGCAGCTGTAAATTTTAGCAGTTAAATTTGGCCATGCAGAGGTTTAGCTCAAAATCTTTAATATTAAAATACTTTTATTTCAAAAGCCACCATAGAAAAAAATAATTTATTTTCACATAAATTTCAATTTCCAATAAATTCATATTTTTCAGTCTTAACACATGAAAAAGATGAAATTTTAAATAGTTAACCACTCCATAGTATTAATTTAACAACCAGCAAAACCAATATTTTAGCCAAACAAAGTTCTTGTCAAAGCAAATAATATTAATTAACCTTGGTTTTATATAATCGTTCAATTTCCAGTCTCCCACATTTTGATGCTAAAAAGACTGAGCCTGAGAATGCCTGCTGGTCTTACTGGGTATATTGCTAGTTTTTGATAAAAGAAAATTTGCAACTCGACTTTCTATCGGGAAAAAACAATTGTATCCAAAAATGAACACTTATGTAAGGAAATGAAGCTTTTATGAAATTTATAAATTTTTTCATAAATTTTAATGAAACATTTTATATAAATGTAGGCATTTTATTTTTTTGCTTCACGTATATTAAAAAACCTAGAATATTCTTCCAATTTTCATGATCCTAAAACTTTTTACATACCCAATTGGATCTGGCTTTCAGCTCTTAGTAGAAAATTGCAACCAATAAACGATTTAAAAAAAAAATCATTTTTGCTATTGTCATGCTAAATGCGACCTTTCCAATTTAACTGGATAGACGCTCATATTTACAACCTGATTTAACTGAAATATTAATTTGTGGTGCAGATTAAATTGGAAGGGAAACGAAGCAGCTATTTTAAATTGTTAAAACACGAAATCTTCACTTTCATATGAATTTGAATCCTAAATCCTAGTTTGTAAGCATCATAAATGAATCGATTTATCAAGGATTTTTACTAGCACTTGCAAACTATTCCTGTTAACAGAAACAGTGCCCAAACCTTTTCAGAAACAAAACAAGTGCCATAATAAGAATAAAACATAAATTAAGCACAATAACCATATAAAGATACAAAAAAGATATTTCAGTCTTTCTGTCAATAACTTCTGAAACAATTATTGCACGAAAATAATTTTTATACCATCTTAAAGAAAGAAAAAAAATTTCTTTTTAATTTGCCATACAATTTTTCTCCAATTTTAATAAACATTTGAAATTTCATTTTATACACAATTTGTAACAATATTGTCTACTGTTATTAATTAAATGCAAGCCAATTTTATTTCATAAAATCCCCCATTCACGAGTTTTTGCCGATATTTTCTTTTTCTTTGAACATTTAACTCCAAAGCAGAAATTTGTACTTCTGCTTTTATTTCATAGCACAGGAATCCAATGATGTTAGTTTAATTGCTACCCAATGTTTCATTGCATTTTCACAAATTTTTAAATTATCCTAATCCGAGTAAGGTCATTCAAGGTTACAAAGTCCTTCTCCTACTAAAGGCCGAGGAGAATAAGTGTTCGAGTTAGGTCACAAACACCAAAAAGGAGAGAATAATACTTTAGATTACGGCAATCAAAAGCACATGAAAGAACTTCTGTTGTTGCTGTAGCAATAATGGAATCCCAAGGGTTACTAGACTACTTTTTGAAATCACTGTTCTTATGCATAGAACAATAGCATTAATGTATGAAGCCGTTTCCGTATGAGCAGGAATAAGAAATGTGAGGTGTGTGGTTTATTAAAGAGACAAAAGAAAGTAGAAATTAAAGAAAATGCTTTATTGACAAATGCATCACTTCACACAATGGCTACTTGAAACAAAAAATGCACACAACACTGAGTTAATACTATGATATTATCAATGGCTTTGTGTCTGCAGCAAAGCACATAATAAAACGAAAGGTTATAATACATTTTAGGGGCTCAAAAAATTAATAAAACTGGTGAAGAAAAAAAATGCACAAAAAGCATCTCAATTTAAAAACCAACTAGGCAGGCAAACACTAAACACAACTGGCAAGCATGAATAATGACTACAATGACAGACATATATGCTAGAAATGGTGAAGCTTAAACTCATTATGGCTTTAAAACTATGCTTTTTCATGAGACATGTTTTTGAACTAGGGATGAGTTTAAGTTTGATGATGAAAACAGCCACCCCACCACACCTCCGGGGAGACTGTTGCAGACAGATTTAAGGATGATAATGTTTATAAAATAAAAACAATGATTAAGACTTGTACTGTTACATATAAAATGGTTTGTGAGAAGGGTGTTGCTCTTTTGTTTTAGTTGATTACAAGAAAAGGACAGTAAAACTCATTGATTGCAATCATTTTAAGAACAACTAGCCGAAGTGCTTCAGATCAAAAGCTGACTCCTCACAAACCTAGAAAGGAAACAAGAAATTACCAGAGAATATACAATGTTATACACAACATCTATTTCAGTAAGTTTCTTAACAATTGATACTTGATAAATTTACAAAATCCACCTAAATTTAAAATTGCTGCAATTTCCATTATAAAAATGAATGAACTAATCATTTAGCATGCATTTTAATTTGTAGATACTTCTACAACATATCCTGATTAAAAAACGAGATATGAATTTTTTAAAATAGGTTAATTACAGAACAACCTTAAGCTAAGTTAATGTGAAATTTCTGCTTTAATTCTGCAATTCCTTTATAATGAATCACTCTCATATCCATTTAAGCTATGTTTTTACACCAAAATTTAAGTGTGATGTGAACAGAACATTTAAGTGTGTCCACAAAACAGAAAAGCAACAATTGTAAAAATAAAGACTACTGTCAAATAAAAATGAAATTATAAAAACTCATTTCCCAAGGGAAAACATACCATAATTTGGCCAGACTTTTAATCGTCCTTATCATCACCAGAATCCCCTTGATCTGATGAATTCTTTGAATCTTTAGGCTCCTGTAAAATATGATAAATCACTACTAATATAATTATTTTCAATTAATTAATGAATTATTTGACTAATTTTTAATTTATAAAAATTATGTCAACACTACTTACACTCTTCTTGGGCCTGCCACGACCACGTTTTGATGATCCTCCAGAGCTACTGCTGCCAGTAGTCTAGAAAAAGAGAAAAAATTAATGGCATTTCAATATAATTAAGAAAACTTCAAATTTTATTCAACAGCAGAGCTATTAAAATTTTACCAATTAAAAAACTGAATTTAAAGTCCACTGAAATCATCATCCTGCACTCAATGCCATTATCTATAAATAATAGAAGCGATTCCCTTCCCCCCTCAAGTATTACAGTAGAACTTGGATAATTCAAAGCAGAAGGACCAAAATAAAAATTTGAATTATTAAAAGATAAATAGAATGAAACAAATTAGGTCCAGTTAAACATTACGTTCAATAGGAGATTCAAGTGACCAGAAGAAAAAAAATTGAATTAAAGAATTTCTACTACAGTAATATAATTATTGTACTTGCATAGTATTTTGTCAGTCTCGATACTGATAATAGACATGACAATTTCAAAGATATAAGGTTTATGTTTTAAAGGCAAGAAAAATACACCTAGCATGCAAATAGCGTAGACAAATGTAATAAGAACCACAACTAAGAAAAGGAATAATAAAATCTATGACAGTAAAAATATAAAAATTCTAGTTAAGGATAACAACAGATTAGAAGTAAGGAAAATATAACAGATTAAACCAGTAATTTCTAGCATGCAACTAAACTTGGCTCGACAATACCTCTCCTAATTTAAAAACTTCCTTTTCTCTTATAGTAAACTATCTACTTTTCTGCTCATCTATATTATATAAAACGCTTATGCGTGGCACAAAAAAATGACCTTTATTTCTTTCTCCCCGTTGGCAACGATCAGTTTGTTTACCAATCTCAAGCCTGACGCGAAGCTTTTGCTTACGGATTACAGAACTTTTTTTTCGGATCGTCGACTTTTTTTTTGAATTTATTTATTTAAAATGAATTCTTTGCGAACTTTTGAATATAATTTGCGTAGAAGAGAGCAGCGTGCAAAGGAATCCCTGGATGAAAGATTTCAGTGAAGATCGGTCAGAAAGGCTTAGGCGAGCCAGAGCCTTTTTTTGTGATACTAATTGTGTGCACTATTTACTATGTGTAAAAATAAAAATTACAGAAAAAAGACCAGAGAAATAATTATACTTCAGAAAAGTTCTCTTGCACACTGCTCTCGGAGAATGATAATTTTTTTGCCACCGTGTTTGTACGGAAGGAAGTGAATTACCACAAGCGGCTTATGGTGAATGATAATGTTGCATACCTTTTGCTTTTCTGTGTAATATTTCATAAAAAAGAGTGCATATTTAAAATTTTGGTTAAATAAGCAACAATTTTGTAAATTTTGAAAAAAGCTATCTTATCAATTATAAAAGGCTAAAAGTAAATAATTATTATGGGTTTTAAATTTGAATAGTTAATTTGAGTATGTTTCAAACCACTATTTCGTTAACTGTCCTTTTTTAGCTAAAAGGTTGCAAGATATTTTACATCTTTCTACGACAAGAGACGATCAAGAATTTTCTGAGATTTAAAACACAAATGACTACATTGAGGAAAACACTATTTCTTTCTTGGCTAAATAATTGTTGAAATAAGCATCTATACAGGTGGGGAAGCTTTTCTGTGTAATATTTTATAAAAAAAAGTGCATATTTAAAATTTTGCTTAAAAAAGCAAGGATTTTGTAAATTTTGAAAAAAAGCTATCTTATCTGTTTTAAAAAGCTAAAAGTAAATTATTATTATGGGTTTTAATTTTGAATAGTTAATTTGAGTATGTTTCAAGCCACTATTTTCTTTAAACTGTCCTTTTTTAGCTAAAAGGTTGCAAGATGGTTTACATCATCTACGACAAGAGACGATCAAGAATTTTCTGCGACTTAAAACACAAATGACTGCACTGAGAAACACACTGTATTTTTCTTGACTAAATAATAGTTGGAATAAGCATGTATACATGTGGGAAAGCTTTTCTGAATTACATTCCATTGTATAGAGGGCATATTTGAAATTTTGGTGGAAAAAGCAATTTTTAAAAATTTATTTTGAAGATTTGGAAAAGGCTATCTTATCAGTTTTAAATTTAAAATTTTAGTGGAATGAAGTTATGTTGAAATAAACTTTTGAATAAATACTCAAAAGTGTATGCCAAGAAGTTATAAATTTCTGATTGATGAAAATAATTTTCATTTTTAATCATCTTTGGATTATAAATATTACCTTTCAAATTTCTTTCTAACATTTACATATATATCTGTGCTACCAGAAGATTTTAATTGTAGAAACTGATGAAAAATTAATTTTAGGAGTTCGTGCAATTTCAAATAATTTAAATTTACTTTTATTAATTAATGGACTTATAATTTCCTAATACTTGCAGAAACGGATAACTGTACGGCAAGCGTGTGAAGCGAGCTGTTTTCACATAGTGATCCCGAAAGAATCACGTGATTCTTTGGTGTCGGTGAGCGGAGTGAGCAGGGAGTGTTATATATATATATATAAAGATTTTATAACAACTGTGCTAGGACACCCAGTGTCTTCATGTAGCGAGCGAAGCGAGCAGGGTTTGCGTAGCAAGCCCCGGAGGATTGCAGCGCAATCCTCCTGGGGGTTGGCGAGCTTTAGCGAGCAGGGGGCAGAGCCCCCTAGTCTCAATTATTTATGCTTCTCATGCTATTCATAATTTAACCTAACCCTTAACTACCAAGTACATCCCCATGAGGAAATAAATTATGCAAATAAAGCATTTATACACCAAATTAAAAAAAGTTGTTAATTGATAAATTTCAATAAAATGTCCAAATCAACAGGATTTCTGTAACGTTTTGGTTGAATACAAATACTGAGAAATCATCCAAAAAATCATCAAGACTAAAGTATTATAAAAAAATAACTTTTGTGGTATGTGTGTGTGTATGGGGGGGGGGGCAGGATTTGTAGTTAAAATTTAATCAATTACATGTTTAAGGATTAAAAATATTCCCAAGCCAAAATATCTTTATAAGTGAAAGTTTAAGTCTTGAAAATCAAGTACTCAGAACATACTTTAATTACCTTCTTTGCTTTCTTGCTGGCTGTACCTTTTGGTCTTCCACGTCCTCTCTTTGCTTTGGGCTCATCAGTACCACTGTCCTGTAAAAACACATTACATGAAACTTAAAAAGATAAAAAAAATATTCAATAGCTATAGAAATATAAAAACAGTCTCAAAATTATTTTTATAATGTATATTTCAAGGTATATATTATACATCACATACCTTGCTTTCACTCCTTGGCTCCATAGATTTCTTTGGTCGACCGCGTCCACGCTTGGTTGAATCACCACCAGTCTCTGAATCGGACATTATTGCAGATTACTGGAAGGAAAAACATTCCTTTTAAATCCGATTATAATAGAAATAAAGCATCTAACCGGCTAACACCTATCGATAAATATCAAAAACAATGCAAAGGAAGTTTGAATTCACTTTACATTGATAAACATAACATGCTATCCAATTTAGTGGTTTCAAAACTAAAACATTTACTGTAATCATTTAGAAAAAACATTAAATCAACACAAAGCACATAATTAATTGTCTGTTATATAATATATACCATATGGATCAAGCCATACATTACCAATACATAGCATATCATCGAACAAGCAGAGAAACAAAAGAGCAGAAAATCAACTAAGTATGAAAACTTCATACACAGAAATAAAGAATTTAAGATAATAAGGGTGAGTAATGAATATATGAATAAAATGCTATTTCTAAAATTTGATTAGGGTAGATGGTCCACTTTTGGCCACAATGAATCTGTTTTTCCATTATTTAACCAATAATTTCAAATTAACCAATAAGATACATTCCAAAACTTTAAACAATCCATATTTTAATATTTTGAATCTGATTGGTTCATTTTTCTCAAACATGCGACTTTTAAAAATTTACATGTATGATCATGTATTATATGCTCACAAATGGCAATGTTTTTTATTCAGGAAAAAAGTTTTGCAGTTTTTCATCCCAGGCTCTCGGAATTAACTGTTTATTCTAAAACTATTACCCTTAAGGCTTATGAGGTAAACTTTCTTTTTACTCTGATTTCATATCAAGATTAATTATTTTTAAGATTAAATAGGTGGTGGCCAAAACTGGTACTCTAAATTTACTACATGTACCCCTTTTGGCATGGTTCATTATGTTTTTAGTCAAAAAATAATTTTAAGAATATCGGGATACAGTAAAAGAAACTAATTGTTTTGTTTAGATTTCACATGGCAATAATTCCATTCTATATATTTAAAATAATTTGGTAAAAAATTCTTCATCGAGTTTGCCAGCCTCAACCACCCGACAGATTGACACTTTTTGTTTCATATGAAAGCTTATGACGTCTAGATATGTCATCAGTCGCCGGCCCCCCCCCCCCTTTTTTTAGAACCAAATTGAACAACTCTTTCCCACTGTACACTCTCTATGGGGAAAACCTTTGGCCAGTTTGCCAGCAACAACCACCAGACGGATTTCGTCATTTTTTTTTTTTAATTGAAAGGTTATGACCCTAGATATGTCATCAAGGGTTGCCTGCCTCCCCATCCCCCATTTTTGAACATAATAGAAAAAAACCCTTCTTCACCATACATTCTCTATATACTTTCTTTGATTTCATTCAAAAATGGGGGGGGGGGGGGGGCAGGCGACCTTTGATGTCATATCTAGACATCATAAGCTTTCATACGAAATAAAAATTGTCAAAATCCGTTGGGTGGTTGTTGCTGGCGAACGGTCCAAAGGTTTTCCCCCAAATAGAATGTACAGTAGGAGTTTTTTTGATTTTGTTCAAAAATGGGGGTTGGTGGGGGGCAGGCGACCCTTGATGATATATCTAGATGTCATAAGCTTTCACATCAAATAAAAATTGTTGAAATCAGTTAGATGGTTGGGATGGGGAATTTTTACAAGGTTTAGCCATAGACAAAGAACAGAGGAGAAGTGTTTTTCGAATTTGTTCGAAAGGGGAGGGTGGGGACAGACGACCACTGATGACATATCCGGACATCACAACCTTTCAAATGAAAAAAAAATGTCAAAATCGGTCTGGTGGTTAGGGCTGGCAAACTGTCCGAGGGTTTTACCATATTATTTTCAATATCTAGATCCCAACAGCATGCCAAAAATATTGTAAAATACCTATTGTAGGTCATGGACACTGTTTAGTTGGGGTGTTTTCAATCTGTTTATGGATCTGAAGACTTTTATGCTGAAATTAGTGAAAAATTTATGCAAAACATTACAACTAGATGAGGTTTATTGAAAGATCTTACAATTTTAAAGGAATCTGTTGTCCACAAAGAATATGAAATCTATGGTTTTATAGTCTGTTCCACTGATCTTCACGCAGTATTTAAAACTGAAAAAAGTAGTGGCAGAGAGCCGAAGCAGCAAGGTGGCAGGGGTAGTGAAGCAAAGTGAGTACAAGGGCAGGAAGAGAGGCTAGTTTAAATATAAAAAGGCAGGTGATATTTCCAAAGAGAGATTTTGCTACTCTCCAATTAAAGTTTGAAATGAAATTAAGGATAGTCAAAATGGAAAGCCTGCAGTAAAGATTGGTAAAATTAACGGGATGCCTCATTCCACCTTGGATCGCAAGATTACGGAGCATCATTTTCCGGCTATGGTGGGCATGGTAGTTCTCATGCAGTATTAGGAATCGAGATAAAAAATCAGTTGGAAGAATAGATTTGGGGAATTGCAAGAATGGGATTTTCAATTCTCAAAGACCATCTTCTTGATATATTCAAAAGATTATCTAGGCCAGTAAAATAGAATGTCAGTTTCAAAATGGAAGGCAAAGCAGAAAGTGGTATAATCCTTTCATAAAATGGCATCCTAGAATCAGTTATATGCAGTTTTTTAATAAAAGCACAGGCAAATATCATAGATGACAAAATCAGAAATTGGTTTAAGGAGTTGAAGAAATAAGTGTTTTAGATAATCCCAAACAGGTGTACAATACTGATGAAACTTCAGTTTTATTAAATTTCCTAAAGGCACGCTTTAAGTATCTGCATATAAATTCAACCCCCTTTTTTTTAATTAAAAAAAACCTAATTTTTATACAAGTATATACAACATGTATATTGCCAACCAAATTAAATGTTTGTTTTCTACATTCCTGATTCTAACTCAAACTTACAGCTAAAATCAACTTATGTATATTTTATTTCCAATTTTTACAAATTCAACAAAAAAAAATTGTTTATAAAATATGAGAATCTCTCTCTCTCATATATATATAACTCAATGTATGCATGTTTGTTCCACCATCACTTCCGAACAGCTAAAGGGATTTTGATGAAACTTGGTACACTTGTTCCACATTAACCCACTTGAAGTATAGGAGGGGAAAATAAGACCTAACACAGTTTCTCAGGGTACGCCACTGCAAAGTCTCCAAAATGCATGTAACAAATAGGCCAATTGACTTGCTTGGCGATAAATCTATACTTATAAAAGGCAATGTTTGTGTGTGCGTGTGTGTTTGTCTGCGATGTCCAGACGAATCTATCGCACTTACAGCCATGAAATTTGGCACACAGGTAGTCGTAATGGTGACTGAATGCACCTCGAAGCCGAAATTTTAAATTTTAATCTAGAATTTTTTTTATTTAATGTTTTGTGTTGTTTTGGTTGATTTTTCGCACTAATTTCTCAATAGAATAGTTACGAATAAGTTTACGATAAAAATATATACACCATCGGAAAGAGCACGCGATTTCCGTTCTAATGAAGTTAGTTTTGAATTTCTAACGTAATTTACTGAATTTTGAGAATTTTTTTAAAAATTGTCACTTTCTCCTTATATTTTTAACTGTCAATGTTTTTTCCATCGCATCCAACGTTCTAATAAACCTATGATTTTCAGTTTTTTTATGGTAACAACAGAGGTATTTATCTCTCATTTAAAACAAGAACGGTTAAAATATCTTTGTCCGTTCGTTCTTAATAATTTTTTTTCTTAAAGGGTTAAAAAAATTCTTTTCGAATGAAGTTCTTTCTCCGGAACGGTGAGTTTCTCCCTGGCTACGGCTAGCGCCATCTGTTGTAATTATTCTCTCCTCAATTTTTAGCATGTTTTGCTAGGAATAATTTGAAATCATTTCGTTGGACGCAAGGGTTTAGTCGTAAATTAAGCAGTGCTGGAAGATTCTGACATGGGTGATAAGTTGGCTTTTCTGAATTATGAGAGAATTTTTTTCGTGATGAGCTAAAAGAGTTTCTTTACCATCTGCGTAAAATGTGCCATAGCTTTTCACGCAAGCTCCAGGGGGGTGACGAAGGGGGTACTGTCGTGACCTTGAAACGTCACAGTATTGTGGTTTGAGACTGTATTACATCAGCATAACTTAGATACACCATTGCTGTATATTAAAGATTTTCACGTTGCAATTTTTTTTTTATTATTGTTTTGGAATAACGTACTCTGTACTGCTTTTCTACATGTCATTATCGCGGGAAAATTAATGTGTATCTTTTGTTTTGATTTTGTTTCAAAACTTTTTCGTGTCATTGTGGGCGATTTTTTTTTCATGTTTTTGAAGTCCTGATTCCACGGGCAACGCCGTGCGCGTTCTGCTAGTTATCACTAAAGGTAGATTTATCGTTACAAACAGGCTTAACTGTATTATTTTTGTACTTGAAATTTACTTTATGCAGAATGGCAACAAAATGATAGTTGTTAAAATATTATTGAACAAACAAAAATAGGTGAATGAAATAAAAATTTTATGATGTTGAATATTTATCCTACTAATGACTGTCCCAATTTATAATTTGAATTGGTAAAATTTAAATTACGATTGCTACGGAGACTAACAAGAGGAAGACAACTGAATTTGGCATGGATTTTCTGATTTATTATAATCCTAAAGTGATATTAATCTTTATTTTAAGGGAACTGAGATTTTTCATACAATCAAAATGTCGATATTTCAATTATTTCCTCATAGAATAAAGCATAACTAACCGATTCCGAAAATGAATAATATGCATAGATTCAAAAAACTTCGAAAACTCATAACTTAAGATTTAAAAATGTAACAAAAAGGACACAATATAATATCAATTATTTTGCACTTACATTTTTTGCATTATTCTCAAAAGAATTTTTTTTTTAATTAGGACTCACAGTGTAATTGTTTTCATTGTTTAGATATTAAATTTTATATTAAAATATATCTGTAAACATTATGCATTTGCGAAACCTTTTTTACTTATTTCTGGGTAGTAGTATATTTTTACGATACTTTTCTTAATGAAAAGTATAAATTTTTCAGATTTCCAAGTTAAATGATATTCAACATTTTAAAATAAATTTTTTTTGGGTGCAATAAGATGAAAATAAGTTCAATGTTCTTATGGAAACTAAATCGCATATTTTGCCGAGTTTGGGGAGATTTTATGTAAAATCGTTTTTTTCCCCAAGAGTACCTATTTGTGGTTATGTATTTGCAGATAATTGCATTGCATTTTTGATTTTCTACTCTGAGATACAAGTATGTTTATAATGTAAACATAATATTCTTGCTATATGTATGATATTTTCACATATTGGCTGCTGATCATGCACTTTGACTCGCGCTTCTGTTTGACATTTACTATGTAATTAGATGAACCCTTCTTTACTATAGTTAACCCTTTGATAGCAGGTGTGGTTTATAAACCACATATAACAAAGTACTCACAGTTTTTTTTTTTAATTCTCTTTCCTCTCCATCATAAGGTTTTGATAAGAAAATTACCGGGCAATACCGAGTAATATAATAAAATACATATTGCATAAAAATGCTTTACTTTTGCTTAATATTCATTAAAATGCCTGTTATATAGTATGATAGTAATGTGGCCAAAACTGTTGCATAGCGGTGGCCAGAACTGGTACAAATTGAGAGAAATTATTTTAAAATTCATAACTCAAAATATAATTTTTTCCAGAGAAAGATTTTATAATCAACAAAAAAGCAATAAAATTTACTAAAGAATAGTGTAAGTATGATTTAAAAAGTTTTAGCCAGTAATCCGCAGTGAAAATTCAAATTTTCTCTTAAGGTGGCAAAAACTGGAGCATTTACCTATAAGATTGTTATACATTTTTTAAAGTAAATATTTCATTATCACACACACAATATTCTGAAACTATCAACATAAAAAACAGTAAAGGTAAATCTTTTCTTTTTACCAAATTTTCCAGAATATTTATGGAGTAGGGCAGACCGGAGTACAATGGACCACTTTTGTAAATTATGAATGTTTGCCCTCAAACTACGGATTTTTTTTTTTTTTTGCTTGAGAAAATGCATACATATTCTTTACATATTAAGATTTATATTACACTCCCTCTAAATTCATAATTATCTACACTTTTTTAATATTTATTTTTTAGTAACTAGTGATAAAGTGGGCCCTTGTACCCCGGCCTTGAGGTACAGTGGTCCAGTCCATGGCATGGCGTACCTACTATGGACCACCAGAAAATTTTTAAAAATATATTACATTTAAAAATATATTACATAAATTTAGTACATTTTTAATAACACAAAATATAAAATGTATCATATTTGTTTACTCATGGCTTCAGTTCATACATAATGCAAGATTAATGAATATTAAAGTTGGCAAATGACACATTAAAAGACTGAGGGGTTACTGAAAGTCTCCCATTTTCTGGTGAAATTGTAGCTTTCAGAAGACTCAAAATAATATCTTGAACATTTACAAGAGATTGGTCATCTATGGAAATGCTTTTATGGGACAGAGTATTAGCCTCTTTTTAATTAATTTTATATCATTTAACAATTTATGTATAATATCTATAGATACAAACTGTAATAGGTGCATTATTTTTTTTTAAAGATTCATACTATTTTATTTAATTTTTCCTTAATATAGCTATAATATAAGAATTAAAAATTTACTGGATGTTTCTAAAATTTTTACAAGAAAAACATCTCAAAGAAATCACGTACAATCTTGTTTGCTATTCATCCATGCGTAATTAGGGTTAATATATAGATAACACTTAAAAAATGTGTGCACTACGCGATTCAATGGTTAAATAACTCATTACAATAAAACAATTTGCTTATTCTTATATAATGTGGGACTTTTTACAAGCATAAGGGATAAAGAACTGGGGATGGACCATGGTCCAATGTACCCATGTGCAACTTTGACAACAAATTGATAAAAAAAAAATTAATTTTATATGTTGTTATTTTAGATGCATTAAATATAATAATATATTATATTCTCTTTTTATTGTGTAGAGTAATGGTTTCTGTATCACAATTCTTTAATCCAGAAAGGAAAATATGCTTGACTGAAAATATTTACTTTTAGCTACTACAAATCATCAGTCATGAATAATATGGCTTAATTGTCTGTTAGGCAAATGGTTTTCAAGTTTTTTTCAGCACTACAGATTTGGCATCGATATGCCAAAATATGAAATATTCAAAAACATAAATAATAAAGAGTGGTCCATTGTATCGCGGTCTCCTCTACACATTTCTAAATTCGTAAAAAGAGTTAATGTGACCGTGTTAGTTTTCTATTAACTGAATAAATGCAGAATAGTTATTTTTAGTGGATCTTTCATATGTTGAAGCTATCTGTAATTATATAAATACAACTTATAAAATACAAACTTTTTTTACCCATAAGGCATATAAAAGATATGCAAAATAAAGCATGTATGGATGAAATCTCATGTTAATTCAATGAATGATGTTGCATGAAAATGAAGGAATCAATTCCACTTTACTTTTTAAAAAATCACAAAATAGAAATTAAAACAATAAGGAGGAGGGGGGGGGAATAAAAGAATGAGAAAAGATGCATATTCCCCATGTAATGAAACAATATTCCAATTGGTAAATATGGAGCTATTGATTTGCTGGATTTATTAGATAAATATTTCAAGAACTTGTGTAATTATATTTTGTCATACCCCCTTCTTAAAATTTAGAAAATTGATTTGCTTATAGCAAGGCTATAGCAATTTGACACACAATGGGGAATTTACAACACTACATTTTCCCAAAGAGAGTGAGTGCATTTTGAAAATACAGTGGCTCCCAAAAGTGTTCGTACACTTACGATTTTCAATGAAATAGGGCTCTATCCATTAATTAAAATTATTATTAAATACCTATTCTGAAATATTAAGATCTATAATCTATTCTTACAGAGATGAGATTGGCAAAAAAGCTGAAATCGTATGCGAGCAAAAAATTGTACCATTATTTATATGCGAAAGATGTTTTAAGAAGTAAAACATCAGAACATGCAACATGATGAAAATATTGCACTATAATAATTAGTAACTTAATTATTTATAATTCAGTACATACAGACATGACACAAGCTTGGAACAAAAAAAGCTGAACTTCAAAAATACGGAATCATATCAAACATAAACGCCGAGAAGTAAAATAAGTATGATTAACTGAACAATAAATGAATAAATTTATACAAAAAGTGCTTGAAATATTAAAAATATTGTAGAATTATTATTTAAAAGAAAATTAATGTGTGAAAAATGAATTAAGTATAAAGTTTTGTTAAAATAAAAACTATGGTAAAAATTATCTTACTAAAAAATATGGCCATGCATAAACTTTTTTTGATTATGCATAATTATTAAGAGTTTTCTCATTTTTTGAGCTAAAAGTTCAAGCTTTCTTTTATGTTTCCTTCTGCTATTTTCCTTCATTTTCTAAATTTTGCTCTCTGAGTCTTTGATTGGGGGGGGGGGGGTATTTTTTTCCTCATAGCTATTTTCTTACTATCAAGTTCCTCCTAGTACCATTTGCCTGATGACCTTGAATTTCTGCACGTTACTATCAATAGCATCACGCAAAAAAATCTTTTTTCTAAATATTCAAAAGCAGACTGCTTTTTACTCATCATTTTGTATTTAGCACCCTAAATTGAAGAATACTTTTCAATATACATTCTTTCTGATCTTTTATCTATAAAGTTCGAGATTAATTTGGATGTGTACACGGCGCACAGTTTTTGTTTGCGCGCTATTCACGCCTTTTGTGAGCGCAACCCCTCTCCTCCCTAACGCATTACCGAAACTTTTAATGCAGATTCACATCGATCCCAAGAATGACAAAATTCGATACCGAAAATGCCAAAATCCGCGTTTCAGCACAAATGTGTGATGTCTGTGTTGATAGACAAACGTTAAGGAACGAAAATTAACAAAAATGAAATCGAAATAACTAACAAAAATGAGGAAAAGAATGCAAAAATAAAATGGCTTCCTTCACGGAGAGATAATGATCTTTCCTCCTGACGAAATTCGGATTGGAAGAAATTCGTGTGTTGATTTTCTATCCAATCAGAATTTGGAATGAATTCTGATTGGATGGAACGAAAGACGATTGGACGAAACGAGAAAGAAAAGAATACAGCATACAGACATTCTTCCCAATGCTAAACTTTGACCTCAAAGCGGCGATACATAACTCGGATGCTGAACGGCTTTCGGCAGGATTACGCAATATCTCATGAATTCGAAACTCTTTCGCTTTAGACCCATACTCAGAATTTTCATACGGCGTACAGTTTTTGTTTGCGTGAGCAACCCCCCCCCCCAACACATTAACAAAAATTTTAATGCAGATTTGCATCGATCCCAAGAATGATAAAATTCAATGCCGAAAAAGCGGAAATCCGCGTTTCCGCGGAAATGTGTCATGTCTGTACATATAAATAAGAAAAAGAATATTTAATTATTATTAAATCACTCACATTAAAAGTTAACAAACAAGTTTAACACATCATCAGGAGCATCAGAAAGTACAAAATTAGACATTAAGAAGAATTATATTTAACAGCCTTTTGATAAAAGTTAGTAGCTCAAAAAATAAGGACAGATAATTTTTTTTTGCTTCATGCAATTATGTAAAGTGTATTAGCTCTTCATAAATTATAATGTATCATATACTGAATTGTTTTATTTCTTTAATTTTTATACATTTTTTTCAAAAGTAACAGCACAATGATTTTGCACCTTATAAAGCGAGAGGGGTCGAGAAATTGTACAGTTACAATGAGAGATTCATTTAGCATTATTTGTCCTTTTGTGCATTTAAAACCCTTTGAAACATTTCCTTAATTGGTAAAGAAGTGGTTTTCTTTCATTTTTTTTATTTGTGTGGCTTTTGTTGGTAACAGATCTCCATTAACATGCTTCACCCCTTGTTTTGGAAGACTCCTATCTTTGACAATTTTCTTCAATAAAGGATGTGTTTGCATCCTCTGAAAGTTTATTTTCAGTAGAGGCTAGTTTTTGCACAGTCTTCATTAGTATCTGTTTAATTACTGGCATAGTTGTCGGGACTACATTATCTCTAGAATGCTTAGGTAAATCATCTGTTTTATTTTTTTTTATTTGAGAAGATTTTTTTATGTCTTATTCTCTGCTTTTTTGCTACATTTGCACACAGCTTTTTAGCTGCCTCTTTTGACAGTTTTTTTAATATAGTTTATTTATTTGTTTTTGTTCCATTTTTTTATTTCTTCATCTTGGTGTGCCCTACAAGATGACCTTAAGTTTTCAACTAATTTTTTTTTCAGCATGTTCATGCAAAATATGCTACAGAGCTTCTGTTTTCTGCAAAAAAAAATGGTACTTAATACTTTGAATGGCACAGAATATGTTAGAATGTTCATCCTTGTAGATTTTGCTGATATAATGTTGATTCGTCAGTAAAAGATGAATCGGCTAGTTTCTTAGCTGGTGGAGTTAAGCCGTGTGGTCAAGCATATTTTCCAAGAATTTTCTTTCAAAAACGAAAGATAGAAAGGTTTCTTTTCATCCACAACAGCTTTTAAATGTTTGGGAATAGATTTCGCAGTTTTTTTGTAATTTCTACATCAATGTTCATCCATTCTTCCATCATTATTACTGTTTTTAGTTCTCTTTTCGTTTTAATGTCGTGTTTTCGTACTCTAACCTCCAGTTCTCTTCAAATATGTTGTATTGGGTTTAAATCTGGGGATTGAAGTGGTCAGGGTTCGTACACATTTCCTTAAAAGAAAATCAAGGACTATCAAGGACTTTTAAGGACTAAAAAAACCAAAAAATAAGGACCTCTAAATTGAATAAACTTAACGAATTGTCGCACGCATTTTTAAATAAAATCTCATTTTTGCAAATTCAACCTATTAGATGATAAATTATAATATAAAACATAGAAGATACATTACAAATTTAACACAACAAAACTCCTAAAAATATGAGTTAATAAATTGATGAAAAAAACCCCATGAAACTGGTAATCAAATTAAATATCTTTTAATTCCAAACTTTTTTCATTCAATTTTACATCCAAGGTATTTATTTTAATTTCTTTTTCAGAAATTGTTTTTCTTAGTTCATGCGATTGAATAAATAAATTTGTCTTTTGACTTCAGCCTCATTAGCTAAATCAATTGTTTGGTGCATGTCCGTTTGGAGGAACATTTTCTTTTGTTTTAAAAAATCTATTTCTTCCTCTAGAGCTTTTCGTTTCAGTCTTTTATTTGGATCTTTCACTTTCTAAATACTGCATGTATTTTGCTCTAGCTGAGGTGGCAGCCGTCCTCATTTCTTTAGTAATTTTTGAGTCATAAATAGCCTCAGACAGCTTAATAAATTCATGATTTACACGCTGGAAAATATATGAAACATCTTTTAAATTTTCTATTTCCAGGACCTTGTTCACCGAAAAACCTCATTGTCCATGTGACAGTATTAATACCATTTTGATAATCTTCCAAACTTTTTCATAATGATTATTGCTAAAATAAGTTTGTAAAAAATTATCAAGGAAATCACTCTTTGTATTGAAAGAAGTAAATTCAAATAAATTTGGCTTTACAATACTTAACAGAAAATCTGCATAGAGTAACAAAATTTCGTTGCAATCTTTTCCCAAAATACGTTTATTTTGCGACAATACAATCAATACCTTTGCCATTTTTTCCTGTGCTTTTTCGGGATATCCAGCCATTACTCGTGGATCAATGCAAATCACAGGTCTTACTAGTGCGTAATTCACAGGACATTTCTGCATGAAATGTTTTATCATTGTTATGATGTTTTTCCGACTATCCTGTCTGAGTGTGAAAACATCCTTGTCTGCTAATTCCTTATTTGTTATCTTTTCTTTTATTAGTTGCTCTGCAGCAAATCCAAAATACGCTTAACTTTTATCATTATACAAGTTTGGGTCACTGAAGTTGAATTTGCATAATGTCTCAGGTTTCTCAATTCTTTCATTCTCTGGTTTCAAAATTTTGAACTGTTGAATGCAATCATTAACAAGTTTTAAAAACATCACTGGCAAAAAATGGAAGTAAAGGTTTATCACTTTCATACTGTTCTAAAAATGGTAACAGCACTTTCGACAATCATTCCTATGGAACCATGGACCAATAAAGGCCATCTGTAACTCCTCCCTTATTTCCCAAAGAGTATGCGATGGATATGGATTCGTAGAACGCGAGCAGTGTCGTCGTCCCCCCACCCCCACCGCATTCCGCGAGAGCCACGTCGACCGAGATTAGAGCCGCCGAGAAGGAGGAATTAGAAAAACGATAATCAGTGAAATTTTAAATTTTTTAATAATGCCAGAGTAAAAAGTAAGGACTTTCAAAGACTTTTTAAAAATGGGGCATAAAAATAAGGATTTGTAAGGACTTTTAAGGACTAAATGTAAAAGTAAGGACTTTTAAGGACTTGTAAGGACGCGTACGAACCCTGGTGGTGTTTTCAAATTTTGTGGACAATTATAGAGCCACCAAAGACAAACTTTGAGAGCCGTGTGCTTAGGATTGCTACCTTGATAAAAAAAAAAAAAAAAAAAATTGTTTCCAATACCCAAATTTTGGGCTGATAATTTTAAATTCTCTTAAAATATTTAAATAAAGAGCATGATTCATTATGCCAGCTAAAAATACCAAATTATCTAGTCCTGATGCTGACATGCATCCCCTCACAAGGACACCTCCACCGCCACACTTAACTGTTCCAACTCATTTTTTCTTCTCCATACCATTATACGTCAATCGGAACCAAAAATGTTAAATTTGCTTTCTTCTGCAAATAAGACATTATTCCAATATGTTTTGGGTTTATTTAACATTTATTTTGTGAAGGAAAGCCTAAGCTTTCTGTTTTTCGCACTAACAAAAAATTTTCTACCGGCAGAACGTCCATTTAATCCAGCTGCTCTGAGAAATCGTTGAACAGTTTCAGGTGAAATTGAAGTAAAAAACTTTTCATTAAATTCTGCAGAAACTTTTAAAGCACTCAAATGTGGATTTTTCACAAATTTTCTAATTATAAATATCTTTTCACATTTTGGTAACTTTGCCGATCGACCTTTTCTTACCTTGTTTCCGATCCGATTTCCTTCTTTAAAGTGTTGTATCACATACTGCACTGTAGAATGGGATAAATTAACTAATTCCAAACTGATTTACCACTACTATGATGAAAAATAATCACTTTTCAAATGCTGATTGTTTCTTTACGACTACGAGCATTTTTTAAATAATAAATAGAATAGAATAGAATAAATAGCCATTTTTTTAAAGTGTACGAAGACTTCTGCGAGATAAAGTTTTTGTTACTTTTTGATTATTCATTTCTTAAAAATAAAGTTTTACCGTGTTTTTAAAATATTTCATGTAGTTTTGTTAAGAAAAGATTATAGATCTCATTATTAAAAACCTATTCTGAAATATTAATTTTAATTAATGGATTCATTGAAATCCTAAGTGTACGAACACTTTAGGAGCCACTGTATGTACTAATTTCTTTCCAAATAACAGACTTAAGAACACAGTATGCCCTCGTTGCTAAACTCAACACTTTCGCCAATCTTGACAGCTTTAATTTCAATACCGAATTTGATAAATTATTAGTTGAAAAAGGCATAAACCTAACACAAAAAACTGTCTGTTTATGCACTGTCTTCAGCCCTTTTCTAATACATAATAAATTATTTTAATATCAATAAGAAAAGATATATTAGTGTATATACATTTATTTACTAACAAAAGCCTTACATACGAGAGCTAAAATCAGATCTTTGCTATAATGTTCACCTCGCTCCTACTTCCCAAGCATTTTGAAGGAACATTTGTGAAGTTCACATTGCGATAGAATAAAATACATTTAAAGTTGTTCCCTGCAAGCTTACATTTAAAAATTCTCCCACTGACAGGAAGATCAATTTGCACAATAACTTCTTGTAAGGCAGAATAATGCAATTCAAAAAAGCTGTGAAGAAAGACTGAAAATACTGCACGTAGCAAATGATGATTGTCATGCTTAACAGATCATATAATAAATTTGAGTAAAAATGTATGGAACAAAGATATCTTCTCAAATTTGAACAATTGGATGTAAAATGTAGTTGAGGCATAGACAGTAGTTGACACTTATACGTAGGTAACACATGCCAACCCAGTGAACATAAGGGCAATTATCAAACATCTATTACAAATTTTACTCTGGATTTCTTTAAATAAAGAAGGAAAGAATTTAACTAACATAATATAATCAAAACTCATTTTACATAATATGAAACCACGATTGTAAATTATTTTTTCAAATCAAACAGAAAATGGGGAACATTTACCATCAAATTAAGGGCAACGAGATGAAAAATGGTAATTAAAAAATTTATCACAAAAATTATAAATACATATAAAGGGATAGTAAAATATGTCTGAAAATACAATCTATTGATACTAATACTTGTATATATGACAACAGAATCACCTTCAACAGAGTACATAACACACTAATAAAAAATTAATACTAAAAATAACAAAATTTAATATAAGGATGTGATATTTGAAAATATTTTTAGAACAAAATCCTAAATTTTCATAATGTTATTTAAAAAATATTAAATAAATTAATATAAATTTTTAATAAAAAATAATTTATTTTTTTCATATTTATCATATAAAAATTAATTTGAATAATAAAAAAATATATATAAATAAAACAAATTTTCCCAACACTATCGGTAACGTATGTACACTAAATCTTCAACAATAAACTGATGGGAATTTCCTATCAGTAATTTCAGCCATTTTATGCATTAAGAGCATCATGATCACTCACTTAATAAAAATTCAATACATGGACAATGTGAAGTAAAAATACACAAATAATTCATACATAAATTCTAAAAATTAGTAAAAACAAGCAAAAAAATTTAATATCCCATCTAATTCAGCTTAAATACCTCCAACAAAGAATTTAGCCATTTTTACATCTCTCAATGAAAATCACTAATTTCCGAAAAAATAACACGGCAGCAATATATAAATACAAAAAAATTACAATAAATTTGTTTAAAAAATTCAGAATATTTACAAAAATTCCCAATTATATGATGGATGTTTAAATGATTTTTTGGTCGCAATAACGAAACCAATACTACTGAACAACTACGAAGAGAGACGCTAAGTTAAATCGCATCATATTATGTTGAACGTATATAATTGGAAGAAAATACTTAATACAAATCATTCTACAAGTAAAAAAAATCACAAAAATATACTTTTTACTCCTTTTAATTCAGATAAAATAAGTTCTTACCAAGGAAATGTCCTTAGCGAGGAAAATGGCAAATTGGTACAGTAAAGTTAAGTATGCCAAAAGCTGAGAGCGAATAGAACCGGCCGATATCCCGCGCTTTGTCTGTTAGCGGCAGATGGCGGCAGGGACCCCGAATAGAAAAACCGGCGAGGGGCGCTGACAACTGGAAATTTGAATTTGGCAGTATCAGTTGCCAGATAAGCGCAGGGTTCTGATTCGAAAAGAAAAACAGTTTTATTAAAAAAGAGAATCCGATAAAAATATGATTTTTAAGAAAACCTAAATATCATCATTATCGAAATGAGCTTTCGGGGCATAGTGCCAGGCAGTGCAGGCATTTGCATGTGACCACTTCAACAGTAGAGAGATGCAGACGAACAAAATTACGAGAATACTTTAGAGAATGTTTAACGGCGGAAAAACTTCGCATAAAAAATTACTGTCGTTAGTCAATAATACAGGGATGCAGAAGAACTTGATCAAATATAGAAATATATTATTGATAGTGGAAAAGAAAAGACGTTTTGTAAATGAAATTTTTAAAAAGAAACTGAAACTGACTCAAAAACTGAAACTAAACAACGAAAGCATTATTCTTTTTTTTTTTTTCGTTAACAGGAAATGGAAAACATAAATAAAAGTACATGAAAATGACTGTATATTAAATCGCTTTATTTATGAGTCAGAGGTCACAGTTTACTAAGCTTTTATAAATAAAATGTTAATATTTTCATTCCAATCCTTTTTAAAGATTAACTATAGTGAAACCAGAATTGATAAATTATTTCGGGAACACGGAAAAAGATATCAACCTTCTTGTATATTTCTCTAATACGGTGCATTTTATTTATGTTTACTCCCCTCGTATGGGGAAGTGAATCTAGTACATATTCTGGAACGGTACCCTTCTCATTAACAGATTGGCTCCAAAATACGGATCACCAATTATGGAGAAAGAAGACGTATTTATATTCCAGATTTTATTTTTGACTCAATCACCACACCTACTTCACACGTTACATCTCGTGTCTGGTCTCTGTCTGCCAGAACAGATTCTCAAAGTGAATCTAAAGGGGGTTTCCATAATCTCCGCGGCGCCATGGTTGGGTTTACCGCAATACACATCTACAGTTTAGTGTAAAAAACTAGATACTAAATTTCATTCGCAAAGCTCATTGTATTTTTTAATACAATGAGCCGTGCTCATGTAATCATATTAATCACCGTGCTCACGTAAACACGAAAAGACAGAGACCTACATTAAATTATATTTGTTTTAGTTCTATAAAAGAAATAACAAAAATAAGCATGGTTGAAATTAACACAGAATGGAAAAAAATTTGTTTTTTTTAATTTTATTTTCACTTTCGATTCGGAAAGACTAACAGAGGATTTTAGCTTAGCTAAATTAATATCCCGAGTTGAAGCAAACCTCACAATTTTGATTTATGATCAGATGACGAAGGCGACCACCCCCATACTTCTACACTCATGGCAGGTTTAACCAGAGGCGTACCTATGGGGCGGTGCGCCCGGGCGGCACATAGAAAGGGGCGGCAAAATCAGACATGCAAGAAAACAATTTTATAACTAAGCAGAGCAGCGAAACTAGTTCAGTCATTGTGTAAAAAAAATTCGACGGGAGGCTGTCTCTGCGAAACGGCCGCTGGGATTGAGGGGCGTAGACTTACTTGCTTTACTCAACTGTGACTTTCTGTGACTAAAGTAGCTGTATGTGACTATTAACTCTATAGTCACTATTAGTCTAGTGTGACTATGTGACTCTATCTATGTAAAATTCTTCCTGATTTGTGCCACCATTGCAACTCGACTCTGACTAAACCGTAATTACAAATTCTAAAATTATTTTTGCAATCTTCAATGTCTACCCTTCTCTGTTAAATAAAACTAAAACTAACTCTATGTTATTTGGTTGCGGAACTTAAGCAACTTTAGCACGAAATTCGACGTAATTCAATGATTCTTGAGTAATATTTCGCGCGATCAATGAATGAATTGCCTTAGTCTGCGTGCCCGCGCATCGGTCACTGTGACGTCATCAAAATTTTTAGTGATTTTAACCAACTTTGCAGCTCGACTGTAACTAAACCGTAATTCCAAATTCTTTTTGCAATCTTCAATGTCAACCTTTCTCTGTTCAATGAAACTAAAACCAACTCTCTATGTTATTTGGTTGCGGAGCATAAGCGTTTAAAAATACCACGAAAAGCTTCATAATTTTTTCCTTTCCCGGCACACCATTAGACCACTATGGAGAGACGCAAGTCTGCATCAAAAAATATCTATTGTAATTAATCCATATTTTCCGCTCTTTTTTCGGTTAACTGGCTCTATGTGAAAGAAAGTCTGGTGGTTTAAGCACGATTTCACAACATATCTACAGATATCAAGGGCATCAAACGACGAATTGCGTATATTAAGTCAATTTTTTCCCCTGGGATTTATGTTTTTATTATTTTGAGGTTTATGTAGCTTGTACAAGAAATGCGGCATAATGAAAGTTCGGCCCGGGCGGCAAAAGTTGCAGGTACGCCACTTGGTTTAACTAGGCCCGTATACACGGCAGATCTTCATTGGAATCAGGTCCCAAACCAGCAACCTTCCCGTCCCGAAACCGAGATCTTACCATCTGGCCATCGCAGCTTGAATAAGGCAGGAAGAAGGAAAAAAAAAAAAAAAAAACGTTTGCTGAAAAAATAAAAAGAAACAAGCAAAAACGGTTATTTCCTTTTATAATTAATTATCCAACTAAAGAGTTCATTTTTTAGAATGAATGGAATTATTTTCTAATCCCGGTTTTTAGAAATCAAATATTAATGAATAAAAAGAATAAAAATCTGATTTATTATTGATTTTCATCAAGAAATTAAAAAACATAAAATGTTGCTTTTGCAAACGTTTTTCACCGGATCCAAAAACCTATATTATGTTACCCTAAATGTTTAAAATTCTGGTATGATCGCATTAATTGTTATGAAATAAAGATAAATTTTAATTGATTTTAAATTGATAATTTAAAGTGTTATTACACCAATTTTATTTGAGGCTAGTTTAATTCGGTTTTTTCAAAACTCGATTTCATTGAAAATCCGAGATGCATATACACGTCGCTAAGTCTGAGTTTGTGGATCATATGTCCTAGCAGTATTGCGGTAGCTAGGAAAGTGAGTACCGTCTTTGGTAGGGATGGGAAAAAACTACCGGTTTAAACCAAAAACCTTTTTTTTTTGGAGGGGGGGGGGGGGTTAACCGGTTTTTTTCGGATATTTTTTTGTCCCAGTTTTAACCGGTTATTTTTTAAGAATCCAATAACCGGGTAAAAAAACCGGGTCGGAAGATAGGCTCGATTTTAGGTTCGACTAGACTAAAATTTACTAAGTTATAAAGCTTTGAATTTCATCATCTTAAACAAGCGCTTCCTCGAGGCGTTTGTTGGTTGGCGGATGACTGAAAGAGTCTTTATGAATAGATAAATATTGGCCATTGGATTGATTTCCTGCAAAAACAATACTAATAAAAAATTTCGTCTACAAACGGCGTCTGTTTTTTGTAGCCAAAAATATTTATCTATAGTCGGAAGTTCTGTGGCTTCCAAAAGATTAATATCTACGTTGTTTCCCATGAGAGGTGTCGACTCACGGATCAACACATTGCTGAAAGAGTCTTTATGAGCAGATTAGATGATAAATATTGGCCAATGAATTAATTTCTTGTGGAAAACAATGTGGATAAAAAATTTGTCTATAATACTTATTTACGGTAATAATTACTCATTTATTATCATTACATATTGTATTAATCACTTATTTATAATCATTACTTATTGTATTAATACCTACTTATTGTATTAATACCTACTTATTGTATATTATTATTAATAATAAATTTGTCTACAAACGTTGTTTCTTTTTTTAAAAAAAACGAAACCCAGTTATTTTGAGCGGTTTTAACCGCCAGGTTAAAACCGGAGGTGAAAAACCGATTTTTTTTTTTAAATAACCGCCATCCCTAGTCTGGTGTTGTCCTTGTCATCAAACTAATGCTCCTCTTTAGTGTTTCTGTTGTTTCAAAATGGGACACGATTCTTACGAATCCCTGCATTTCTTAAATTGATATCTCCCTAATTTGCTATATTTTGAACTATTAGTAATCGTGTTCTGTTGTTCTAGTAGTCTTTTTGTCGAATCTGACATTTTTTACAAAAATTAAACTATATTAAAATTTTAGGCATATAAAAATTATTAACTTATCACCTGCTGTGCGCAAAATCCTAAATAAATCCATTTCTAACAACTCAATAATTTTAAATTCATGCTTGGTTTATTTATGAAGATTTTTTAAGGGTAAAGAGATTATTTCTTAGTACATCCGAAGACTATATTGCTTTCTATTTTTTTTAAAAAAATTGGTAAATCAGTTTTGCCTACTTATGACAAATGTTGTTTTGTTTGCAATGCTATGAAAAGGAAAAATTTTGTGGATGCACATTACCAAAGCAATGAATGATTCCTTGCGGTAATTTTTTAAACAAACTACAAAAACCATGCGTCTTTATTCAGCAATGTATTAGAAAAAAATGCATTGCCATTAATCTCTTTCAATTCCTTTAAAAGTTTTTGTCAATGGAACAAAAATAACATTAATTATATTTAAAATAATTAAATTAGTGAAAACCTTGGTTTTTTTTTTTTTTTTTTTTTTTTTTACTCAGGCCTTCAAATGTTAAGATAAGTTCTTCAGAACATCTTCTTGAAAAAACGTTGATAAAATTAGCCGAGAATCCATGCTCTAATAATTAAGCAGATGAGATATTCCATCTTATTTCGAAGCGTATAAGAATTTATTTCAAGTTCCAGAAAACTTTTAAATGAGATGCACTGGCTAATAGGGCTGTGCCGCTTTTCGATTTATTGAAAATAATTGATATTAAAAAAAATCGATTTTTCGATGTCATTTTTTTAAAATAATCGATATATCGATAGAATAAAAAATTATTCAATTTTTTACTTTAAACAAAATAAGCTTTTTAATTTTTTTTTATTTAGATGCATGACCTGATAACTTTTGAATTTAAATAAACCACTTAAAATTTAGAGCATTCGTAGTTCAGTTTATTACCCGCTACAACTTAAGACAATATTTTTAATTATAGGTTCAGAAATCAAAAAGAGCCCGTAATAGTTTTTTTTTCCAGAAAGTATAAAAAAATCAATCACATGTAAGATGCATTACATAAAAAAATTTAAACAGATTCTTTCCTTTTTAAGGCAATCGTAATAAAATGCAGGGAAAAATATTTATCTAAGAACTGTATAAAAAAAGAGGAAGGAATATAACGCATGACAGCCATTAATGCAAATATAAGTTTCAAAACAAAAAAATGAAAGTAAAAAGAAAAGCGCACATAAATAATTCTGCGTTTCAACTCTTTGACCTTAACTCAAGTAGCCGTTTTCAACGGAGTCCGCTGATTGAATGCGAACTTCATTCTAAACCATGCCGCTTCACTCACCTGAAAACAGTATTCAATATCATCGCAATATGAACAAAACTGTCAGCTGACAGTAATCGATATCATATCGTGTTTTAATCCTTAACAATCTTCCCGATGTGATCTCGATATGAAGCGAAATTTCGAGCGATAGATTGCCAAATCTTGGAACTCAAACTTTTCCAAACAGAAATTTATATTTGCTTTCTGGTGGTTATAATAAATTATTCTTCTATGCTTTTCATTATTTCTTTTTTTTCTACTGCGTATTCCCCTTGGATTCTTCGCACATACATTGACACTAATTGAATTTATGATTTAGTTTTTTTTATTCCCTGTTCTATCTACAAACGGTTTTCGATAGACTCATAACTGTTATCATTTCAATTCGATGCAATGAACTGTTTAACATCGAAGCCAAGTGCAACTAACTCTGACTATGTTAAGGATACCATTTCGATGCATAGTTATTTTAACGCCAAATCTGGATCCAAAGCCACCAATTCTAAAATTAACCCTGGTTGGGCTTACTTTAGCAATAATAAATTTTTCACTCAAGAGGTATTTTTTCTATTTTTCTTTTACGTAATTTTCCATTGGATTTTTGAATACATTGAAACAAATAATTTTTTTCACTTTAGCGTTTTATTTCCTGTTTCATTCCGGCTCTGTTTTCAGCTGAAATTACATATTTGATGCTCCTACTGTAAATATTCCGAACAGTTACTTTTATTTCGTCTAATTGTGATCAGCTATACTACCAATTGCACTAAAAGTTTAGTTGTATATTTATATTAAACTAGCCGCCTTCGGTGACCAGCTGGTTCGCCCGCTTAAATTAGTTTTTATTTTTGTAATTTATATTAATTATTGCATTCCCGTCACAGTTTCACCCGCTATAACTCAGGAAAGATGAACAAAAAAGTGAATATTTTATTATATTTGCCAGATAGTAAAATATATAAAGACGTAAATTTTAAAATGCCAGCGATACAATTCTGTATGGTACATCACAGTTAACGAAACTGAAAAACTGCATTTCAAATAACTCTCACTCAATTCATCTATCACTCATAGGTAGAATGATTAACCCTGAATATGGTCGCGAAAGTCGAACATGCTGCACGCCCCGTGTGAACCAGTGGGTGCCAAATTGGGTGGAAAAAGTGAGGCGACTAAAAATTTATAGACATCTAAAAGATCCGGGAGTATAGGGGGTAGACAATAAAATTTAAAAAATTAGTTAGTTCCCGATCACTATTGCTTTTTTGTAATTCCTAGTTTCAGGCATCTAAAATGAAATAAAAATTTAATCATTCCCTAAAAAAGTAGGGTGGCGCCTGACCCTACTTTCCCCCTCCCCCCGACTCGCCGCCACTGGTGTGAATTATGACAGGGCATCATTTCTCCCTATAACGTAACCCTTCACCAACCCTCCCCTCCAGTGCTATAAATAGAACTGTTACCTTGAGGAACCATGAGCAACGCTGTTGCTCCGTCTCGCTGTGTTTGGAAATATTTCTAAAAATTAATTAAAATTAAACTAACATTACATGGAAATAAAATTAGTCATTGAAAAGCTAATTGTTTAAACTTTAAGATGAAGTTAAAACAATTTTTGTGCGACAATATGCTCCGAATTTATTGCAGAAAAGCATTAAAATTTAAGGTAATTTTCTCACTATTCAATAACCCGGGAGTATAGAGCGATAGACAATAAAATTTAAAAATTAGTTAGTTTTCCCGAACACTCTTGCTTTTTTTTTCTAATTCCTAGTTTCAGGCAGCTAAAATGTAAATAAAAATTTAATCTTTCCCTAAATAAGTAGGGGCGACTGACCCTCCCCCTCCCCAACTCGCCGCCGCTGGTGTGAACTATGACTCGGCAGCATTTCTTCCTTGATCGCAACCCGTCAACAACCGTCCCCTCCCTCCCATGCTAGAAATAGAACAGTGACCTTGAAGAACCATGAGCTACCGAGGCCGTGTGCAAAAAAATCGGAGCTACGCCTTTGCTCCAGAAAACAGAAGATTAAACAGAACGCCGAATGGAAATAAAATTGGTGGCATTGAAAAGCTAACTTTTTTTAAACTTTAAGATGATATTAAAATATTTTTTGGAGCGACAATATGCTCCGAAGTTATTGCGAAAAAACGTTAAGATTTAACGTAATTTTTAAGTAATTAAAATTCTAATTAAAATTTCGAAAAATTCTTTCTTAGTGAGCACCTACTACCCAAAAAGCAACCACCTACCAAATTTCAAATTTCTAGCCCTAATAGTTTGGGAGATTTCGTGATGAATGAGTGAGTCATGGTATTTGCCTATTTATATATATAGACGATTATCCCGTCACCAACTTCACGGCTCTTTCCTCGGCCGTTAAGCTGGCTTCCTAGCTGAACTGCGCTAAATCTAATATCAAATTTGATGAGTTATCACTTGAGGAAATTCAAGTTTGGCGGCAGTTAGTACTCTTAAGCCTAACCAAAATTTTAATAAAAGATTACCTATAATGCAATATATAAACATTTGAAAGCGTTCTCATGTCTCATGATTTTAAAATGGCAGGAAAGCACGAGATTAAATGCTTGAAGGAAGGATGAAAATCATTTCAGTCTATCTCACACACAATAAAAACAAACAAACCTGAAATCAAATATCTGTTCCTACGCTTTATAAAAATATTACTTTGAAGAAGGTGCGATAAAATATTTCAGTAATTTAATCTATACTTATAAAAGTCAATGTTTGTGTGCGCGCGCGCGATGTTCAGACGATCTATAGCACTTACAGCCATGAAATTTGGCACACAGGTAGTTGTAATGGTGACTCAATGCACCTCGAAGAGTTTTAAAATTTAATCTAGAAAATTTTTTATTTAGTGTTTTGTGTTGTTTTGGCCCGTTTATGGCTGTAGTATCTTTTCTAAATATCGCTGAAAAACAATCAATGCACCATCGGATAGAACAAACAATTTTCGTTCTAATGAAGTTTGTTTTGAGCTTCAAACGTAATTTACTGAATTTTGAGAAATTTTTAAAAAATAGTCAATTTTGCCATCGAAATTTTATTTTTGTTTTTAAATTTGCTGCATCCGACGTTCTAATAACACTATTATTTTCAAACTTTTTCAGCTTATAACTGGAACGGTTCAATCGTATTTAAAACAAGAACGGTTAAAATATCTCTTCCGGTTTTCTTAATTAATTTTTTCCTGGTCAGTTGAAAGATATTTTTCTCTAGAGAGCATACTCCCGCAGAAGTTTCTCTGGAGCCTTCCCAACATGCATTGTTTCAATTTCATTGGCTGACGGTGCAGAGCGCAGGATACGTCATAACCTTCAACTGAACGACTTCTATTATTATTTCTTAACGTATTTATATCTCGCATATTTTATTTGCTGTATAATAATCATTTTCACGTTGCAATTTTTTAATATTGTTTCGAATTAACGTACTCTGTATTGCTTTTCTACAGTTGAAATGTCATTATCACGAAGAAAAATAAGCGGGAAAATCAAAATAATGTGTATCTTTTGTTTCGTTTTCAGAATTTTTTCATGTCATTGTGGCCTTTTTTTTTTCCCCATTTTGTTGAAGTCCTGATTCCACGGGCGACGCCATATGCGTATTGCTAGTCTAATATATATAAAAGAGGAAAGTGTGTGTGTTTTGTTTGTTCGTTTTTTAATTCTTTATGCGCGTCCACACCGTTGGATTTACGACGATCAAATTTGGCGCAGTGATGAATTAGCCCAAAAAGGAGCTAACGCCGTAAAAATTATTTTAAAATTCGAATTAGATTTTTAGTTATTTAATTAAATAATGAAAATTAAGCTATTTTTAGACTTTTTCCACCAATAACTTCTGAAATACTTATGGTACGAAAATTATTTTTATATCACCTTAAAGAGCAAAAAAATATCATTGTAATGATACCAATTTAATTGTTCTACAATTTTTTCTGTAACTGTAACTAACATATCAAAATTCATTTTAAACTGAAATTGCAACAATACTTTTATTGTTATAAAATAAAATTCAAACTAATTTATTGTTTCATCAAATCCTTTATTCTCGAGTTTTTAAAAGTGTTTAACGTCACGAAAATATTGCTTTTTTTGGTCAAGGTAGACTTCTTACTTTCGCTCTTATTTCGTAGCATGCACTTAACTTTCGTTTTTATTTCGCATCTTTTAATATGCACTCAGATATCCAATGACGTTAGTTTAGTTACTACGCGATGTTTCGTTTAAATTTCACAAATTTTTGGATATTAAGGTTGATATGGCAGCGTTGTTTAAAAAGAGTAGAAAAATGCTATTTCATATTTGAGTTTCAGTTTGACTTTATTTATAGCATTCATAGAGAGTATTTATAATTAGTTTTTATTACCCTATAATAACTGAGGTTAAAAGTATTCTTTTTGTTCAAGCATTCTTCTTCAGAGAAATTCTTTCGGGTGAAAATTGTTCTAGAAGGATTTTGACTTTCTTTATCTGATTTATAAAACATTTTATTTAGAAGTTACCAAGTTATACAGTATAGAGATATTTGTACATTGTAAAGCTGTATTAGTTTTTTCAACTATATATTGTTTAAAATAAATGTTCTTTTTTGAATTTTCTCGCATTTTCAGTCAAACCATACTGTTATAAGGTGATAAAAAGACTATATTATATAGTTTTAATTCAACAAGAAAAGATTCAAAGAAGATTTAAGTTTGTTGGGGAAAGTTGGTGACAATATTTTTAGGGGGAAAAAACAGGAGGCCGGTACATGAAAAAATGTGGATCCCGAGCAACGCTGGGTTTTCAGCTAGTGAAAACTAAAGTGAAATTTTTGCTTTGGAGTTAATTTCCCAAGAAAACAATTTAGTACACTATCGCAACCTTAACAATTGCAAAAGCGCGTGAATAAAAGATTTGCTGAAATTATGAGATGGTTTGAATTTTATTTACAACAATGAAAACATCGTTGCAATTCATGTTTTAAAACATTAATTAAAATTGAACAAAATGTCACATGGAAATAAATTGGTGTCATTGAAAAGCTAATTTTTTTTTATCTTTAAGATAATGCAACAATGGTTTTTTGCGATAATTAGGATCCGAAGTTATTCCGGAAAAACGTTAAAATTTAAGGTAATTTTTAAATAAATAAAATTCCAATTAAAATTTCGAAAAATCCGTTTTAAAGAGCACCTACTCCCCAAGAAGCAACCGCCTGCCAAATTTCAAGTTTCTAGTACCAGTGTTTTGGCAGATTTCGTGATGAGTGAGTGAGTCATGGTATTTGTCTTTTATATACAGGGGTGTCCACACCTATCGCGGTCCAATAGCTAATCTCTAAACCGTTAGAGATAGACATATAGTTAAGGTAAAAAGGGTATACCTCTTTCCGGCGCGGTGGCCACAAAAGAGGGCAACAATTTAAAAATTTTGTTAAAAAATCCCTTTCCAATTTGAAACCCGGAAAATTGCAGAAAAAGGTAGCTAATGGTTCTCCTTTTGAAATGTAGATGGCAGCCTACGGAAATATCGCTTTCATTTTGGAATAAATATCTATCCTATTAAAATTCGAAGGTAAACAAACATATGTATCTATGTCCTTCTATCTTCTCACGAACCACTGAATCCTAAAACTAGCCTAAGTACCAAAAGATGGAAAATTATCCAAGGAATCCATTTCGACTATTTAAATTCCGAAATTATAATTAGTTAAAAAGGTATTAATTAAAAACGTCAAAATGAATGAATTGACATGCTGCCATCTATTGGAAGCATGGTGAATTCATTCACGGTGGATTCTCCCCCCCCCCATTGTAAACTTTCGCACCCGGTGTTGTATTTTATTTTGTTTATTTAACGGAAGTTGGTATTTCTTTTTGAGCGAGCTTCTGTGTTTGGATTTATTAACAATGGAAAAAAAATCGTTTTCATGCTTTTTTTGTATTAATGTGTTTAACTTCGTAACGTTTGTTAGAGAAAGTAAGTGACATTATTTGTTAATTGTAGAGAAAGACGGAGGCGGGGCATATGAAAATATATGGATCCCGGGGCCACACGTGGCCTCGCTTCTCTCCGCCCGGGAATATCCTATTATTCGTGATAGCCCGTGCAACGCCGGGCCACACAGCTAGTATACTTAAAATGCCCAAATTTCTTGACTCAGAGATGGGAATTTTTTTGAGTTCTTACGTTTACAATTTTAGCAAATTCACTCGACCGTTTTCCTCCAATATTCTTGAAGTATTAATTTATGATCTTGTGTAAGATTCAACTTTATTTTTTGAGCGTATCACGATGGCTGTTCACGAAGGTGTCTTCATATAGGGGGTGTCCCCAAAGGGGGCGAATTCCCCCAGTCGAAATGAGTCAAGTTAAAAAAATTTTCTTAGATTCTATATTTAGACAATAAACGAAACCCATTCTTGACGTTTTTCATTATATTTCAAACATTTTAATATCTTGCGCCGGAAAGGGATACACAAATAGATACTACAGGCAGTACGCGCACACGTTGCCTGTGGAATCAGGACTTCAACAAAATGAGGGGAAAAAAAAAAAAAACGCTCGCAATGACATGAAAAAGTTCTGAAAACAAAACAAAAGATAAACATTATTGATTTTCCTGCATATATTTTTCTTCGCGATAATGACATTTCAAAGGTAGAAAAACAATACAGAGTACGTTAATCCGAAACAATATTAAAAAACTGCAACGTGAAAATAATTATTATAAAGCAAATAAAATATGCGAGACATAAGCACGTTAAGACACTGCCGGAAATAATAATCGAAGTCATTCAGTTGAAAGCTATGACGTCACCTGTGCTCTATACCGTCAGCCAATGAAATTCTCCAGCAACGTTCCGGAAAAGTGTCGCGGCAGGAAGCTCGGTAGAGAAAAATATCTTTCAACTGACCAGGGAAAAATTAATTTAAAAAAACGGGAAAAGATATTTTAACCATTCTTGTTTTAAATCCGATAGAACCGTTCCAGTTATAAGCTGAAAAAATTTGAAAATAATAGCGTTATTAGAATGTTGGATGCAGCAAATTTAAAAACAAAAATAAAATTTCAATTGCAAAACTGACTATTTTTTAAAATTTCTCAAAATTCAATAAATTACGTTAAAAATTCAAAACTAACTTCATTAGAACGGATATCGTGTGCTCTTTTCGATGGTGTGTCTGTTTTTTTCGTACAATTATTCAAAACCATTCCATTGAGAAATTAATGCGAAAAATCAACAAAACATTAAATAAAAAAATTTCTAGATTAAATTTTAAAATTGCGGCGGCTTCGAGGTGCATTGAGTCACCATTAAGACTACCTGTGTGCCAAATTCCAAGGATGTAAGAGAGATAGATTCGTCTGGACGTCGCACGCACATACACAAACCTTTTATAAGTATAGAAAATAATTAATTATATAATCAACAGGCTAAACTGAATCAAATGAGCAAGTTATAAAGGGCATGCAGGAAGAAGCTCTTAATATTCCAATTAATTAAACTTGGAATTTAATACAAAACATGCAAACGTTTCAGAGACAAGCTGTGACTCGAGATGCGGACAAGAGGGGCAAAATATCCGCCCCCCCTATTTTTAAGAGTTCTTTATTTTTATCCATAAGAAACGGTGCTTGGTATATTTTTAAATTTATTTTCTCTCGGCCAGCCTCATCATGCGGGAAAAACTGAATGGCCGTTCGCCGCAGACAATCATACAGCTACACAAAATAGACCTCATTATGACGCGACCCACGTACAAAGCCCTCCCGGAGGAGGTACGTCTCGTCATACGCGATAATAGTGTTATGGGCAGATTTTCGTAATAATAAGTGACGTGATTGGACAAACGGAAGAAATACTTCCGTCTGTTGATAAAAGTGATAATCAAAGCAAGGGGAGGGGAAGACGGAGCATGGCCAGATTTTAAGTCCCAATACGCAGGGATGCCACACAACCTATTCATTGCTCAGTCAAAAGTCAAGTGCCATTAACGGTCGTTTATTTACTGTTTGTAGGTATTTATGAGTAGGGGCCCCGCCCGACAATACTTTGCCTCGGAGGCCAGCTCGGCGACCCTGAATCGTTTTGATGAGAACTGGATGTGAAAATGTAATAAGTACCTTGAACATAAATATAGGGTATACCAAAAAAATGGAACAAGCAATTAATTCCTTAAATATTGTATCTAGACATATACTTCCAATGACAAAGTTTCATCAAATAAGGTAAGAATTTGTGTGAAAACACTTTGGCTTCTATGGAAGTTGAAAATAAAAAGTTAAGAAAATTAAATTTTTATACGTTCCCCATAGAGCAAAAATGTCAATGAGTAAAATGTTCCTCTTACATTCATCTATGTATAAACTAAGTTTCACGATTCTATCTGCAAAACTTGCAGAGATATATTAATTTTTAAATTAAAAGAGGCTGCTCACAAATTTATATGGATACGTTTCTTGCAGAAATGCAAATTTATTCAACATAGAAAAACTGTGAAGTTCAAATATTTGTCTAATAGTAAGTACATCATCCAATCCTCATGGATTGAAAAAATTTGCCAATGGCGCATACTGTTACTCAGGTTCATTGGCAGATAGTTGCAACTTGATAAAGAATGGAAGGACAACTTGAGAAAATAAAATTTAACATAAAACAGGAAAATAACCTAATTTCGGACAACAGTTTTAAATTATTGCTCTCAGCGCTGTGCGTATTATTAAGTATTACCTAAAGGCTGTGGTGACTCGTCCTTTAGGGTTGCAGAACTTACTAAAATTATTTTAAAAATTGGTATTTTCGCTTTTATTCTTATTTGCTTACTTCTCCATTCTGAGAGTTCGATTACCAACGAAAAAAGATAAAAATGAGAAAATAAGACTGAAAATGAATGAAAAAGTAATAGACATAGGATGAGATTCCACAGCAAATAGTTTTGCAAAGAAGCAAAATTCGCTCATTGCGTACAACTAACATAATGATCACAGGTGAATAGCTGCCCTTTCTGTCTTTGAACTTAGCCAGAACTGAATTCTCGGATGTTTCTGCTTGGTTCTAGGCCAACAAATGTTCTTTTCCCCCCTTCAATCTCACCCAAGGTTCGCCTTTGTGCTCTTGATTTGTTTTTCTTCGATTTATCTTTCATTCGCTGTTTTAGGTTTGTGATTCACTTTCATGTTGCCTCAACGGGAACTTGTCTTGTTACTAAATAACGTTTACTGTTGTTAAAAGTCCCTCACCGAAAAAAAAGAACTGTAATTTTCTAAATAGAATTCAAATAATTACAACTACAAGAATTTGGACTATTTAAAGATAAAGCTATTTTTGAAAAATTGAATTTCAATTGTATTCTAGTAATATTTTTATAGCACTTTTTGTTTTTGAGTAAGTGAGATCGATGTCACTGCTGATATATCAGTGGATATTTTTTGAAGATTCACAAGATGAACTATTTTTGTAAATGCTTCAATTAATGTATTATTTGACAATTAGATTTAACAAGAGTTAACAACTGCATTATTTCTTGATTTCGTCCTTTCAATTAATTATTGAAATATGTATTTTATCCCTCATATATACATCGAAAAACTGCATCAAACAGCAGTGAGAGGTATGGAAAAGTGGTCTAAGTCAATAAATTTGTTTTCTAATATATCTAAATTTTGTAGGCACAAACGTGAAACTTCGTATGTGAATAGATGAACGAAAGAAAAAACATTTTACTAATTGACATTTTTGCGCTACAGAAAAATTAAATATATATAAATATATTTAATTTAATAATTAAATATATATATTTTTATTATATATATTAAATAATAAAAATTCAAATAATAATTTAATTTTTGTAACTTTTTATTATCAATCCCCTTATAAGTCAAAATATTTTCATAAAAATTCTTACCTTATTTGATGAAACTTTGTAATTGGAAGTATATATCTAGTATCAAAATTTAAAGGATTAAACGCTTGTTCAACTTTTTTTCGGACGCCCTGTATATATGGCGGTGAACCAGAGAACGAGAGGACAAAGATCTGCTAGTGGTGGTGCGCAAACGTTTTTCATTTCCGACCCCCTCACGGTGTGTAAAATTTTGTAGGAGGGGTCGCAACCAAGGTTTTTAAAGAAAAGCCTTATGTTTTTTATTTTCAAATAAATTTCTTTGAATTTAGCGACCCATAAAAATTTTCTCGCGACCCCCCAGCGCACCACTGAGCTGGGGCAAAGTTATCATTCTTGCTGGATATTGCATCGGCTACAGGAGTTCAATGGCGTTGCTAGGATAAGTGTACCAGCAGAGTATGATTTTTTTTCACCCTCTCGCCATGTCTGACATTAAAAACGGACTTATGCGCATTAATTAAAAAAAAAAAAAATGTCCTTTAAAACTGGCGCCGGTACAACGCTCCCTCCATCGTTACTACTCCAATGGTAAGAAAGGAAGTCCCTAAGAAAATATAAATGCAACTATTCAACAAATTCTACACATTTCTTTACAATTTTTAGAGTAGCTGCGTTGTCACTTAAGCTACTTTCCTCTGCCACTTTAACGTAATTAACTTATTAGCAATAACTTATTACGGCCAGTGTATTTCGAGGTATCTAATTCTGGAACTACGTTCGAGTTAAGCTATGGTATAAGATTTCATGTTGTACAACGGTTTTCACCGATTTTTGAGCTGTGGCATAGAATTACTATCATGTAAAGTATTAGGTTTAGGGTCTCCTTATATATTGTAAGGTCGGGTGGTAAGAAATATAAAAGAGAAAGAGGTGAGGACACGAGTCCACTAACTTCCATCAACAATCGCCCTGGGATAGAAAATTAGTTAATAAATTAATTACAGTTAGGGTTACATTTCGAGTCCCTCAGCAGGGTTGGATAATTTTGGAGGCTAATCCGAGGTTATTAATTTTTACCAAAGATAACCAAAAGGGAATGGGCCGGAGTTGCCGAATTCAACGCCAGGAAGGGGGGAAAATGACGGAGGCTGTCTTTTTCAAACTACTACCTACTTTACTCGCGCGAATCTTTTTTTTTTCCCTCGGTTTCTCTTTGTTACTTGCGATTCTCTTTTGTTTCTCGAAGTTACTCGCGATACTCTTGTTTCTCGAAGTCACTCTCAATTCTCTTTTGTTTTCAACTCAATCACGAAATCTCGCCCGCGGAAACGTGGTAAGCGAGAACTTCAGCCAATTGTGCGCGCACACCTCATGCGTGTGACGTCACCAATTCATGCGTATTTTTGTCCAACTTTGCGACTCAGTAGTCGCTGAACTACAATTACGATTTTCATTTTTTTTTTGTAACTTCTGTTGTTACCCTTTATCTCTAAAATAAGACATTAGTTATGCTTTTAACATATGTAGTTACCGAAATATAGAGCAGCTCCCATACAACGTTTTTGGTGGCTTTTTGGCGTGTGAATCAAATTCCTTCCTGAGACCCCAAAGGGAGGAACGTAATCCTGCGTTAAAAAAAAAATGATAAAATAAATGAAATAACTATGACTTCTCAATGCTATTCATAAATTGGGCTGTCATTTATGGATGAGAAACGGAAATCCTTTTAAAATCTACAAATTTTAGGTATAAAACGCAAGGAAATTTTGGAATTCCCAGAACATTAAAGTTGGATATATTCTATAAAGAATGATCCAAAACACATATATATAGGAATTAGAATAACCCCGGTATAATTCGTTGCACGAAAATGCAAAATATTTTGGCTTATCATTTTACATATCTGTACCTCAGAAGTAAGCTAGCGTAGGCCCAATTTTGAGGGTTTTAATGTTTTTATCGCATTTGGATTATCCCGACCGCATTTTCTGAAGGACAAAGTACCGTAGCTGTATTTAACAACAACAACAAAAAAAAAAACCTTCCTTAAACATTAAAAATACAGCATACGAACATTGCATTCTGGAAGTTCTTTTGGCTGTACTTTAACACATTAATTTTGTTACGATAGTTTACCTCTGATGTACAGATATAGAGAATCGATCAATTACCAAAAACACTATTCTACCATCAACGTTTCGTAAAAAGTCGTTAAAATTATCTCCGATTAACAATATCTTAGACGAAACGTAAATGGTTTAATTTAAATTCTTAAGTATTTTATATGTTCTTTGAAAGAAATTCGACTGGTGATCCTCGTATCACAATACTAATACCTTTCTTAGACGGTATTCTGCCAAATTAAAAAAGAAACAAGAGGCCGCATTAATAAGTCGTTAAATACCTCGAGTGTCTCCCAAAAGTGATTGGACACTTTCGAAGTTTGCCGCAATGGTGTTTTATATATTAATAAAACTTGATATTTCTCAACGGGAATTTTTTAATAATATACTTATTCTATTCTTAACATAACTACACAAAGTATTTTGAATACAAAATAAAGCTTATTTTTTAGAAAATCAACTAAAACGTAACCAAAAAGTTCCTCAAGAAAGTCATCGGACACATCAATAAAATCATTACATATCAGTAATATTTTGGCAATTTTAGTACTTAGTTGGATATCATTCAACTTCTACAACAGATTTCAAACGTCTGGCATTTCAATGCACTAATTGTTATTTTTTTGTAATTTTTCCAACAATATTCGTCCATTCACATGCCAGTACCGTCTTTAGTTCACTTTTAGTTTTTTAATGTCGTGTTTTCGAACTCTAACCTTTAGTTCTCTACAAGTGTGCTCAATTGGGTTTAGATCCGGCCATTGGGATAGTGCTTTTATAATTTCTAGACAGTTATAGAGAGACTAGAGACAAATGTTATGAGCTGTATACTATGGATCGTTATCTTTGATTTAAAAAAAAAAAATGTTTCCGATACCCAGATTTGGAGCTGATAATTTAAAATATTAACCATTAATCCATCAATAAAAACCAAATTACCTCATCTTGATGTTGATATGCAACCCCATACAAAAACGTTTCTGCTACCATGCTTCACTGTTCCAACTAAGTTTTTAGGATTCAGGGGGCCCCCCCCCCTCACATTTTTCCTTCTCCTCACTAATTATGCGCCCATCGCAACCAAAAATGTTAAATTTGCTCTAATCTGCAAACAGGGCGTTATTCCAATAAAATTCAGGCTTATTTATCATTTATTTTGCGAAGGAAATTCTAATCTTTCTATTCTTTGCAATCGCAAAAAAATTCTTGACTTAGTGCCCATGCACATCAGCTGATCCGAGTTGAAAATTTTTCGCTAAATTCTGTAGGAATTTTTATAGCACTCAACAGTCGATTCTTCACAGTTTTTCTCAGAATAAATATCCGATCACCTAAAGCTACCTTCTGCAGACGACCACTTCTCTATTTTCCGATTCGATTTTCCTTTTCAAAGCATTTTATCACAGGGTTAGCAGTGGAATGGGATAAATGTACTAATTTAACAACATTTTGAACTGATTTAAGATTTTTATGTAGAAAAAAAAAATAGATTTCTAACTTGTTTCCTTACACTTATAAGCCATTTTTAAGTATGTACAATATTTTTTGCGAAATATATAATTAAAAATAAAAGCCAAACGATATTTAAAATGCCACCACTATGTAAAAATAATAAAAAAAGTAACTAGCGATATTTTTTTGATGAATTTATCCGAAAATATGTTTATGTCCCATTACTTTAGTGACTTGTTTTTTTCGTCTGTTCACATTTTCATTTTTTCGAAAAAAATGGTTCCATATTTAAATAAAAAATATATATGATAGGTTTTATTTAGAATTAAATTGAGATAAGAAAAATTATTGAATACATTTTTCCGAATTCATTATTAGCTACAGGGTATTTTTTACAAATTTCTAAAGAGACCCATCACTTTTGGGAGCCACTGTATTACTTCTAAAATAATAGATATTCTATGCATTGCTGAGACAATTATTTTCGTTTAATCACTGAACATATTTTCAGAAAACGATAATTTTTATCATGTGCCCATCATAAATTAAACTCCATAACGAAATAAAAACAGAATAACAACATTAAATTTAATTAAACATACTCATACATTTATTTCTTTTTACAACAGCAATGGCTCAAACTAATCTAACTGATGCAAAATTAAGAACGAAGAATTTCGGTTAAATATGGCTCCGCTACTTCATTTAATTATTCTTAAATACAAAGAAGGAAAGTTTGAAAAAATTAATGAAGTATTGGGGAAAAAAATAAATTATATAAAGGCAAATAAAATAAATAATGTAAAGATTAAAAATATACGTACTTGCATTCTAAAAGTAAATAAAGGTCATGACTTTGACTCAGATTTCTTCTATTACACAGTAATTTATGTTATATTTAGAAACTATATACACGCACATCGGCAACCATTATTATGATCATTAAGAAGCAACAAAGGCTATCATCCCCTATTCATTACAAAGTTCTTTTCAATCCGTAATCAAAAAAGAGATGAAAATTGCCATCAAAAGGCGGGCTAAAATTATTGCCGATCTGATTCGGTCAAGAGGGGAAAAAAAAAAAAAAAAGGCACCCTCCTAGAGGCCTCCATATTCTTTTTCGAAGAAAAGTTATTTAAACACAAGAATAAAAATTATGGCTATTGCCATTCGGAAAAAGAAAATACAAAGTTAATAGAATAAATTCGCCTACACCAACGCTAATGAGATCAATTCTTGCTCACAAGATAAATGTAAAGTTATCTCTCCCACTTTAAATTTTGAATCTAAAGCGTATTGCATAATATTGCTGCTTGCAAATGCAATAATAAATCTTTTAGTGTTTAAAATAATTGTCTATTTTTACTTCATATTTTCTTTCGGCAAGGTTATAAATTTGTTTTCTTTTTTTCTTAAGTTTTTAAAGTTTGTATAAACCATTTATAGTTTACTTAAAAACACGGTATGGCCGCCAAAATTGCAATTTTTTCAAGCAACAACTTGCCAAATGTAAGCAAAAGTTAAAACTCTGTACAGTCATCAACGAAATGAAGGGGACACCTCTGTAATTCTGGTATATATTATCGCATCTTCACAAAACTGATGTCAAACTTGAAGATCGTGTTTCATGAAAAGTACACCGATAAATGCAAATAAATATAATATACAGGCACTCAAAAAGTGGGCGTGGCATGTCAACCGTGGGAATTTTCAGTTTTTGTAAATATTTCGGAAACTATTATATATCTGCACTTGATTTTTTGGATACCGGCATGATAACATCTCAGCTTTGCTCTCATGTAAAAATTTCATTACGTTACAATTCAATTTTTTTTCACAGTCACATTCAAATTTTTTAAAAAAATATGTAATTTTTTTTATTAATGAATTTTTTTCATGACTTAATGTAAAAAATTAGTGTTCTTTTAGTGAGCGAAAAAGTTTTGAGAAATATATAATACTTTCCGAGATATCGTCAAAAGTTCCTAAAATTCATTTAACATGGGAAACACCATTTTTCAAAACCCTATAACTCTCGAAATTATCATCACAATGGTATAAAAATTTATGGGGACGATAATTTCATGTCGGAGAGTCGATTCAGCGAAAAAAATTAATAGGCGTAATGGGAAAATTCAGAGAGAGCTGTTAATTAACTCGGTTAATCAGTTTTTTGATCTGAATAAAACAGCCCTCTTGAGCCATTAACATTGGCACTAGTTTTGTGAAGATGCGATAATATATACCAGAATTACAAAGGTATTCCATTCATTTCATTGGCAACTGTATAATAAAAAAAAACTTGCCAAACCTGGTATTAGATTTAATGAAGATTTAACTTGGTGAAAATCTTGCGAACTATTTTGTGGTCTAAATTTATTTATAATATTTTCTCCTTACATTAGAATCATTCGTCACTATTACCATTGTTAATTTAAAATTCATCTAAATTATATTACTGTTTTCTTTAGAATTTATAACACATTTAATTAATTTTACCTAAATTATTTATTGTGTGGCTTTTTATTTTAATAAATATGTATACCAATGCATTGGTAAACATAATTAGATATAGGCCTGAAAGAACACAGGACAAAGTTTGTTGTAGCACCTCGGAGCTGTTTTTTAAATATTTTACTTGGGGCCGTTTTTTAGAAATTAATTAAAAATTCTTAACTTCCAAAAATATTACAGCGCAAAAATTATTTTTACACCATCTGAAAATTCACAAAATTATCTTTTCAATGATATCAATTAAGTTGCCTCTAATTTTAATAATCTAATTTTTCTCTAATTTTAATAAATTAAAAAATATCTTAGGCATAATTTAAAACAATACTTTTCATTGCTGCACTGAAATTCAAATGGTTTTCATTGCTCAAAATAATATTTAATTGCATGTTTCTTTTCCACTGTGATAAGGCATTATCCAAATGGATTTCACTTTCCTTTTGCTATTTCATCAATTTTTCTGTGAAAACTGTGTACAAAGTCCTCTAACATATTAAGTATATTAGGTAATGTATCCAGCAAGTTGAATGATCATGGTTGCTGTTTTAATTCCTTTTATCAGCATTTTTTAATTCAGTTAACATGTTGATGGAAGTGAAATGTGCTGTGCCATTTTAATGTTGAAATAAAATGCATATTTTGCATGAAGAATAAGAAAATAAAGGGTTGAATATGAACTTTTCGACTCTGTTCCCAATCTGACTTCAGCATTACGATTTTTCTTAACTTTATATGTTTCTGTTGCAATACGTGAGTGGAGTTTTTTGAAACTCTAATTAATTAAGAATTGTGTCAGATTCCACTATGAACCAAGCACAACTCTCTACCTTAGCCATTTTCACAATTGAAAATAGTGTAGCTGAAGGTATCGATTTTGACGACGCAATTTCAAAATTTGCAGAATAAAAAGTTAGAAAGATGAGATTCTAAATATCATGTTAAAGTACAGTTTGCTAGATTAGAGCAGAGGGGAAGGAAACTTGTAAACAATTGAGTTTTCATTAATTTATATTATAATAATAATAAAGTTATGCACAAGGTGCATAACTTTATTATGCACATCACTTATGTTATGTTGTCTTATCAACTATGTTATGCACATCACTATGAAAAAGATTTCTTACATTGTATATTTAAAATGGCTTATTAATAAAAATGCATTTTACTTTTTTCATGCATAAAAATTTGTTCACAAAATTAACATTACACCCTCTTTACTTCATCAAATGAATAAAAAAATTGCTTTCTCAATAAATTTCATTTTATATTTTGCTGGACAGAGGGGTGACAAGTTTAAACTTCGCACCAGGTGCCACCAGGCCTTGCTACACCAATGACCAGAGGTGCCATTAACTAAATACAACGTCAGCTTTGCAACAAAATTTAAGTTACTGCAATTGAATGGTAATTTTATGGGCAAAATTTCACAAAATAAAGGAAGTGTTAGAAAAGGGAAGTCCTTAGTTAGAAAAAGCACAATCTTAAGATCTCGGAATAGTGTTCAAATAAGAATGTTATACTTGGGGGGGGGGGGCCCATAACTTTAACACTGGGTTGAAAATAAATCCATCATTTAAATGGAACAGCAATTGGTGAAAGAAAAATGGGTAAAAGCATCAAATGAAAGATTTCTAGTGGAATTTTTATACAATATGGAGATAAGAGGGTGAAGGGTAATGCGAAAATATGTAAAATTCTACTGGCATTGGAAACCTGAAGTTCAGTTCAACCAATTACACTGGACTACAACCATTTTGTTGCCCGCATGAATTTAGCTAATTCTTATGTACTTTCACGCTCTGAATTCAAAAAACCAATCAGAATTTGTCTATCACCCTCCAATTTTATGCAACATGAACTCTCACTGAAACCTCTGTCCACTCCTTTCTTTTATTTCAATCACTGTCGTAGCCAGGATATTTTTTTGTTGCCTTTGAGATTTTAACTGATAATGGTGTTTTTATGGTCACTGAACCCGAATATAATCTCAAAAAACCTCTATAACATACTGTTTTTCAGCAACACTACTTGTAAGTACCTACATGTACATAGAAAATGTCATTGAAATATGCCGGATATTGTATCAAAATTACTTGCCGAAAAAATTAATTGCCAGTCTGATCTCAACGATTTGGTGTGCGATCTGAATATATAAAAAAGTCAGTCAGAGTTACTGGCATCAAGACTCAAAGAATGGAATCTCCTTGAAAAGTAAACCAAAGTGTGTTCTTTGCGTAAACGGTAAGAACACACTTTGAACACAGGATTTTCAAGATTTCTTTTCACAAGATGGTGATGTGATATTTTGTAATGATGTTGACTCGTTGTTTAAGGCTGTAGGACTACAACATAACCTTCAAGAATGGAGTTTGTTTGTAGACTCTTCAAAGGACAGCTTAAAAGCAGTTCTGTTACAAAATGGTAACAAGCACCCTTCGATTCCTGTAGGATATGCTGTTCGTATGAAAGAAACATACGAAATCTTGTAGCATATGTCCAGTATTGAATACAAGCATTCTTGGCATATCTGTGCCGACTTGAATGTGATTTCCATCTTAGTTGGATTGCAAGCAGGCTACACCAAGTTTTGTTTCTTTCTGTGCCAGTAGGACAGCAGGGACAGAAAAAAGCACTACATCAAGAAGGTGTGGCCCAAGCGACAGTTCCTCACACCGGGTGTCAAGAATGTAGAGAACAAACCACTAGTTGCCTCAGAAAAAATTCTCTTGCCTACATTGCACATCAAATTAGGTTTGATCAAGAATTTTGTTAAAGCGATGGACTGTGGAGGAAGTGGATTTCAGTACTTATGTCTGAAGTTTCCAAATGTGAGTACAGCAAAAATTAAGGAAGGCATATTTGTTGGGCCTCAAATTAGACAACTAATGAAGGATCCAGTGTTTGAGAGTAAACTGACTAAGAAGGAAGCCGCAGCATGGACATCATTTAAGGAGTTGGCAAAAAACTTTCTCGGAAATCACAAAGCGGAAAACTACAGGCAAATTGCCTATAACTTGCTAAAGGCCTACAAAACCATGGGATGCAACATGTCGTTGAAATCTATTTCTTGCACTCTCACTTACACTTCCTCCCTGAAAACCTTGGATCAGTAAGCGACGAGTATGGTGAACGGTGCCATCGGGATATCTCGATTATGGAAGCTCGTTACCAAGGGAAATGGAATCCTAAAAATGTTAGCCGATTGTTGTCGGACATTGAAAAGGGATATTCCTCAAGCCAAGCAGAGTCTACAGGCCAAGTACAGAAGAAAGTGAGGGTTTGTAACATTTTAATATGCCTGTGTAAGTATTGCAAGCTGAATATGATTTCCTCAAGAATATAATAAGAAATACTAGGTTGCTCAAAAACTATGGGTGATTGAAAAAACGGTTAACAGATTTGAAATCAGGGCACAAAAATATATAGGTATAAACCTATCTTTCTCAAGCAACATGAAAAAAAAATTTTTTTTTTTTTTGTTGTCCAGTGTTACAGAACAAGTGAATGCATTTGTAATTTTATTTTTGAACATGACAATGACCATAAAAAAGAAAGCAAGGTTTCTCAATTTATCATAATTATTAAAAGGGTCACAAGGACAATCTTATTAACAGTCACCCAGATTGACACCAAGAGAGGATTTGTGGAACGAAATCATTCAAGTCTGAGTCGGTGGGTTTCGGCGTATAAGATATGAAAGATAAGAATAAGATATAAGCTCATAAGATATGAAGGCATAACTTATAACTGCTGGCTCACACATTAGCTATTGTGATGAAAAAAAATTGCTGTCATTTTTATCATAGTGTAATTTTTTTTATTTTTGGCAATCAGAAAATTAATAGGAGAAATTAATATCATCAGATCTGCATTATGGAACATTTTTCTTTAGTTCTCAAGATTTTAGTATGACATTGATTTTTGATTCAAAATTTCTTTTAGTTCCAAATGAATGCAGTCAGTTACACTGGTTCAATTACTGAGACTTCCATAAATTTTAAGAACACTAGTACTATTACATTTTTAAATATAAATCAAGCTTTTAAATATAAAGTAGTTTAACAATTAACTACAAAAAAAAAAAGCATTTTTACTAAATTTCTTGTATCATTTAAATTTTTTACAAACAGAACCAGGTATCCTATATACTGATTTTCAAAGCTTACTCTACAAATTTTAAACTAAAATTTAGAATTGCTTTTACGCCAAATTATAGGTCAAAATGCCAACACAATTGTTAACTTTTTTAACAGAAAAATGTCACCATTTAGTAAAAAAAAAAAGTATTTCTCCAGAAGTACAGATAAAAAAGGTAACTATCAAACATTCTATAAGTATAAAACATGTTTCTCTATATGCGATCCAGGTTTTATTATGCTAAATTCAAAAGAGAGCAACTCAATTAAGTAATATTTATTTGATCGAGTAGTGAAAAGCATATAAATCAACGAAAATTTAAATTATTTACATACACATAGCTGCAATTATATGTACAAATCTGGGAGATGATCATTTCTCAGCTACTGGTTTGACTCGACAAATCCATGTTTGCAACTGAATCTTCAGATGGTTCCTCTAAATCTAACTCGCTTGTATCGTCTTGAAAATCCCACAAGTCATGAATGAGGTCTGAAAAGTTAAGAATTTGCAATATTACTGACTTAAAAAGAATAATCTGAAGAGAAATTTGTCTCAAGAGAATTTAAAAATAGGATATATTTTTAAGATATATCCATTAGATATTTTTCTGTGAAACTGACAGCAGTCAATATATGGGTCAAATGAGCCATTTTTCCATTAGTAAAACTTACCGAAAAGTCCAAAGTATAACTACTTTCAGTTGTGAAACGTGAGATCACAGCTTAGGCTTCCTAGATTTGATGCAACTGGGCATATTTCAACTTATGCACAAATGGAAAAGTTGCATTTTGTACCAACAATAATCCATGGTGAGAACTGAAGTGGAAGAATTTTAACTTCAGGTTGGCACAGCTAGCTTACCTAACAGTCAACTAACAGGAGGAATTGAAGCTTACCTAACAGTCAACTAACAGGAGGAATTGAAGCTTACCTAACAGTCAACTAACATATTAACAACAGATTTATGAGAATATTTTGTTTATAACAAGACAGAGTGCTTTGTTAAAAAAAAGTAGAAATACCATGACTTTAAAGCAAGCAATTGGGTGAAGCTACTCAAATTTTCAGAGAAATATTTAATTCATCAATAAAATATTACTTCAAACAGCAAATATTTTGTTTTGATGAATTCAGCTAGAACGCTATAATGAGATTTTTTAAAAATTTCACTCAAGAAAATTTTTGGATACATAGTCAAATGACTGATGGGTCATTCCATGTCAAATCAACACACTCTATAAACCTCACCATCTCGGATTTTCATGAAATTTGTCAGATGTACTATTGATATAGACTTGGAAAAATACCAAATTTCATCAAGATATGCGGACTCCTTTTTGAATTACAGCAATGTAAATTTTCAAAAATTTGCCCAAAAACAGCAAACGGAAATTTTTTGAATTGCTCTAGGAGCTCTCCTAATTCAGCTGGAGAGCTGGAACAGGTGTCATTTTACAGCATTTTGCATGCTCTTTCCAATGGTATACAACATACTGTAGGTTAGTATACAAAATGTTTTGTCAAAATTTAAATTAAAATTTTAATTTTAAATTTTTCAAAAAGTACATAATTTAAAATTTTCAAATTAATTCCATGAATAGCTTGTATTGTTGTAAATCACCTGGCAAAATATTAATTTGGGATGACAATGGGTTAATAGTTAAAAAAATTTTAAACTGAAGTTGTATTTCATTAATTCCCTGTATTGAGCTGAATAATACAAGAAAGTTAATATTTTCACTAGCGTGAAAATAAATATGAGTGCTAACCTGAAGAAAGAATACTGTAATGAGACTAAAATATTTAAATCATACATGTTTTTGTACTTGGCAGAATACTTATTAGCTTTTATGATGAAAAGTAATTTTTACTTAATCAAATTCTTCATTTTTCTGCAAAACATAGCCGAGCCACCAGTTTCCTTCATAGACAGTGATGATGTAACCTGATATGTCTTCTAATTTCAGTTTATTTGGATATTTTGACACTTCTTTTTCCCAGCCCTGCAAATCATATGAAAAGTATTTCACCAATAATGTTGGTGTAGTTTTGAGAATGAATGCATGATATTGCTTGGTTCCTTAGATAGCCAATGCTTGATCAAGGTGACTGTTCAAGAACAATTATGATTCAGCATATTCCTCTTGGGTTGAGTAGGCCAAATCTACCTTGGAAATATTTTTTACAATCCACTCAAAAAGTTGTCGTGGGGTTCGAGTTCGATTTTTATATGGTCATTGTAAACTAGCACAAGGTGCCAGTCTCTTCATTGATCCCCTATTCCATGTTCTGTAACCAAAAAATAACATTCTCCTTTCACTTTAAAATTTTCCTCATGAAAGCAGAAGTTCAAAAAGTTTTACTTATTTTTGTATTGGGTGGCAGACTTGTCTGAAAAATAAAAAAATCTTGTTTGTAAGTTTTTGAAATTTAGATGTCGGAAAGGGTAGGAGTTTTTTTAAAGGTGTAAACAGCAACTGTGTTGTGCTCTAGGCAGTCAGAAACAACTACGTAACTAATATGTTCAACTTCGTTTTCCTGTTTGAAATATATTACAAAAGGATGGATTCTGATCTGTTGGCTTGTCTTGTGATACCTCTGTGCTTCATCTTGCTATGCTATAATTTTCAAAAAAATCACAGGTGACAACAAACTCTTTGAGATATGCTTTTCTGTAATTAAAGAATGCTCCCTGTTGTTTGGCAATGAAGTTGTGCTGAACCAAAGAAGACAACTTGCTGCAGAATAAATCAATACATTTTTCTGAAGATTTCTCTAAGGTTTTTAGAAAGGAAATGATCTCTAGGAAACTTGTCTTTGGCAAACTGAAACCCACTGGTGGAACTTGTTCAATCAAATTTACAGCAAAGGATTCTTCTAAAATTGTACCTTCTCAGTTTCACTTGGACAGTAAACACATTTCCCCACATGTTGCAATCAGTTGTTGATGGGTTACAAAGTACTTTTGGTAGGCATTGCTTGTAATTTTTTATGTTGCCATTTGTTACAGTATTCACTTTAGCATTGTCTATAATCAATTTGACATTTTGGCAAGTTAGGCATACACAAACAGAGTGTGTGCCACTTTGACCAGGTAATGCACAATGTTTCGGTCTCAACTCAGCAAACTAGAAGTTTGTTTTACAAGTTTCCTTGCATCAAACCTATTTTGATGCAAGGAAACTTGTCTTTGAAATGTTTGTAAGCTTCTTTAAAGTATGAAAAACAACCAATATAATGAATGAAATTCTTAAGAAATTAAGATTGAACAAAGAAGGAGCAGTTTAAAGAAGCCACCAGATGAACTTTTCTTCCTTGTGCTGTCCAGAAAACTGCTCCTTCCTTGTTCAATCTTAATTTCTTAAGAATTTCATTCATTATGTTGTGTTTTTTGCATTTTCATTGTTATCTTGGTTGCTTGCAGCATTAGCATGCTCCAGATTCTTTGTTTATATCTTATTTTAATTTTATTTGTATTGAATTGTGTTTTTACCTTTAATGTCATTATTTTATCTGTTTATTGTTAAAGTATGAGCTAATAAGTATTGTGCCAAGTACAAATATGTATGATTTAATTATTTTAGTCTAATTACTGTATTCTTCCTTCAGGTTAGCATTCATATTTATTTTCACAGAAGTGTAAATATTAACTTTCTTGTATTATTCAGCTCAATACAGGGAATTAATGAAAAACAAGCTTCAGTTTAAAATTTTTTTAACTATTAACCCATTGTCATCCCAAATTAATATTTTGCCAGGTGATTTACAACAATACAAGCTATTCATGGAATTAATTTGAAAATTTTAAATTATGTACTTTATGAAAAATTTAAAATTAAAATTTTAATTTAAATTTTGACAAAACCTTTTGTATACTAACCTACAGTATGTTGTATACCATTGGAAAGAGCATGCAAAATGCTGTAAACTGACACCTGTCCCAGCTCTCCAGCTGAATTAGGAGAGCTCCTAGAGCAATTCAAAAAATTTCCGTTTGCTGTTTTTGGGCAAATTTTTGAACATTTACATTGCTGTAATTCAAAAAGGAGTCCACATATCTTGATGAAATTTGGTATTTTTCCAAGTCTATATCAATAGTACATCTCTGCGAAATTTCATGAAAATCTGAGATGGTGAGGTAAATTTTGTTCAAAAACTGTGTTGATTCGACATGGAATGACCCTGATGCAATTTCTTAATTTGATCTTATACAATTTTATTTCCAACTATTTAATGATATTTTCTGTCCTGGTGTTGATTTTAGAAGACTGAAAATTCCACCAACAATAGCTGATAATTTCTCATTAATCCAATTAAATTAGAAGTATGAAATGACTTGGCTGTAAAAAAAACAACCTCCAAGAGCAAAACAAAACAAAAAATCCCACAAAAATTTAATCAATATTCATTATCATTGCAGGTGCAATGACAACAAAATCTGAGTTTTGGCAGAATAATTACTTAAAAAAAATAATAAAAATAAACATGTATGACAATTGTCACAAATAAAAACAGGGATTGCCAGAAATTGATATTTTCTACATTCAAATTTATTAAAATTATTCTGCTTACTACATGGTTAATTTTAATGTTATTAACTTTGTCTGAGCTTTTGAACAGTGGCTTTATGCTTTAAAAATTTCCTGTTTAAACAACTTCTGTAACTTTTAATTCATTTCTGATTTCAGGATACAATTATTTAGGCATAGCAAAATACAGCAAAACCCCAGATAACCGAACTCGGGTTAACCAAAACATGGGTTATCCAAAATGCCTCTGAAATTGGAAATCCAAAAAATGAGTATACTGAACTGCACAGAAATAATCGCAGAGGTGAGACTTTTTTGCAACAATATACCCACTTTTTTACTTTCTCGTATACGAAGTATACAAAGAGAAAGTATTGTAATCGTCAAAAAATTCGAACTCGAGATTTTGACGAATCTCCACAGTTTAGACCTTCCTGAGTCAGAAAAACACAATTTTGGAATTATGTCTGTCTGTGTGTCTGTGAACACGATAACTCGAAAACTATTAGAGATAAAGGGATGAAATTTGGTATGTAAACTTGAAACATAATTTGTAGGTTTCTATCAACTTTTGGGCAAAATCCGTCCACGGGAAGTCTGTCTGTCTGTATGTTCGAGGTCATGCGAACGCTATAACTCAAAAACTTGAAAAGCCAGATCGATAAAATTTGGTACACAATTTTATCGTCATGAATGTAGGTCCGTATAAAATTTTGGGCCAAATCCGTCAACGGGTTGACTGTCTGTCGGTTTGTATAATCGCATACTTATTAAGCCTTCGTTTCAAAACCATCTCCACGCGCATGCCTACTTAGCTATCCCTGGTACCAAGCGGGAGGATTACGTCCTTGAGACGGAGTTTGTGATTGATGTGTTTTATCTCCTGTTTTGCTTTCGCTCGCTCGCATAATAGCGGATCTTCCTGGAGTGTGATGGAAAATAAATATTGCTAAGTTTTAATACATAGGCATCTCTTTTAATATGATTCTTCACTTAAATATTTTACAATCACTATAATCTGCAATGAAAAACCTTCTGATATTCGTTGCATTCTGGATTACAGTAGGTTCGATTTTTTTTTTAACCACGCAAGGGGAGGGGAAATGACAAATTTTTGAGCAGTATACGAGAAAGTTTAGGGGAGGCCACTCCCACTGGTTTCTTTTAAGCCTCTCCAAGAAGGTCAGTGATTAATTTTAGAATGCTAATATGAAAATTAATGGGTACTAACAATATTAATATCCAAAACCATCTTTCTGAGTCTTTCACAGCTGAAAGAGGCCGGCATCAGGGAGATTTGCTTGCTTGCCTACTCTTCAATCTCGCATTGGAGAAATGCATCCGAGTTAGCGGATTAGACCGAAGAGGCACTCTCTGGAATAGGTCACTAGTTATTGGCCTATGCAGATGATATTGACATAATTGGAAGATCTGAAAGGGCAGTGAAAGAGGCCCCTCGAGCCCTAGAAATCTCTGCCACAGATATGGGCCTCACTATTAATGAGGACAAGACAAAGTTTATGGAAGTTCCATCCTCGACTGGGAACTACACCCCCTTTCGCATAAATGGTCATACCTTTGAAAGGATTAGTGAATTCAAATACCTTGGAACTATTATTAACGATCAAAGCATGTTGAAAGCCGAAATTAACAACAGAATAAAATCGACCAACAAATGTTTCTTTGGATTAAAAAAAACAATTAAGATCCAGGCTTGTTAGCCGAAGAACTAAAATGAGATTATACGAGACACTTATATTGCCTGTGCTACTGTATGCTAGCGAAACTTGGACATTAAACATAGACGTCCAGCAAGCTCTGGAAACTTTTGAAAGAAAAGTGTTAAGAACTATATTCGGGCCTGTACAAGAACAAGGGTGCTGGCGAACCAGATACAATTTTGAACTTTATAGACTTTACAAAGAGCCTCAGGTTACACAAATCATCCGAAGTAACAGACTGAGATGACTCGGCCATCTCTGGAGAACCCCCGAAAATAACCCCACTAGATTGCACACTTTCAAGAAACCCAGGGGAGCCCGTGCCCAGGGCAGACCTTCAACAAGATGGCTCGACGATACAGAAAATGACATCAAAATTTTGAAAATAAAAAACTGGCAAAGCGTTGCTTTGGATCGTCTGAGTTGGAAGAAGCGTACTGTCGAGGCAGCTACGACCTGCAACAGGTTGTTACACTCTTAAAGACGAAGGAGAACAATATTAATAACAATATTGTTTACCTGTGCATGTGAGGTGCATTGGGCCTGAACTTGCCGGCGCGAATATTGTGCCCGATGGAGGACCAACTTAAATAAGGAAAATAAGTGTAGATTACAAGGAGAGTTTTGAATTCATTTTACACTCAAAACATTTCAGAATTGCGTACTGTAATTAGATATAAAATAGTAATAGATGTTCAGGGCTTAACCGAAAAAATCATTATCCGAAACGACTCCCCCCCCTCTTTAGTTTGGTTAACCGGGGTTCTACTGTGCTTCAATTAATTCAGTGATGTTCTTCAGTTTGAATAAAGAATGCAATAACTTACCATAAAAGTCTTTAAACAAAGGATTTTCTTTACTCAATGTTAGCATTACGCCAACTAAAGATATATAATTATCCTCAAAACCAGCTCGTCTTTCTTTAAAATTAGGAAAATATCTGGAAAGTAGATGTAGTAATGTAAATCCTTTTCTAAATATCAGAATAAGCTCTCCTGTATTTTCTTTGTAAATCTCATAAAACTTTCGTAGAGAACTGACAATTCCTTGGAGAATCTGGTTCAAGAAAAATTAAAAGTTTTAAATTAACAGAAAAATTAACAGTTTTAACAATCAGTACATCATTTCATAAGCATGCATTTTTTAAAAAGAATATATGGAGTTGGGAAAAATTACCAAAGATGGGCAAGGTGATGACTCCAATTTCAATTCATAGAAACTATACACTGTGAAAAGAGTAGAGAAAAAATCCTCCACCTAAAAAAAAAATGTATTAACAGGTTATACTTGAAACTAATTGATGCTAAATCTCAATTCATACAAAACATTAGTATTCAGAAAAACCATAGTGATTTAAGTTTGTTGGATTTTAGAACATTATTTTTAAATAGCAGAATAAATTTAAATTACACAAAATCAAAATGAGTGAATATTTTTCCACAAATGCAATTCATTTTTACATTCTTCATGAAGTGGACACATTATGAGATCACAATTTAAAACTAACATGAATGAATGAAAAATCTTTGTGAAAACATGTAGGGTATGATCACATTTTTTTACCAGTTATTAAGCAGTCTGTTCCTTTATAGTTACAATACTTAAATTAAGATTGACCTTTTTAAAACATTTTTGAATCACAATGTGGCAATTTGGTATTACATAATTATATCAAAATGAGTGAAACTTTTTTCCTGCAGCCAATCCATTTTTATATTCTTTCTGACGTGGACACATTGAGAGAGGAATAATTTTAATAGCAATTATTGATAGATATTATTTTTTACAAATATTAGAAAAAAACTAAGATATAAAATGGTATTTGTATAAATAATGTAAAGTGATCTATTTTAATTGCATAATTTTTAAGCTCCTGGAAAACTTGGAAAGTTTTTATCTATTTTGGCTTAGCTCTAATCACATAAAAATTGAGAAATCACCAAAAACCATTCAACATAAATCTTAGCATTTGCATGGAATTCTGCAAATTAAACAAATCAATTAATAATAAAATATTTTATATTGTAAAAGGAATTATAATAAATTTGTTACAGAGATTGTTGAAGGTTTAGCTTTCTCAAGTTGGTAATAGCATATATTTACAATTTTATGTCTAAATGAGCTGAAAAAAGGAGGTAATACTGTACGCAATACCGAGTGGGAAAGTGCGCAAATATCGATGATTGGTTTCCAAATAAAAACTGTACTAACACTAGACAAAATTCATGATAGTAAGTTTAAAGGTGTAGGTTTCACTAAATTAGTTACAAAACAGATCTGGCAAAGTTGCAGCAGTAACTTATAAAAGTAAAATCTTATCAATGCATTAGTTATAAGCAAACAACACTGGTCACAAACATGTGCTAGAATTACTAAGAATAAATAAATAAATAAAGTTTACAAACATACGAGAAGCATAATATTTATGAACTCCACTGGAGATCCAGATATTTTTTGAAGTGTTAAAGACGCTAAACTACAAAGAACACAACTTTCTGAAAGAGTAAAATAAAATAAGGAAAATACAAATTAATTCATAAATATCAATTCATTTATATAAGAAAAATCATACAAGAAGTTCACTTTAGAATAAAATTCGAATAGCATTCAAATTTAAAATCAGACACCCCTTCCCCCACATCAGTCCAGAAGCTAATAAGTGCTCAGAAATGTAGAAAGATCATTAAAGAATCAATTCTAAACAATTCATATTCTGCTGATTTCTTATGAAAAGTTATGTGTCCCAAAATTATATAATCTGACCCAATATTTCACTATTTTTTTGGCCCAATGACCCACCTAAGCCTTTCTAAAATTCTTATGCACCTTATGCAACATATATATAATTTTTAATATTCAATAATTGAATTGTTTACTGAAGAAACTTAAATGATAAGTTTTAGGAACAAATCACTAGAAAATTGTTGAGAAACACAGTAAGTAAATCTTCAAAACATATAATAACGGAGAACTAAAATTCAAGTACGAAATTATTTTAATGAAAGATTTTTCTATATTAATTTAATTATTAGTAATTATTTTTTATTTAAATTTAGTGAGATCTTTGTGCTTGATGCAAAGATTTTAACAATCAAAATGTCCACCTGTGGGGCATCGGCCCCACCTTGGGAAACACTGGTCTCACTTGAAAGTTCAGTTGCTAATGTTAATTGAAGCAAATTTAGCTTCATACAGCATCTTTAGCTTTTAATTAGTCTGTTTAGCTTCTGAGGAAAACAATCAATATACATTAGGAATAAAATATATTAAGAATTTTTACATTCAACAAAAAGAACTAAAGTCTAAAGAGTGCAAAGTCAGTTTGTCAAAATACACTCACAGCTATATATATATATCAAGGCTACAGCTATATATCAGCTACACATATTCAGTCGACAACCTTCCTTTTCCACCTGATTACAACTCTTCCAACAAAAAAAGGCAGTGAAGATTATTATTGTCATAATTCTTTATTTTTTCCCAACCAACATTATTATCATAAATTTAATTATTTCTGTATGTATTATAGTTCACTTTCTTTATGCATTATATAAAGTTATACACTCTATTACTATACTCAATTACAGAAACAATGGAATATTCTGAGTGAATTCTAATCTCAATTAAGATTTTGGAGATCGGAAAAATTCAGAGAGATTAGAAAAATACAAACAGAATAACCTCTATAAATATCCATCATGAAAAACTGAATGAACGTTTTCTTTGATACTAAATGACTGCTGAATACAATTACAGTAAATTCTCGATTATCCGGCATTCAAGTATCCGGAAAGCTCAACTAACCGGAAAAATTAAAAAATTAGCTTTTCTAAAAATTTTACATCTGCGCCGTCCCATTCATGTGGACAATTTATTTCTGGAATGTGACGTCCGCTCAGCACGGAAGGACGTAGAAGGAAAAAAAAGCAATATACAGTACTGTGACGTACACAGATTTGTTTTATGGGGGGGTTCAAAAGCAAAAGTGAGAATCCCCCCCAAAAGGTTCTCACCTTTCGCCTAAAAATGAAATCGACAACCAAAAACAAAAATGGTAAAGTGACAGAATCAGGGAAAAAAATAAAAGCTCATGGGGAGGGGGTTTACTCTAGATTGGTAAGTCTCTTTCTTTTCCTTTATTTATTTACTCTCCGAATACCAGCAGATGTTGATTCCGACTACGTAATATCACGTGTGGGAGAATTGGAGGCGAGCATTATTGCGCAATATCCCTTGCGATTTTTCAAAAGATAACTGGGACTGGGATTTGTTAATGATCACTTAAAAGAGTTTTATTATGCTTGCTGAGTAGAATATTTTTCAGTTTCATCGGCTATTTTTATATGTTTATATTTTTACAATCTATATATTTACAGTAAAAATTCGGCTACAGATCATACTTTTTTTTTTTTAAATTTTTATCAATAATGTTAAATTAAAATCTTCATAATATGTTTTGTAAATACAATGTTATGGAAGATACAGAAGTATTTTTCAAAATTATATTTAATGCACATTTCAAAATGACAAGAACAAATTATCCGACCGAAAAAATCTGAAAAATAAGCCCCCCCCCCCTTTTTCCCGTCACACTCAACTATTCGGACTTTTCAGGTATCCGGAAATCGGCGTTTCCCGAGCATGCTGGTTAGTTGAGCTTTTACTGTATAAAAATGAGACAAGATTACAAAGTTGAATCTTTGAAAGAAAGAAACCACAGGAGTCAGTAATATCAAAATGTTGGGAGCTTTAAAAAGAACCGATTAATTTTTTAAACCAAAATTCAATTGTTTTTTACTATGTAGATTTTATATACCTATAATGTGGCTTTACTTGACGTTTTTTCAATCATTATGCAAATACCCTTTCAGACTGTGAAAACAGCATAGGCACAATTTTGAACGAAAAAAAGAAATGATGTGTGGTTTCTGCAATTAATGATTCAATTACAAGATTTTTCACACAGATCAGACAAAAATGAGCAGTAAAAAGTTTTGTTCAATAAAGAACAATATTTGGCAGATAATTTACACAGGGTAAACTTTAAGAACACTTCATGAGCATACATAAAGGAATTAAGAACAATCATAAAAGTATTTTTGAAATACTAACCATTTTGATGAGTAATTACAGGAATTATTCCTTTGCACGTGCATACATTTGTTAGAAGTTTCAGAGTCAATAGTAAGGACCTCACAGAATGATAGGAATTAATAAGAGATGCCAGAGGAATCTCGCTGACATACTGCATGAAACTAAGAGAAAAAAGAGGAGAAAAAATCACATAAACAGATAAATAATAAAAATCAAATGTGATACATGTAATATTACAAAGTTTAGAAAGGCCTAAAAAAAGACTTAAAAAAAAAATCCTGAACTGACAAACTTACAGAAAAAATATTGGTGTTTCTTTTGGAGTGGCATACAACCTGGAACTGTATTATGTTATAGCTAATGAAAAAGGATCTGACAATTTTGAACTCGTAAATAAAATAGTGACTAAAATCACATACCAAGATCCACACACAAATCCAAAATTGACAATAACAGAGAAGAAATTAAGACTCATATTAGGTTACTTAAGAGACTATAAAACTGAAAAAAGGGATTGTTTTTCACTATTATTTTACAAATAGCATTGTTAGTGTCATTTTTTGAGTCAATCAGCAATTAGAACCAGATAATAAATACACAGTTAAAAAATAACGTCAATTTTTGCTTCAGACAATGCTTTTCAGAAGTATCAGATTTGTGTGTGCTTTTATGTTAAATAAGAAGATATTAAAAATTTACACAAAAATTTAAGGCACATGTTTCCTGTAAGTGAGCTCAAATTCAAATACATTAAAAACTCTTTTGTTTTTAATCTTAAAGAATTATCAATAGAAATAAGTATGAAATCTATTGTCAATAATTGTTATTTACAATTTCTTTCACTTTCTTTCAATACAAAAATAATTATAAGCGTCCAACAGCAAAAATCAATTCACAAGTATAAATGTTTCAATACTTCATTATACTGTGATTATTTTATTTCAGAAAATTTTCATTGTAATTTGATTTAATCTCTTTCACAATAAATAAATGCACTGAAGAAAAAAGATTTTTATGTAACTACAAAATGAATATAATTTTTGAACTTTCAGAATTTTATTATTATTCTTTTTTAATTTTAGAGTATTTCAAAAAATTTTATTCTAGATGCACAACTTTCCTCAAAATGGCATACAAATAAACTAATCAATTAGAACATGCACAAACTACAGCTGTGAAAGCAGAATTAAAATATTAATACTCTCCAAACATAAATACAATCACAGTGGAAATCAATATTAAAATAAACATAGGCATATAAGAGATGAAAATATATAACTTTCAAATTGAATTTCAATTTTCGAGAAATTGCTAGTACAGGAAATAAAATGACAAAAAAAAGGGGTAAAAAAACTCAATTTTTTCAGCCTACTAATATCACTGGAATTCATAATTTGATGATTACACAAAAGTAATGAGAAAAGATAGAATTACATATAAAAGACTTTTAAGCTGAGATTTTTTTTAATATTTCATTTTAATTTTTTTTAATATTTAATTTATTGCTATTTTACAGAGCATATAGATCTAGCACAAGCTGCAGAATGCAATATTTTTTTAAAAAATTCAAATAATGCAACAAAACAAATGACCAATTCCCTACTTTATTTAAATTTAATTTTAAGAATCAAATTCACAAAAGTCAAATTATACTTATAATTGTTCATTATTTAGAGAAAAATTACTTTTGTGAAGCTGAAGATGACCATGAAACAAGAGCAGCAATGGACCATTTTATTTCTTCAATTTTCAGGTAACCAGTCTAGAAAATAAAATTATAGGCATGAAAAAAAATAATGGATATAAAGCAATAAAAGCTTGTTCGGTTTCAATATTTATGTTAATAATAAAAAAAAGTGATAAATTGGCTGCTGTACATAATATTTTAACGTAAAGAAAATATTTTAATGCTTCAATAATAATTGAAAATAAAACCAGCAGGAGTGGTCTCCCCTAAATTTTCTTGTATACTTCCCAAAAAGGTGTCATTTTCCCTCTAACTAGGGTTGCCATACGTCCCGTACTATTTGTCCCGTTTGCTTCCTAAACTCCGAGTCATTATAATTTTAAAATGACCTGTGCCCATTTTTATGATTATGTGTAAAAGGAAAATGATAACAATTAAAAAAATTGTGTAAGTTCTCAATTTTTATGCGCGCTGAGGTACCACAACTTTATTTAAAGTTTTTGAGATTAAAATCTTGCTACAAATATCATGCAAGATTTCACCATACATTCCATCTGGAGAATGTCAGAACGAAGTTTCGGGTTCAGGGGGTTGCCATAATTTCCAAAGCTACAATACTTCATAGACCGCCAAGGTCAAAAGCCAACTATACTAACTCGAGTAAAATAAGTGAAACGCTCGCCAACACACAGTCACAATGTGCATTTTGAACAAAAAATGCAATTTGAACATCTTTTTTCAATGGATTGAAACGAAATTTGAGCACAGATCTATAATTAATATTAGCAAACATCATACCAATTTTTATTCATCTAAGCCGAAGGGTTTAGGAGATATAATTTTTACAAGTATGCGATTATACAGACCGACAGACAGTCAACCCTTTGATGGATTTGGCCCAAAATTTTATACGGACCTACGTTCATGATGATAAAACTGTGTACCAAATTTTATTCATCTAGCTATTCAAATTTTTGAGTTATAGTGTTCACATGACCGCGGACAGACAGACAGACAGACTTCCCGTAGACGGATTTTGTCCAAAATTTGATAAAAACCTACAAATTGTGGGTTAAGACCACACACCAAATTTCATCCCCGTAGCTCTAATAGTTTTCGAGTTATCGTGTTCACAGACAGACATAATTCCAGAATTGTGTTTTTCGGACTCGAGGAGGTCTAAAACGTGGAGATTTGTCAAAATCTCGAGTTCGAATTTTTTGATGATTACAATACTTTCTCTTTGTATACTTCGTATACGAGAAAGTGAAAAGGACAGAAATTTAATGAACATTCATAACAATATAAAAGAACTTTTTTAAATATAAAACTGCAGAACATGTGCAGAATATTCTGCATTCTACCTTCTTTTCAACTCACAGGATAAGTACTTGGATTTGAGAGACACACTAATGACTGAAATAATGAATGCATTATGCCATGGAATTTAGATGCTGTCTTATCACAGATGCTTAGTTGTGTATTTACAGCTTGAGTCAAGTCAGTTTGCTTGGACACCTTTAAAAAAGATAAAACTAAATTAAAAATTATATTTAATTATAACAAAAATAATTAGTAAGGATGAGGTAATTTGTTTTATCTTATTTGAGAAAGAGAGATCACAAATAATAGAATACTGACAAAAAAAGAAACATAAGTAAATGTACTACACTATGACAATTCATTAGTTCTTAACAGATAAGTCTTCTTTAATACAGAAGATATACAGAAAGAGTTAAAAAGATTAAATTTCTTTAAGACTTCGAAATTGAAAATTTGTAACTTTTAGTACTAAATTCCTTGGCCGACAGATTCCCTATATTAAGATACAAATTATATAAGAATATATATTTTATTATTGTCAACCAAGTAATAACACTTCATTAATCATTACTTGATATAATTTTTTACCACAGCAAAACAATTTTAGTATAATTAAATTCAGATGAATATCATTATCGCTTTAAACTTTCCCTTACCGATGGTACAAGATGTAAATGATTAGGATTTCTCTGTTCCCCCTTACCATTTAACTAATCAGTCTTTGTTCCAATCACTTCATCAATCATTTGCTCCCCTGCCATATTCAATCACATTATGTGTAATAGTTCGACTTCTAATATAGTACAACCCCGATTAACTGAACTAAAAAGGGGGAAGCTGTTTCGGATAATGATTTTTTGGTTAAGCCATAAACATCTATTACTATTTTGTATCTAATTACAGTATGTAATTCTGAAATGTTTTGAGTGTAAAACGAATCCAAAACTCTCTTTGTAGGCTAAACTTTTCTTTATTTAAATTAAGCTTCCATCGGGCACAGGTAAACAGTATTGTAAATAATACTGTTAATACCCATTAATTTTAACATTCTAAAATTAATTGATAACCTTCTTGGGAAGGCTTAAAAGAAAAAAGTGGGGATTATTGTTGCAAAAAAGTCTCGCCTTTGTGATTATTTCTGTGCAATACAGTACATGTTTTTTGGATAACCCAGGTTTTGGTAAACTCAAGTTCGGTTAGCTAGGGTTTTACTGCAAATGAAACCAAGAATACTAACTCTATGGGTCGCCAAGGGAAATTACAGACTTTATCTTATAATTACTTGAATAGATGGGAAAGACACTATCTGGTTTCTTAGTCAAAATCCTTGTAGCAAGAATTTTTTCTCTACCACATAATCTAAAGGTTAAGAGTAAATCAGGATAAAATATGTGTAGTATCAGAAAATTTTAGGATAATTAAATAAAATATTTCACTTATTTATAGAGAAACATGCCAGCATCTAAGTAAGGTTCAATAATAAAATGAGCATAATAATATTTAATTCATTACATACTATTATTGATATTGTTGACAGCAAAGCATTTTTTTACCAGTTAAAGAGAGAATTTCAATTCCATTAACCTTTTTGCTTGTTTTTGAAACCACACTTGTAGATTCCATCTGCTGAATCAAAGAAGCAAACTGGTGGCAAGATAGAAACAAGGAAAGATCCTTTAAAACTGATATCACAAAAGAACTATCTTGTCTAGATTCCTTCCTTCTCAGTGACAAAGGTGAAGTTGTACTGGGACCAGCCACAGTATTCCTATTAGAAATTACATTCAAGTGAATCACATAATTTTTCAGCACACAATCAAAATAGTCTAACAGTTCTTCTGTTTGTTTATCAGAGTTCAATCTTGCTATAGACACTGGTGATATCTGAACAGAGTTTCTTCCTGATGCATCTGGAATCTGATTTGTTATTATAGGAGAGATGAAAGAGTTATGTGCCGGAAGAATTGCAAGTCTATTACATAAAATTGAAGACACTATTCCAGAACCTCTTGTTTTACCTGAAAATTAAAAGTATTTTTTTTTTTTTATGAAAGTTAACCAGTTCTAACATTACAATTTCTGACAAAGAAAAAAAGTCATTTAAATAATTAAACAAAAAATGAAAAAAAAAAAAAAAAAAAAATGAATTTACACAATAAGGAAAATGTTCTAATGACAATGATACAATACATGATGCACGGAAATATTACCATGAAAATATTTGGAAATGGAAATATTTATTATATAAGGGAAATATTTTTTCTACAACTAACCAACTAAACCAAAATTCCTGGTTACTTTTCAAATCACTACACCTGCTTGTTCTCAATGTCTTTTTTTAAAAAATAAAACTCGGCATCATTGCTTTCTAGCTTTAACAGGCTTGAAAATTTTCTCACTTTTGTAGTCATTTCACTAGTACTTGTAGCGTTAACGCGTTCGAAAACATTTTTTGGCTAGTTATTTCATTGTGTTTTTATTCATTTACCGTAAGTATTGTAGTGTCCTTTGTGATTCTTATTGCTAGGTGAGTAAAGTGTTTTGACTTGCATAAGCCATGAGGATCCAAAATTTTTATGACCTCAGCCCCTCCAAGGTGAAAACATTGGATTCGCCACTGGTTTAAGATTATGACAATTTTAAGATAATTGAAAACTATAATACAACAATTGATAATCATATTCATAATATTGCTTTTCCACTACATAGATTATAAAATCTTTTCATAGTTTGGCTACACAGCAATTCTTTTCTACAAAAGGTAAGGGTTGATAAATATTTCAATTTAAACTGGGATTACAAATGACATCATTAAAATATAATGACCAAATTTGATTATTATTTCCGCTTGATATTTGGAATTATTGCACACAAATTTAAAATTATCAATAATTACTGAAATGAAAATCAAAAGAATTTCATTTGATTATTGATTGGATTTTAACCGAGAGATTATAGCAAAGTCATTCATTATGAGTTGAGACCACTAACTGTTTAAAGCAAAATTTTAACTTTCAAGCTTACTTTTAAAATCTGTCAATCTAAACAATTCATGACTAAATCACTGTTTAAAAATTAAGCACAAATGAAAATCAAAAAATTTTCAACCTTCAGGTGTGTCAATCTGTAACCTGTATTTTCTAAAAGATGGCTCTTTGGTTTTATTCTGAGTGACAGAAGTGTGACTGGATGAACCAGCTTCAAACTGAAGTCTGGAAAAAGAATATTGAGTGTAAATTAGACAAAAAGTTCAAATAATAAGTTAATTTCATTCATAATTACAACTGCATATATTAAAGGTTCTCAATATAAACATACTAATTATTTCAGTAAATTTTATTCTAAATAGAAATGTTACGTAAATAAAAGTTGTTAATTGCTATCAAAAAATGAACTTAAAAAAAGACTTTTTTAAAAAAATCTATTACTTGAAGGTTTTATTTTGTGAAATACTGAAAAACTAAATTGCATTATGATATACAGATATAAGGAACTGACTAAATCAATATAGAATGTCCAGTGGCGTAGCTAAGGAGGGTGGGGGGTCTGCCCCAAGCAGCACTTGGAAAGGGGCGGCAAAATCAGACATGCAGGAAAAAAATTTAGAACATTTTTAGAAAATTAGAAAATTTAGAATTTTCTAAATTTTCAAAAAATTTAGAAAATTTTTTAAAGAGAAGAGCAGCGGCACTTGCTCAATCACCATGTGCATAAAAAAAAAGAAACAATTTAATTAACTAAAATTCATAAGGTTCTTTACGATTTCTTTAAATAAGCAAGATATCTCAGAGAAAAATAGAGAAGCTTAAAATTTAATAGTACCTTCTTACTGCAGTACCTTCTAGAGCTTAAAAAAATATTATAGATCAAGAAACTTAAAATACAGAATATTTTTTTCAATACTGATGTTGTGAACTAACGAGTAACTATAGATGGCACTGTTGAGTAAACAGAATTTGGGGCAATTAAGCCTTGTAACTTACTGTGCACGAACATATATCTTGTTGTGGAGGTTAGAAAATGTAACTCATCATGAAAGAGCACACATCTTATTGCATCAATATTAAATATGTTAGAGTCAAGTTAACCTTGTAACCAATGTGACGAATGCTAATTCTTTATGCATTAATACAGTAATACCTCATTACAACGATACTTTGGGGACCAAATAAAGATATTGTTATATCGAGGGACGATATAAATATGACATAAAAAACTTAAATTTTGGTTGTTTAATGTGGACACAATAAAACAATATACATTTTGAAAAAAAGCATCACCAAATTGCTAATGATTTTTAAAGCACACAAAAATTTGAAAATTCAGCTATATAATAAAATAGTTCACATATCTGAGAAACTTATTTATTCAAAAAAATCCAATATTTTCGCTTGCTTATTCATTTTTTTAACTGTTAAGTCAAATAACAAGGTTTGCATAGAGTCTAATGCACGAAAATGATTGTCATTTGTGGATGAAAGGCTTGAAAAAAATGCCCGTATGGACTGAACTGATAGAAGAGCTTCCTGGAATGTCAAAGATTGCGATGGATCTGTATCATCATTCTCTTCATCATTTTCCATTTCGTCTGTGATTTTGAGCAGAATATCTTTTTCAGTAACTCCTGCAAAACCCATAAGATCATCATCTGCTGTTAAATATTCCTCCATGTTAATTCCAGACATTTTGCCACTTTTTTCTTCAAGCTGAGTTAAGGACTTTTGAAGACTCAAAACACATTCTTCAGCATCTGAAACATCGCCATTTTTGGAATTTTCGTCATTATCAGTTAAGCTCATCCTCCATGAAACAAAGTTCAGCTTTTTCCAACAATTAGGAATTGTTTTTTAGATAACTTCCCACTAACTCCCAGCAATATTGTCACACACTTCCTTCACATTTACAGCTGTAAAAGGCTCTTCTACTTTATTTTAGATGTTTATTAGTATCGAGTCCACGGCAGCATCAATTTTTTTCATTTATATCAATTTTCAGTCATTTTCTCTGAGGGTTTATTTCACTGAAATTCACAGCCCCTTCAATTCATTTCCTCTTTTTTAAGAAAGTTGCAATCGTAGATTGTGACAGTCCATATTTCTTGGCCGCATCAACCTGCTTCATTCCATCATCAATTTATTTAATTATGTTCAGTTTATCCTGAAAGGATAGCTACCTTCTAGTTGCCACCTTACTTGAGAATTCAGATGTATATGAAAGACTATCAAATTTTTCGAATGAAACTCAGAATTGTTTGAAATTTAGAAATCGAACAGAGCGTCCATGAAATCTTCGAATCACATGCACCAAAAGCAGAAAAGCATTTGATTTGTTAAGATGTTCTGTGGTAGTCATGAGTCATTATCAGAGAAACACCTGTTGCCTTCAAGTAGACTAAGTTATTGTATCCATTTCCGAGAAGGGAAACACTCTAGGTGGCATGATCTTTCGTTTTAGGGTATTTGGAAACAGAAATATTGTTAGAGAGGAAAAAAAAGTGCTGAGATTTTTAAAAAACCATTGTTATACAGGGGTTTATTGCTGTACAGAATCTCGTTATATTGAGGGGAGATTAGCATTATATTCTATGTAAATTCACCAGGACTACAAAATTTTATTGCTGTAGAGGGATTTATAGTTGAGTTGGATATCGTTGTAGCGAGAGTTTACTGTATGTCAATGATAATCATGTCACCAAACATTGTCGAGTATTGTCTTCTGACCAAATGTGAACATTCAGAGTGTGTTGTGTCTATGTTCATAATAAACAGTTGTTTGTGTGAGCTTTGGGTCGTGAAATGTCAGAAAACAACGCAGGCACTCGCCAACCACCCCTCTGGTTTATGATAAGGTAGCGCAAGACCCCTCAATTGATATTGTCCATCACTGAGAATTAAGTCTTTAATTCCTTATCATTTTACAGCTACTGTCAAATCAATCAAAATGTCTGAATTTTAATTCTCTTCTGCATTTTAAATAAATAGATTTAAAATACATTAAAATTAAATACTAATAGTAAAATTTCAAACTATGATTCGAAAATACAATGCAACCACGGTTAACCGAACTAAAAGAGGGAGGAAGTGGTTTCAGATAACGATTTGTTCGGTTACGCCATGAACATCTAATACTATTTTGTATCTAATTACAGTATTTAATTTGAAACGCTTTGAGAGTCAAATGAATTCAAAACTCTCTTTGCAGGCTACACTTATGTTCTTTATTAAAGTTAACCCTCCTTCGGGCATAATATTCGTACCAACGAGTTCGAACACAATGCACCTGACAAGCACAGGTAAACAATATCATAATTAATATTGTTAACGAGATATTAATTATATCATTCTAAAATTAATCACTGACCTTCTTTGGGAAGCTTAAAAGAAAAAAGAGGGGATACTGTCATCTAAAAAGTCTCTCTTTCGCGATTATTTAAGTGCAGTAAAGTACATATTTTTTGGATTTGCAATTTCAAAGGCATTTTGGACAACCCGTATTTCAGTCAACCCGAGTTCATTTAACCAGGGTTCTACTGTATTAAAATTACAGAATATCATTACTGCTTAAGAATCAAAGCATGGAATTAACATTTTTTCACATACATAACTGCAGACTTTTCGCCAGATGATATTTGTAAAAGTTTAGGAAGTTTTAGAAATCTGCAGTAATTTATAAACCATACACTAACTAAGACGAAACAACTGAAGGTATAATTACTAAGTCAGAATGCTTACTTGTTTAGAAAATTATCTTGGAATTTAGATGACTGTGGTTCTGTTATTTTCTCTTTCATCGCAGTATCTTTTTTCTCTTTCTCTGAATTTTCTTTCTTTTCCTTTACTTGCATTTCTAGAATATGAACTTTGTCATAAACAGTTTTCATTTCCTGATTCTGTAAATTAAAAAAAAAATTCTTTAAGCACTGAAATCACAGATTTGAAAAATTCTGCCAAGTATCTATGCTACAGAAATATAATTTAAAAATTAAAAAGCAAAAACCCAAATTTTTTTGTATGCATAAAATTAATTTGTAATTTCTTTACGATATATTTGGATCTTAAACAGGATTGAGTAATGGAAGCTTATTTCAAGTATGAAAATAAGCTCAATATAACAATTACATGCTTGTTGATTATTACCAAGAATTTCACTTTAAAACTAAATCCAGAAAGAAATAAAGTTCATATGATGTTAATTATTTTTTCAGTAAAAAGCAGAAAGGTAATATATTTATTTATTGTAATTTAAATAAAATCAAGCAAACAATTACTTAAATAATTTAAATAAAATATGAAAACCAGATTTTATTTATGAAGTAGTCTAATATTGATCCCATCTGTCATGGAACTTCAAGTTAAATCATATTTTAGCACTAAGCTTCATGATACAATTGTAATAACTTGCATACAAAAATGTACCCATCTTGTTTTCTTTTAAAGTATACTTACATAAACACCAAACTAGATACTAAAATACAAAAATTGACACAATAACAGAAAGCCATGGGTATGGAAATTACTAAAAAGACTAACCAACAAAAAATATTATGTATTTCCCATTCTACAAAGAAAGAATAACCACTGTTATATGACTTAACAAAAACACAGGGTTCGTACACATTTCCTTAAAAGAAAATCAAGGACTATCAAGGACTTTTAAGGACTAAAAAAACCAAAAAATAAGGACCTCTAAATTGAATAAACTTAACGAATTGTCGCACGCATTTTTAAATAAAATGACTCATTTTTGCAAATTCAACCTATTAGATGATAAATTACATAGAAGATACATTACAAATTTAACACAACAAAACTCCTAAAAATATGAGTTAGTAAATTGATGAAGAAAAAAAAAACCCATGAAACTGGTAATCAAATTAAATATCTTTTAATTCCAAACTTTTTTTCATTCAATTTTACATCTAAGGTATTTATTTTAATTTCTTTTTCAGAAATTGTTTTTCTTGGTTCGTGCGATTGAATAAATAAATTTATGTCCTTTGACTTTTCAGCCTCCTTAGCTAAATCATTTGCTTTCTCATTTGTTTGGTGTAGGTCCGTTTGGAGGAACATTTTCTTTTGTTTTAAAAATTCTATTTCCTCCTCTAAAGCTTTTCGTTTCAGTTGTTTTGTTTCAGTCTTTTCTTTGGATCTTTCACTTTCTAAATACTGCATGTATTTTGCTCTAGCTGAGGTGGCAGCCGTCCTCATTTCTTTAGTACAGACAGTTTAATAAATTCATGATTTAGACGCTGAGAAATATATGAAGCATCTTTCAAATTTTCTATTTCCAGGGCCTTGTTCACCGAAAAACCTCATTGTCCATGTGACAGTTTTAATACCATTTTGATAATCTTCCAAACTTTTTCATAATGATTATTGTTAAAATAAGTTTGTAAAAAAGTAACAAGGGAATCACTCTTTGGATTGAAAGAAGTAAATTCAAATGAATTTGGCTTTACAATATTTAACAGAAAATCTGCATAGAGTAACCAAATTTCGTCCAAATCTTTTTCCAAAATACGTTTATTTTGCGACAACATAATCAATACCTTTTTCATTTTTTCCTGTGCTTTTTCGGGATAACCAGCCATTACTCGTGGATCAATGCAAATCGCAGGTCTTACTAGTGCGTAATTCACAGGACATTTCTGCATGAAATGTTTTATCATTGTTATGATGTTTTTCCGACTATCCTGTCTGAGTGTGAAAACATCCTTGTCTGCTAATTCCTTATTTTTTATCTTTCCTTTTATTAGTTGCTCTGCAGCAAATCCTAAATACGCTTAACTTTTATCATTATACAAGTTTGGGTCACTGAAGTTGAATTTGCATAAAGTCTCAGGTTTCTCAATTCTTTCATTCTCTGGTTTCAAAATTTGAAATGTTGAATGCAATCATTAACAAGTTTTAAAAACATCACTGGCAAAAAATGGAAGTAAAGGTTTATTACTTTGATACTGTTCTAAAAATGATAACAGCACTTTTGACAATCATTCCTATGGAACCATGGACCAATAAAGGCCATCTGTAACTCCTCCCTTATTTCCCAAAGTGTATGCGATGGATATGTATTCGTGGAACGCGAGCAGTGTCGTCCCCCCACCCCATTCCGCGAGAGCCACGTCGACCGAGATTAGAGCCGCAGAGAAGGAGGAATTAGAAAAACGATAATCGTTGAAATTTTAAATCTTTTAATAATGGCAGAGTAAAAAGTAAGGACTTTCAAGGACTTTTTAAAAATGGGACATAAAAATAAGGATTTGTAAGGACTTTTAAGGACTAAATGTAAAAGTAAGGACTTTTAAGGACTTGTAAGGACGCGTACGAACCCTGAAACAAGCAACTGTTGAATTTTACAGGCTTCATTTTCATTCAAAACTAATTTAAATACCAAATAATTAATATAATTTTCTCATTTCTTAAATTTAATTCCAGTAAAAATAATCTTATAATATATTCCAGCATACGTTAAATTTTTTAATTGTAGTTCTGAAGACATGCCAATAATATTTATTACATTGCTGTGTATGTATATTTTTACTACTTTATTACTAATAAAAATATTTTGATATATATCATTTTAAAGGAAAATAAAGGTAATAACACAAATGCTCATCTCCACTTACTAATAATTTCTAACATATGCTGATGAATAAACACACAGTAATTTAAAGAGTTTCAAAATGTTAATAGGAAAATGGAAATTAAATTTGTTAAAAATCCCAGAGATCCGCCTAAAAGTTTTGAAAACCAATACATGTAACATGCTATATAAACGAGCGAATCTAATTCTACTACTTGTTTCTTGTACACAAAAATGGATAAAGCATTTTTTTTTCAGCATGCAACAAGCCATTAATCCTTTGTTTGATATTTTGAAGATAAGAGCATGCAAGTAAATTAAGTAAATGAACTCTTTATCACTAAAACCACAATCAATGACAAAATCTCAAAAACCTGAATTCTAATCAAGAATGAAATAAATTCCAGTTAATAAATGGTTTAAAAAATAAAATATAAATATTTACCTTAAATTGAAGAACACTTTCCAATTTTTGAATTTCCTTTTTCAAAGTATTTTCTTTAACTTTGAATTCGTTAACCTTTTGAGCAATTAATTTATCTCTATTAATCTTTTCGTCGCTCAATTCTTTAGACAATTTTCCAATTGACTCACTCAATATTTTCACTTTTCCTTCTAATTCATATTGTTGTTGTCTCATCTCTTCTTCCTAAAATTAGAAAGGTTGCAAAATATGAATTAGTGCATAAAAATAATGCAATTTAAAAAACTATAACTTTAGAAATTCTGCATAAATTATAGAAAACTAGGATCAATGTAAAATAATTAAACAAAACTTGTGTTTTCATTTCCTCTAGCATATTATTAATTTTATTTCATTATTCAGTGAAATGCTTTTGAAATTGCAGTTTATTCATTATAAAAATGAATATGTCATTTATTATAGTGAATAAGCAGCTTATATGGACAACATAAAAATGTCAATCAAAATATGATTTAAAGCATAGGCCAATTTAAAAACTATTGGGTGTAAAGGAAAAACTGTCATTTGAATTTTTCAACCATTTTTGTTTTTGAAACAACTTAATTTCCAAACTGTCAGTGCAATTCAGAAATAATTATCAAACGTTTTAGTTTTATGCACTGAAATGCCATTTTAAACTTTATAAATTGATAGATAACTGCTAAAAATACTTGCTTGCAAATGTTAAACATCTGATCTAAACTATAAACTCTCTAGAGCTTCTTTAACAAAATTATGAAAAGCTCCAATAACAGGAAAATTCTGAAATGTATGCTAAATTGTTGTAAAATATGTTAATGAACATGAAAAATATGTTTAATTCATCCATTCAATTTAAATAATGAAATTTGCAGTTATAGAAAATTTCAGATTATAATGATTTTTTTAAAAAATAAAAATATTAAGCTTGATAATTAGTTATCTACTAGGCAAAAGATATGAAAAAAACTTAAGAAATATTTACTGCTTTGAATGAACTCAGCATAAACCAAGTTGTCCTCAAAGATAAAAATGTGATTTTTTCTGGTGATTAGTAGGCATCCAGTATTATATTTATAGAATAGCAGGGGCATTATGCCATATTAAAATACCAGAACATGAAACAGATTATTAAAAATTAAAAGAAAATAATTGTGTTACAAATAATTTTTATCTCCATGACATTTATTAATTTTAAAATGAATTAAAAGAGAAACTCTCATTTCATCAATCAAATTCATAATTAGCAATAGCAGCTATCATGATTTTAATAATAAAAATATATGGTCTGATTGCTCTTTAAAAAACATTTAAAGAGTGAAGAAACAATACCATCATAAAAAAATGAGACCATAAAATATTTATGAAGAATGAAACATTTTTATGTAAAAAAAAAAAATCTTTATAAAGTATTTTCCATCCAGCAAATTTGTCTTAAAAATAAATATAATTTGATTAAAGTGGCAGAGGTTTAACAGACATTTTTATGAAAAGACTACCACTTTTCTATTACCCTGAGAGCAGCTATGATGTGTGCCAAATGTACTAAGCCCAGCAACCTCATGCTACACGTTGGCAGAAGATTTTAAGCTAAATATTTATGACTACAACTACAGTTACATTAACACCCAAATTAATTTAAAGCACAGATTTCAATTATGTTTAAAACACCAAGATTAAGTTAACTGTGAAGCAAAATTAAATTTGGAGAAAAAAATTTATTTTTATTTTTTTTTTCAGGGGGTGTCGACAGTGGGGGGATTGGGGGATGTTGTGCCCCCCGTCTGGACAAACTTTCGTACGCCGTTCATGTAATGGGCTATTCAACTGGTAGATAATTAAAAATCTGACAAAAATTTGAGAGGGTCTTCCTCCCCTTGTACAGCAAGTCTTTCCCCCCATTGGGGAGACCCCCTGCCCCGTTGGGCAGATTCTAGCATCACTTCTGTATTTTTTTTAGAAATTATTTTTTTAAAACCTGAAAAAAAAATTTAACGCTTTTTAACATAAATATTAAAGCTTTTTAAAATATAGTATAAAAAAATATTTAATTCCTTGAATTTTTAAATAATATTTAATTCCTTGAAAAATTTCCAATTCCTTGAATTACCTCAAAAATACATAAAAAAAAATATTAAAAAATTCAAAATGACTCTTCAAAATAGTTGTGGAGTTTGGAAATACATTATACATTTAGAAATTTACCAAAAAATCATTAGTAAATGTAGTTTGATCTGAAAACGAATTTAAAATACAATTTTTTGAACAATTTTAAGAGCAACCTGAAGAAGCTAAATTAAATGAGAACAACAAAAACTAAGACATTTAAATAGCACACAAGCAAAACCTTTTAGAAGAATGTATATATGAATAATTACCTTAGTGGGGATAGCTTGGTTTTTACCATTAGTAATTGGAAGGGGTTGTCGAAAAATCTTTGAGGAACCTGCAACTATTTTCTGCGTAGCCTGTGTTTCTAACATATCAAATTCTTCAGCAGTGATGTCATCACCACCCCAATCTTCATCATTTTCAAAATCACCATCATGATTATTCGGCAAATCCAATTTAAGTTTTTTGCTGGGTTTGAGGAATTCCATGTCTATATCCAAATGACGTTTGATGCTAAATGAAACTCCAAATAAGGCCATGCTTTTGAGACACCTCCTAAAAATATATTTATTAGAAAGTTATTGAAACAATATGACAAGGTCCACTCTGTTTCTTCATAAAATTCTCTTTTAGAAACACATTTATCATTATTGAAAAGGACTTATCTGATGCATATTAGTTACAAAACATGATTCTAAAGCAATCTGATTCATATATTTAATTTGCTTATTAAGTCATACTTCTTGCATTCAGAGTTTTATTCAAGCCTTTCATAGACTTTGTTATACTAAAAACATGAAATGAAGTTTGAATGAAATCTGAAAAGGTGAAATATATAGGTGCCATTTGCAGAAATATCCAAAATATTTGAGATTGTTTTTGAACAATGGAGTTTTTAAGGTGGAGACAGCCCAGTGGCAGAAACACCGCGACGCTGCGTCGTAAGTCGCAGATTTTGGACAGTGTCTGCAGACTATTTTGTAATAAAGTTTATCATGTGCTCATAAAATAAATCCCACCGTGAAAAATATCAGTTATTAATCACACTTTCTAAAGAACTTAGCAATTATTTTATAACTCAAATTGCTAAAATATGCAATCCTCTCGCCCTCTCACAATCATCGACCCCCCCCCCTTTCTTCCCTATGCTGAATGGGCTTCCCTAGACCTAGTGACTGCGATTTGACTTTGAAGTACACTAAATGCCTCATATTGGTATTGGTCAAGGCCGATGTTTTCTACGCGTTTCATTCCGATACCTTTCTGGCACAGAGCCTTTGACTTCTGGAAAAAAAACGTGGTTTTTGCTTTGAGATGGCTACGTATATAGATAAAATTCGATATTTTGATTGCTATGCTACATTATTACGAAAAAACTTAAAGCAGCATTATTTACGCCAGCATGAAAATAAACCTCTGAAGTTTCGATCGTTCTCTACGGCTGCAAATCAATCATTTTTTAAAAACGGGAGCGAAAAAGGAACAAATTCTGAAATTGATTAAGACGAAGAACAGAGTTCAAGCCAAGATTGCCCAATTTTAAACGTTCTAAGCATTAGTTAAGAAATATGGAATTCATTATCTACATATGTGCAAATGCAAAATTCCATAAAATCAAAAGTTGTATCGAGAATTTTAGAGGAAGTCAGCTCTGTTCTTCCTTGTTTTAAATAATAAACAATGATACTATGAAATCTTATATATGCATAATTGCAGAACAATTTATCAGTTTGCATACAAACCATTAAAATGCATATCAGGATAAATGTGCTAATAAGTTTCAAAGTTTTTGTTTCGTAAAAAAACAATTATTTATGGCATTTTAAATTAAAAACATACAAGGAAGACAATTTTTGGCATACTTAATTTTTTTAACAATAAACAGGAGGCATGAATTTTTCAATAACATCTAACATATTGAAGAATATTTCATTTATATGAGCTAGTGATGTATTTTGAAAAATTCACCAAAACAGAAAGACACCAAGTGCTGTGTTTAAAACAGAAAAGTCCCCAAGTATGATTTTCTGCATAGGTATTTGTATACTATGCTTAATATTACTTCTGAAACAACTTGATACTTCATTATTGTTAATTATCTGAAGAAAAGATTAATCTTCATATGTTTTTGTTTATTAATTCATACAATTATATTATACAAATAATAAAGTTATTATGTGGTTTTTAATTTATGTTTGTCGTATTTTAATAGTTGTAAGTTGATATAAATATTTCAAAAAAAGAAAGCAAAAGATTTATAGTCGCGCACTATTCTGCAGACTATTTTTAAGAGACACAACCTCCGTTGCAGACTATTGAAAAGTATCCTGCCACTGGGGGAGACAGTTTAACGAAATTAGGCTGTAGGAAGAAGATAGTAAGTTGCTTTATTTTTGCTATAACAAAATTTGAACAGCCATTTTCCTTTTCATCACACTACTTTTCATCAATGAACTCACAATTGAAATATTCATGCAGATATTTTACTGTATAACTGAAAATATAGCCTTCTTTAAAATTAAGACTCACTGCATTGTATGAATAGTACCAAGACAATTATTATTTGCATTACAAGTTCTTCTACAGTACCCCATTTAAAAATAAACCATTCATGTAGAGCCTTAAATGTAATCTTGAGAGATTCAAGTAAAGAATTAAGGATAATAAAATTATATTTGTAAAAAAATCATCCTACATTATTTTTAGTTAAGTCATCAAATAAACTGAGTAAATATAAATTAAATTTACACATTCTCTTTACGATACTTTCATGTAACATTCAATTTTATAATTTGTTTTTTTAGCCAATTTGAATAAATCTATCAAAAGGTGAATCCTTCATATTAAACACTTGCATCTCATCTATAGTTTATGAATTTTGATAAGAATCCTTAAAACTTTTGAACATTCATTAATAATTTCTGAAGAGGAAAAGAAATACAGAAGATCTTAAAAGGGCTGACAGTATTCTGACCCATTAAGGCATAACTTGAAAAATCAAAGACATGAAGTTTTTTTGAAGCAAATTGTTTAGAATAATTAGCAATTGATACAGATAGCAAATATGTTCGCCTTTTCCTCAGATATGGTCTGTCATCTCGCATAGATAACTTTAAGGCACTTTTTTGGTATCTTGACAACAGCCCAAATGCATGGCAAATGTAGTGAACTTGTGGCAAAATATGCATTTTTTACCAATTTTTTCATGTACAATTGTGATAAAAGAAATATGTCAATAAAATCACTTTTGAACACATCCAGTATATATTTCATTTCTTCAGTTACAAGAAGAATACTCACAAGACTTCATTTAACAACAAAAGAAAAATGCCTTCCATATTTTTTGAAGGTAACTTTAACATTTAATTAAATGTTGTACTTCCTTAAATGTAGATGCAGGGAATCTTAAAAAACTTTGTTATGTTGGACTCCACGCATGATTCCATACACCTTTTTATTTTTCCCTACAAAATGACACATATGAACTTGTCTAAATCTAAAATGTCCAGATCTTCAACTCAAGATGTTCCACATATTGGAAATGTGGGAAATGCTTAAAAACTGGGACTGTTCCATCTAATTTGGGATGTACTGTCACTTTATGGGGATATTAGGGAACGTCTGGATGATCTGGTTCCCTAATATCTCACACACTAATGATATAATCCCTATGATTCAAACTAATGATATCACAAGTTTAAGCATTACAATAATTAATAATATTTACTATTTATCATTATTTTGCTCATCTTATACATAAGTACAAACAATTTTAAGATATCCAGGCACATATTTACTGTCAATTGAATTTGAGAAATGGCCCAGCAATTCTTAACTAGACAGTACTAGTTTCTGGTCATTAAGATTACGAAAATAATTAGTAAAGCAATATTTCCAAATAACTTATAACAGAATTTTTAAAAATAATTTAGGTTTATAATGATATTTCATCTTCTTTATATGCATAATCTCATCAGTGAAAGTACCAGAACTAAATAATCATTCATATAATTAAACTTCAGTTCAACAATTAAAAAAAAAAAAGAAATATAAAAACACATAATATCAACAAATATTTGAATAACTTACTACAATCGAATTAACTCGCAACTTTTGGAAGTTCTTATAAATTAAATAGTTTATAACCAATAGGCCGAGTTTCCACAAATAAAACAACTGCAAAGTTCAAAATATATACACCAAAAAAGCATTTATAGACATTTATGCACGATCTTTCATAAAATTTCGAATTGTTAACCTAATTTCAATACTTACCTTCACAGAAGCTTGAGGGAATTCATGCATTTTAGCATCGAAAAATTTTCCTTTAAATATACTTTTACTTATAATTGAAAATAAACAAATGCATAAATGAAAATTTATGAAACATTCAACAATAACACTAAACTTAACAGAATCCGCGAAACTATCATCCGCGCCTTCTGTTATTTATTTTTTCGCGCATACGGTAGGAACAGAAACAGCATGTTTCTTGGCTGCATGCAAACAACGCTCTTATTAGTTGATATGGGCGAGCTTTCTGGTTTGTTTAAAAGCCTGTACTACGTATTTCCGGTGTTATGCTAAGTCAATGGATCTTCACAACGGAAGTTCAACATACAAGCAGATAAGTCAAGGTTTTTAACGTTCTGAACAAAACCGAAAAAACGTCCATACAAGAAAACTCACGGGGTTATTGAAAATAATTAGGTATTTTTGGAGAAATATAAACTATCATATTCTTTTTTCCGAATGCACAAACGTGTAAATTGGAGCAATTTTTCACAAGCACAGGAAATTTACTGCAATCCAATATCGACGAGTTGTCTGTTTTGTTTATTTATATTAAAACCTTAACAATGTGCTTCCGGTGTAATGCTAAGGGGTCTATTCTGGTACCCCCGGTTGGGTTGGGAGTTGGTTTGGGTTCCGGATCTTAACCTCCTTCCTTAACCTCCGGAACCCAACCCAACCGGGGGTACCAGAATAGACCCCTTCGTCAATGGAATCTCCAAGCAGAAGTCCAAAAGTAATACAAATAAAGTTAAGGTTTTTAATGTAGTAAACAAAACAGAAAACTCGTCTATAACATTTTGGGTACCTAAAATATTTTTCTTATGTACAAGCAACGTCTGATATTTCTCAAAGTTAAAATATGTTTAGAATGACTTAAAAGATCTTCTCTTTTCTTCTTGCATCGAATTAAATTGGAGAAATGAAATCTGGAATACATTGTCTGAGATTCAACAATGGTTGGTTGACAGTCGCAAAATAGGCAATGCTGGAATGCTATGAACGAGTTTTCCGGGTTTTTTTACGTGCATTAAAAACCTTGACTTTATCTGCTTGTATGTTGGACTTCCGCTTTGAAGATTTCATTGACTTAGCACGTCACCTCCGAGGGAAGGTGACGCTTAGCATCACACCGGAATTATGTAATTCAGGCACTTAAATATAAACAAACACGGTAGAAAACTTGTCCATAACCTTAGTGACAAAATTCCCGCTGTTTTAAGGAGGATTATTACATTTTTTTTGCTTATTTCTCATAAAAAGAAGCAGTAAAAGGAAGATGAAGGCTTTGCTCTGGTAAGGCACTATTTTTCTTTCTTGACCGAATCAGATCAGCCAATAGCTTAGTCTGTCTTTTGATGGCAATTTTCCTTTGTTTTTTTAAGCGAATTGAAAAGAACTTTGGAATGAATAGGGGGTGACAGCCATTGCAGCTGAAAATCCTATAAACCCCTTTAATCAATCAATCAAAGAAGCAGTGCCGGAATGACGTTCCGATGCGTTCGTTCCGACTCCACTAGAGCCCTGTTGATGGATAAGGACCAGACGTGGCTGTTCAATACAGCGGCAGTTGGTTCAACAATGAAAGATCTAAAAATGTATTTTTATATTAAAGGCATTCTCGATAATGAATTCCTCTCCCAAGATCACCTTAGATGCAGATGAACAATGCATCTTTATTTATGAACGGAGAAATAAAACTTTAAAGTTTTTCTATCAGGATTGACTGTGACAGTTCAACTTTTACTCGATTTAATTACCAAACATTCTATAAATCGATGCTCGACAAATCATTTTAGGCGAAGGAGTTAATAATATTTTTTGAATTATATGTGCTTGAATGTATTATAAGAAAAAAAATGAAAAAACTGCGTCAACATTTTATTTAAGATTTGCAGTTTCTTTTCATTCGCAGGCTGAACAAGCTTGAATATTTGAAATTCATAGATTATTTCTGAAATTTAGTAGAAAAGGAACTTATCTCCATCTTGTGTAAAAGTTGGTTTATTAGATTCAAATCCTTATAACGGGTTGAATAAACATTTTTTAAGTTCTTTTTATTCCGTTTATCTTTGCAATGAAGCCGGAAGGAAAGGCGATGCACTTCGAGTGAAAGGATTAGAATTGCCATATAATGCTGGTCATTCACGATATTCGGACGCCCCACGCCAAAATGGATCGTCAGTGTAAAAAAATAGTCAGAATTGGCGCAATGGCTTAGAGAGGGTAAGTGGCGCCAGGGTCAAAATACGATTTTTAGCTCCCCTCTTTATCATCAATGAATTAATTTGTGTTAGCGGCGCCTGGGGCATAACATTTCTTTGCCTCCTTATCGTGTTTGACTTTAAAAAGTGACATCGCATTAACGTTTTCTCGCCATGGTCAGTGGCGTAGCGAGAGTAAGCGGCGTCCGGAAAATAATTTGATTTTCTTTATCCCAGTTGTCATCAGTGGCTTAACAAGTGTAAATGGCGCTAGTGGTAATATGGTAATTATTTTGCTCCCTCACATATGGTATTTGAAAAGTGACATCGCATTAACGCTTTGTCACCATGGTCAGTGGCGTAGCGAGAGTAAGCGGCGTCCGGAAAATAATTTGATTTTCTTTATCCCAGTTGTCATCAGTGGCTTAACAAGTGTAAATGGCGCTAGTGGTACATGGCATTATTTTTGCGTCCCCCTCATCATATGGCTTCGAAAAGGGACATAGACTCAGTAATGTTTTTATTCCGTGGCGCCCCCTAAAATTGGCGCCCTGGGCATCTACACCCCCATTGACCCCCGGTCGCTACGCCACTGAATTGGCGTGATGCGGAGCGAAAGGCTGGATATTCAACCTTTCCCAATATCCATCACTCTATTTGGAATGCCGAGTCGTAAATGTGGCGGGAGTAGGTATATGGGAGAGAGGATGCTTGGGGTGTGTGGTTCACCAGGGAAATAGGGGAAGGTAGGGGTAGGGGAGAGGAGTGACTTCTAGTGGATGGATTTGCGTCACGTGGAGTGGTCGTGAACAGCCGGCTTAAATAAGCAAGTTCTAGGCTTCCTTTGCGGCACAGTAATTGTATTGTGGCTGGTTAACGTCCCCATCACCAATGATCATCCGTACTTCCTTATTAGGTGTGCATGCATGAGATTCTCGTAATGGGGTCTATTTAGTATGGTTTTTATTGTCCGTGTTTCTATTCGTGGCAGTACGGCCAGTAAGTTTATACTATACGGTCCCGTGACACGTCAGGGACTTCCTTGTCAATAATTTTACTGCGAGGACATTGGCCTTTGTTATCTTTATTGCCCTCACGGATTTGAAACAACGGTGGCAAAATCCTGTGCTTTTCCTGTGCCAAGGTATAGATTTCATTAATCATAAAATAAACAAGGAACGAATTTTCCAATATTACCTAAGCTAAAAAATTATACCCACGTTAACTACATGGCTGGCCTTAAGATTTTGCGCTGTCCCTTAATTTACATGACAGCTTCGAAATAAAAGATTTTAAAGCTGACAGACATGCTGATTATATTTATTGGATATCATTCAGCGCATATTCTTCTCTTCTGGTCTGTACAATTTCAGGTTTGCTGTGCTTGTGAGAAAGATTTTAGTTTAGCATTTATGGTCTTAATAGGTTTGGAAATTATCCCCTGTGTGGAAGGTCTTTGGAAGCACTTAGGGTCAGGAGCCTTGCGTCTTTCGCTTAAGCTTAAAATGAATGATTAGTAACATATTGCTAAATTGTAATCGTCTAAATTTAGTTGAATATAAGACATTATTTATGTCATCTTGCTGTTTATAATCACTTGACTTTCGCCTCGGGGATTATAAGTAAAAAAGATAATGTATTAAGAAGGATCTATCAAGTTATAATATCCTTAGAAATTCATTGGCCATTTTCCCATCCTTACTGCAACTTCACTAAACTATGAAAGTGGAAACAAAGAGATTCTCATTCCTTCGAAAATTGCGATTCTAGAGAAGAAAAAATCTTTTTTTTTGAGTAATTAGTTCTATTATTTGAATGACATTTACTTTATTGTTTATGGAAATAATAGTGAATATTTCTTTTCGTTTTTATATAGACTTTTGATCCAGAGCATTCGCTATATTCACATGAAGTGCATTATATATACTGTTACAAACATGGAAAGTCGCTTTCCAGCAATGTGAGTCTTATGGTTGGGAAGAGAGTTTTACAGGGGTAAGTAGAAGAGCCACTTCTGAACCCCTGACCTTAGCGACCATCTTGGCGACTTTGGCGACGAAGTATGGGATCTCAAAGGTGCTGGAATCTTTTCGATATCTCTATTAGTAGAGGAGATACGCTTGAATGTACTAGATGATTCCATGTGACGTCACGGCCTGCCGGGGAAGACTATATAATGAGAGCGCTTGGATGACGGGGGAATGTTGATCGACTGGGATCGCCTTGGAGCTCGAACGTTTTTGGAGTTCTATCCGCTGTGCGAGCTAGTAAGCTGTTAGACGCCGAGCGGTATTGAGTAGTGTTGATCCACTAGAGCGACTTGGGAGTTTAGTCTGCAGTGCGAGCTAGAAGCCGGTGAGCTGAGCGCTATTGCAAGTGCTGTCATTGTCGTTATTAATGATTTGCTGACCGTGTTGTTAGATAACAAAGTGCTGAACTGTTATTACCTGTGAATGGCTGTCTGTTTACGTTGCTAATTTGTGCAACATCTATTGTTTCCTGTTACTTGTGCTAAGTGTTTTCCTGCACATTTGTGAATAAACCATCATTCTCCATTATCCAGCGTGTTGGACTGTTTGCACCATACACACACAGGAAGACTTTTGTAACAATACAGTGTGCCCGCTAAAGTCCGTTTTCACCCCAATAATTTCTGAATGGCAAGAGCTATAGTCATAAAAGTGGGATCTAGGTATAGTAAAGTTGCCATGTGCTACGCAAGAAAACCGCTTACAGCGCCACCTGGCGGCAAAATTCGGAGTTAGCGTTCTTATCTCAAAATCGGTACGATATACGGGAAAAAAGTCAATCACATTGTACAGCATCATCGATTTAGTGAGAGAAGACATCTTCCGTACAGTAATGTTAAAAATAGAAAGTGTTAAATGTATATTTGTTTGGCTCGCAACTCCCAAAATTGTAACTCGACATAATGCGGAAGAAAGGAGAAAAGGAAGGACGTAATATCCGATTTTCTAGAGGATTTGCCTTTGAGTAACCTCCGGAATGTGTGTTTCCAATACGACGGCGCCCCTCCGCACAAGGTATCAAGTGTCCAGTAGTACATTCGGGACACATTCCAGCAACAAGTCATCGGGTATGGTGGTTGCGTATTGGACTTTTTTCTGTGGGGATACATCAAACAGCGAGTGCATGCAACCCCTCCACCAACATTGCAGGAACTTCGAAACCGTATTACGGATGCTTGTACCAGCGTGTCACCTGCCATGTTGTACAATGTGCAGTCGGAAGTGCAGTCCCGTGTCCAGATATGTATTGTTGCTGAGAGATACCATTTTGAGCATGACAGATAGATGAGCCTCATTTCCGGCAAGTGCAGTTTTGTTCAACGCGATCAAACAAATGTGCATTTTGTGCTTTTCATTTGTATAATTTTCGTGCGCAAGATGTTTTTTTGTAATAAATCAATGATGTTGAACAACTTTGTAATTGACTTTTTCCCGTATATCGTACCGTTTTTGAGATAAGAACGTTAACTCCTAATTTTGCCGCTAGGTGGCGCAATAAGCGGTTTTCTTGTGTAGCGGATGGCAACTTTACTGTACCTATACCCCACTTTTATGACCATAGCTCTTGCCGTTCAGAAATTATTGGGGTGACAACGGACTTTAGCGGGCACACTGTATATTAAATCTACATAAGATTCAGCATTAAAAATTGTCTTCTGGATCAGATAATGAATGCATTTTTTAAAATGAAATAGTGTTTTTATATGATGTTTTTTAATAATAATAATTCTCTTGGTTTACTGTACAATAAATTTTAGATGCTGTCATAGTTGACTGTACTATGCATTGTGCGTTATGTCATGTTATGTTTGTTGGATATCTAACGTTATAATTAGATATTATTTTAGTCAACGAAAGGAAAGACGTTAATTATCTAAAATTGGGTCCAGTTAGGCAATAGCTAACGAACCCCCCAAAACACATTCTGAAATATAGCCTGCTTTCGTAAAATATTATAAAAACCTCGTAATGCTGAATTTTTCTAAAATTAATTATTACATTATGAATAGTGTGTTGTGTACCAGATTGGACATGGTTCAATTTAGTGTTGCAAATTATACACAATTGAGTATAGTTCTCAGTATGAACCTGAATTCCATAAAATGGTGGTTGGTGCCCGTCAACATAGCTGGGGCCAATTTATTTTCACTTTTGATTTTACATTTTGCAGCAAATTTTAAAGAGATAATTGCAGTAAATTTTCAAAGGAAAAACAAGACATTCACTCAAATAATAATCCAGACACTGTTTATACATATTTCTTTTATTATTCCTTTTATTTTTACATTTACACAATTGAAAACCAAGCTATATTGATTTAAATGTAAAGTTCATAGTTTACTGAAGTCAAAGCAATCAGACATCATAATAATAAAACAAAAATAGCATTTGATCAGACAGAGAAAAAAAAAGTTATAAAAGAATAAGAATTGCGTAGAGCATTGTTATACATAGTACTTCTCACTTCTTCACTTTCCTAAAAAAAGAAAAAAATTATTATTATTAGACAAGGTAAACACTAAAAATAAAGCAAAAGCACAGATATGTCTGGGAATAGTTGGTATTGACGGATAATGTTATGATTTATAACGGATCTGAAGAGTTATTTTCTTTTATATTGGCCCGTGATATTAATAGTCGGCTGCTCTACTTGCAAAATGGCGGAATAAATTGGCGAAATCGTTCCACTTTTTAAGGTTGGCGGACTTTGTCAAAGTTTTATTTCGCGATATCTCATGGAAATGGAGGGCAGGCGGGCATTGATGACGTATCTAAGGGTTATGAGCTTCCATAAGAAATAAAAATCGGTCCGGAGGACTCGTTCATTGGTTTTGCCAATTACAGTAAAACTTCGATTAACCGACAGTTTCTGTTATCCGTCATCGTAAAAAAAATATCAACAAACAAACAGACGTCATTAAAATTGTCCTTTTAATGCTTTTACACCCTATTGTATAAATCTGAATGTGACTGTATTGTATGATGGCGGAAGTGACTAATAAGTGGATGGAAGCTCTGAAATTTTGAACGATGATGAAATTGCTTGTAGTGTGACTACCACTGAAGAAGAAAAAAATTCGACGGGAGGCTGTCTCTTGCGAAACGGCCGCTGGGATTGAAGGGCGTAGACTTGCTTATCTTTCTCAACTGTGACTAAAGTTGTTCTATGTGACTTTGACCTATGCTATATGATCTTTCTCTGTTAAATGAAACTAAAACCAACTCAACTCAATCGATAGAAAGGACAACTCAATTAAATCAACAATTGTTAATAATAGTTAATTAAGGACAGTTAATTAATCGATTACTCAACTGTGACTAAAGTAGATCTATGTGACTTTGACCTATACTCTATGACCTTTCTCTGTTAAATGAATTAATTTGAATGAATTAATTAATCCGAAATGAATTAATTATTAATCTGTTAAAATTCAGTTAATATACCGCTCACAACCGATGCGTGCGGGCACATCCGTCGCTGTGACCTCATCAAACTTTTTAGAGATTTTCACCAACTTTGAAGCTCGACTGTGATTAAACCGTAATTCCAAATTCTAAAATTATTTTTTCAATCTTCAATGTCCACCTTTCTCTGTTAAATGAAACTAAAACCAACTCTCTATGTTATTTGGTTGCGGAGCTATAAGCGTTTAACAATACCATGAAATTCGACGTAATTCAACAATTTTTGAGTAATATTTTGCGTGAACGTAAGATCGATGAATGAATTGGCAAATGTACTATAGGATAGTCTGCTTGCGCGAGCATCGGTCACTGTGACGTCATCAAAATTTTTCGTGATTTTTATCAACTTTGAAACTCAACTGTGACTAAACCGTAATTCCAAATTCTAAAATTATTTTTTCAATCTTCAATGTCCACCTTTCTCTGTTCAATGAAACTAAAAGAGTCATAGAGTATAGGTCAAAGTCACATAGAGCTACTTTAATCACAGTTGAGTAATTGATTAATTAACTGTCCTTAATTAATTATTATTAACAATTGTTGATTTAATTGAGCTGTCCTTTCCATCGATTTAATTGAGTTGAGTGGGTTTTAGTTTCATTTAACTGAGAAAGGTCATACAGCATAGGTCAAAGTCACATAGAGCTACTTTAGTCACATAGAAAAACTTTATTCACAGAAAGTCACAGTTGAGTAAGGAAAGTAAGTCTACGCCCCTCAGTCCCAGCGGCCGTTTCCCGTCAAATTTTTTATTATGGATTTATCACGTTATAGTGTATTCTGCGTTATTGTTGCGATGAATTAAATGTTTCTTTTATGGTAAACCTGGAGTTTAGGGTGCGTACTATTTTCTCGCCAATTTTCTTTGGCGCAATTTTATTTGCCGTCGCCAAACACTGCTTAGGATGCGCAGTGAGTTTTTTATAGGTCTCCTGCGCATTCGATGTCTACGGCATCTCAAAACGAGAGATTGAGCAAGCAATGCCTTCGGCATTGCAAGTGTGTACCAGGCAAATTTTTTTAACTTAAAAAAACGTCAGCGGCTTCGCTTTCAGCAAAGCGGGCCCCTCGTAGCTTCGCTTTTTCATTCAGAAACGAAACACACAGGGAAAGCACGAACGCATGAAAAACACGATGTCTGAAGACGATGAAACGTAGCAAGGGAACCATTGTTTCCAGAAAAAACATTCCTTGTTCGATATTTGGAAGCCATAATCAGCAACACAGAGAACGAGAAACAACAAATTCGATGAATGAAAATCTTTAGAAGAGAAGCGAACGGTTATTGAAAAAAATCGTTTGGTAAATGATCAAAAATTCTTATCGAAGTATTAATCAAATTCGTACGCCGACCAATCAAATCGAAGAGAGCAGACAGTGTACCAATGGAAATGAGGCGAAATTAAGGGCAACCACCGTAGACCGGTAAACAAATCACTGTCGGCGCATGCGCAAACGACGCCGAAAAAATTTTCAACTCGCATCCAAAACAAATGTTCTGGCACTCTCTCTCTTGGCGACAAACAATTGGCGAGCTTAAGGGAAACGAAGTGAGTACGCACCCTAAACTCCACCGAGGTTAACGTCTTTTATTTACGATATTTTTTAGCTTGAATTTATTTGTGTCCTCCTTTTGTTGGAGGTTAAAAGTTGGTCACCTTAGTATATACTAGCAGTACGCGCACGGCGTTGCCCGTGGAATCAGGACTTCAACAAAATGAGGAAAAAAAAAAAACGCCCACAATGACATGAAAAAGTTTTGAAAACAAAATCAAAACAAAAGATACACATTATTGATTTACCGCTTATTTTTTTCCACGATAAGCAATAATAAAAAATTGCAGCTTGAAAATTATACTGCAAGCTAAGTATGCGAGATGAATAAACACGTTAAGATACTGCCGAAAATAATAATCAGTCATTCAATTCAAGGTTATGACGTCACCTCCCCTTCAACCAATCACATAGCCATCTGCGTTCCGAAGAAGTGCCGTGCCGCGCGAGGAACTCTCTCCATAAAAATAACTCTCAACCGCCCAGAAAAAAATTAATTTAAAAAAAACTTGAAAAGATATTTTAACCGTTGTTGTTTTAAATCCGACACAACCGTTCTACTTATATTCTGAAAAAAATTGAAAATAATAGTGTTATTAGAAAGTCGGATGCAACAAATTTAAAATCAAAAGTAACATCTCGATGCCAAAACCGGGTATTTTTAAAAAATTTCTCAAAATTCAGTAAATTGCGTTAGAAATTCAAAAGTAACTTCATTAGAACGGAAATCGCGTGCTCTTTCCGATGGTGTATTTATTTTTGTCGTACAGTTATTTGAAACCATTCTATTGAGAAATTAGTGCGAAAAATCAACCAAAACAACACAAAACATTAAATAAAAAAATTTTTAGATTAAATTTTAAAATTTCGGCTTCGAGGTGCATTCAGTCACCATTACGACTACCTGTGTGCCAAATTTCATGGCTGTAAGTGCGATAGCTTCGTCTCGACATCGCAGACAAACGCACACAAACATTACCTTTTGTAAGTATAGATCTAATAGGTTATTTCTGCTATCCGTCACAGGATGCTGATGGTTAATCGAAGTATTACTGTGTTTTAAATATAAAGATTGTAGTATTACATGAAGCCCTCCCCCTTTGGACCTTTCCTATCTGCTGATAGCCAGATACTTGAGATACAGACGAACGTCAAACAATGAAGAAGTAATCACCGATGGGACATGAAAGGAAGAGTGTATAAGGCGGATCCCACGGGGAAGGAGACGGCACTGTGTGATTGTATTTTTAAATTGTCTTATTTAAAAGTTTGAAATTTTATATTTGGTGTGTTGTATATTTTGGACCCGGTCTCTGGTGTCTTCTCTGTGGTTTTTGCTTATCCCAGGTAGTTGTTGTCCGATATTGTACAATATTGTTCTTCATTACATAATATTATATGATGTTGAACAATATTATACAATATTGCGAATATTGTTCAATATCGCACAATATTGTACAATATCTTTGTGCTACTAGGGATAGAGTGCGTTACTACCGAGTATGTTGGCTCGTCTATAGAATCATTTCAACTTACAGTTAGTTATTTGTGCATTAAGTGTAATTGAAACATACGCTGTCTTTTTATTGCCTCTTGCTTTTGAACACTTATGTTGGTCATTACGATTTATATTTATCTGTTGTTGATTACCTAAATAATTGCATCATTATGTTTTCCTTTTGGTTGTCATGTAAATTATTAGGCAAAAGTTATTCACTGCTTATGCAGAGTGATTATGAAAAAACTTTGCCGATATATGACCCTCTAGAGATCATACCGTTTGAGGGAACGGAATAAAATTTTGAATGGAGGAATTATACGATACGCGCTCAAGAATGATGTGAAAAAAAAGAGTTCAGCTCTGACAGTTACGGTTACAGTGACAAAATTTCGACATTTTCAAATGGCAACACCCACTTTTTTTTCACGTAAACGTGATCCTCACAGTAAAAAAAAACTTAAAATGGAGTTGGAGAGGTGTTTTTAGAGCGAAAAGTTGCGCCGCTAGGCAGAGACAAAAAAAAGTGAAAACAACAACTGTGGTATAAAAGAAAATCTTTTCGATATATCACCTCTAGCGACGAAGAAAAAAGCGAAAACAACCAATAAAAGACAGAGAAGCAATAGTAAAGCAAACATTTTTATGTTTTATGAATTTTCACTTTTGAGCGCATACCACATACAATACCTGCATTCGAAATTTTAATCCATTTCCTCAAATGGTTTGCTCGCTGGGGAGGGGAGGGGGAGGGGTCGCTCAAATTTTCCCGCATGTTTTACGAAAATTATACGAAACTTACAGAATACTTGACGATATGTTAGAGAGGCGTTGTATTAAAATTTGAAGTAAATACTTTGAATACTAGAGAAAATATGAGTATTTGTAGTAAATAAATTTTTTTTCTGCGCATGTGCGAGACGTAGCGTAATTTTTCTTTCACAGTCTCAAAGCCAGATTTATACGACAACTTATATAAAAACTCCAGATGAATGCCAATAAGATTTAGAAAGATATCGGTATTACAGTGAGCTTAATTTCTGTTTCTCTCTAAGAGAACCAAAATGATGGGGAGTTTTCCACAAATTCTTCTTTTCTATTCTGAATTTTGGAATAATTTTATCGAATTCAGTAAAAGTTGAATATGCTGAATATTCAGGTGTGTTTCTAAGTAAAATACATAATTTAAGTTTCAGTTCGACAATTACTATTCGAAATTATCACACTAATTAATTAGAATCATGAAACTTCCGGCATACTTCGAATAATTTTATAAATGTATAAATTGTATGTATTAATTAATTGTATAAATTAATTAATACATTAATGAATTCCTTTGTATAAATTAATTCGAGCCGTGAAATTTTGATATATGTATAATATACATAATATATATAGTTTGATATACATAACAAACATAGCATAATATACATATAGTTTGATATACATTTATAAATTATATGTATATTATTAATTGTTTATGTAATAGTTATTCAAAGCGTGTAAACATTTTTAATTCTGTATCTTACCAAAGATATTTTAATTAAAGGATGTCAGAGACCTTTCGATTCCTTCTTAGCTGATGAATTCACGATTCGCGATACCGAAAATATCGACTTTATGGAGGACTGAAATATCACTGCTATCTTGCATCAATATGATGTTATTTTCAGTAAGGATTTCAGTGGCGTCTACAAAATTTCGTGGGTAACTACTAAAATACTGTAATGTCTTCAAGCTAGCAGCGCATAGGTGTATAGCAAGGGGATACTTGAGGGAGAATGAAGACCTATACTAATTTAACTACATTTTCCTTGAATATATCGTAGTTACATTAATATGCCGTTAAAATGCCAAATTAAATTAATTATAAATATGAAAATAGTATACCAAAACCAGCGGGAGCGGTCTCCCTAAACTTTCTAGTATACTCCCAACACATCTAGAAAAAAAAATAAGCTAAAAGACATTAAAACGAACAAGCGTCCCTAACACGGTGGAGAAAAAATTGCGAACCTTCTCTAACACAGAATGACACAACTATCCAAAAGTTTTTATGGCGCGCGCGTAAGTCGAAAGGAAGGTATTAAGCGTGATTTCCAAGGTCAAGAGTAGCGCCAATACGCAATTTGGCCTTGTAAGATAAAGAAAATCTAATATGCAATTTGAACGCCCTTTTTTTAACCGATTGAAATGAAAATTGGTCACAGATGTACCATTAGAGTTAGAAGATCACATACCGAATTTCATTCATCTAAGTAGTTATATTTAGGAGTTATGACGTTCAGAAGTATGCGATTATACAGACAGACAGGCAGTCAACCCTTTGACGGATTCGGCCCAAAATTTTATACGGGCCTACATTCATGATGATAAAACTGTGTACCAAATTTTATCTATCTAGCTATTCAAATTTTTGAGTTATAGTGTTCACATGACCGTGGACAGACAGACAGACTTCCCGTAGACGGATTTTGTCCAAAATTTGAATGAAACCTACAAATTATGTGTAAAGACTACATACCAAATTTCATCCCCGTGCCTCTAATAGTTTTCGAGTTATCGTGTTCACAGACAGACAGACATAATTCCAAAATTGTGTTTTTCGGATTCAGGGGGGTCTAAAACGTGGAGATTCGACAAAATCTCGAGTTCGAATTTTTTGACGATTACAATACTTTCTCTTTGTATACGAGAAAGTAAGAAGGCAAAGAGAAAATTTTTACTTTTGAAACTCTCACTAAACCCAAAGTTTTCAGATATGTTTCTCAAACAGGAAGTGCAAGTTGGATTCCATTCATCCTCAAGTGATGCCAATTTAATTTTGGAATATATTGCGTATCTTGCAACAGGACGAGCAATCAAAGCCTTACGAACACTCCGTTACTCCGTGCCGCGGCAGGAAGTAAAAAATTGAATTCTGTTACCACCTGGTTGACACTGCAATCAATTCTTTAGAACAAAGATTTTTCAGCTGCAACATCATAACAGTTACTTCTGTTTTTTTTTTTTTATAATGAACTAAGAGATGTTAATTTTGTAATTTTTGCCACTGCAAAGATTTGGAAACCATTTTAACAGATGGGAATAGTCGGATATAAACAGCCTGGAACTTTGTGATGAAATATCAGTGGTGTGTTGTTCTCTATTGGAAAAAGATTTACCACCGTTGGAAGTTTTGAAATTGATAACAAAAATGAATTTTGCTCCAAACTTGAGCATTGCTCTAAGTATTTTACCAACTCTTTCAATAAGTGTTGCCTACGGGAAACACAGTTTTTCCAAACTAAAAATAATCAAGAACTATTTTCGAACAACATCTCAAACAAGATTGTCATACCTCGCTATATTAGGAATTGAATATGAACTGAGTAACAGTTTAGATGTTTCTGAATTAGAGAATTTTCTGAACTAAAAGTTCGTAAATTTTTTTTTCAGAGTTATACTTCTGTTAACTATTTTTAATTAAAGTATTTTAAGTGAAAGGTTATTATTAGTATTTGTGTCAATTACTGAGTTACACTGTTGTTTTTGGTCGTTCGATAAAAAATGTGAAATAAGACCATATACCTTTTTTTTTTAGAATGCTTACATTGTGGTTCCATAGGGGCGCAATTTTTTACTTTTGCACGGAGCCGCTCAAAGGCTAAATCCGACCCACAGAGAAGGAAAATCAAAGGTCTCACTCCGCAATTTGATCAGCGCCCCCACTCGCCAACCAAGAGAACTAGTTACTTCGATACCCGCGCCGTTTCAAACGGAACACCAAGGTCGCCGCCATGTTTGTTGTGCTCGATGTCGATCTTCCTAAGAACAAGTAAGTTTCTAACAGGATGTTTTCTAACTTATATCAAAGTAGATTTAAGTTAATCAAAAATTTGTAACATTTAGTTTCACTTTTAAAAACAAAATAACGAAGTTTAGTTTTTTTTTCACGCTGACGTATTTTGGTTAATTCCTTTGCTGGCCACAGATGGTGTACTATCTATGTGAAGTGCAATGTTAAAAATGTTGCCATTAAGGTCTAAGGGAGTGAAACCTTTGATTCTTCTTCTCTGTGATCCGACCATGGTGCAGTTAGGTGTTTGATGACATACGCAAATGCATATTTCATGCGACTGTGGCGGCATGTGAATTGACTCCATAGGGAAAAAGATTGTTTTTATGATGTCTGATATATCGTGAGGTGAGTACTACAAACCATTTGTTTCGAAAAGAACGCAAATGAATGTTGTTTTTTTTTTCACGATTTTTAGAGAATGTGAATCAACTATATTTCTTCTGAAGAATTACAAGGAGCCTGTTGGTTTCTATTTACTTAAACATGAAAGAAGCAACATTAACTTGTCTAATGTATGAAATAATAAATATGTGAATACTTCATTTAAACGTTTTATTCCTTTCTTTTCGAGAAAAATCCATCTAACAACGGAAAAATCAACAAAATTCAAAGAACTACTTTTTTCTACTGTTGCCACAAAAATATAATATGAACAAACGCAAATATGATAATAAATAAATGTTATAAATGAAAAAAAAAAGATATTCACAAACAAATGTTAAATGCTGCGTGAGCTATAATTCAGCCACTACAAAACATTCAAAGGATTGTCTACAACAGTTACCCAATTATAGTATGTGTGAACGAATTACCAAATAGGCAAGGACTCCGCAAATTTGGGATCCCCGGATGCATGGAAAACTTTTTTTTTGCATTATTTTAAAACTATTCTAATTTAGTTCTTTCGTTTAATTTACGAGACAGTGTCCTCGAACTTATTCAAATTAAAATAACATAGAGTTTAAATTTTAGAACATTATTCTCAGAAATTTTTTCATGTTTTTAATATTGCTTGCAGAACAGTGCGGTCCAGTTTGTTTTGCATTTAGCTCAACAGCTTTGGAAAACTTTGAGTTATAGTATTTAAGTATTAGAGTAAAAAAAGTTTTTCTAGCATTTTTAACGTAGGACTACATTCCTCCCATTGGGGGTCTTAGGAAGGAATTTGATTCACACGCCAAAACGCCACAAAAAACGTTGTAAGGGAGACCCTCTATATCTCGGTAACTACATATGTTAAAAACATAACTAATGTCTTAGTTTAGAGATAAAGGATAACAACAGAAATTACAAAAAAAAATTGAAAATCGGAATTGTAGTTCGGCGACTACTGAGTTGCAAAGTTGGACAAAAATTCGCGTGAAATGGTGACGTCACACGCATGAGGTGCGCGCGCACAACTGGCTGACACTCTTGCTTGCCACGTTTTAGCGAGCGAGATTTCGTGATTGAGTTGAAAACAAAAGAGAATTGAGAGCAATTTCGAGAAACAAAAGATAATTGAGAGTAACTTTGAGACACAAAAAAGAATCACGAGTAACGTCGAGAAACAAGAGTATCGCGGGTAACTTCGAGAAACAAAAGAGTATCGCGAGTAACTTCGAGAAACAAAAGAGTATCGCGAGTAACAAAGAGAATCCGAGAAGCCTCGAGAAATAAGAGATTCGCGAGTAACAAAGAGAAACCGAGGGAAAAAAAAAGAGTCACGCGTGTCAAGTAGTCCTACGCCTTTAACATCAGCGGCTGTCAAACAGCCGCTGATGAGACAGCCTCCCGTCCTTCTTTTTAAAAACTGCTTTTAAATTCTACATTTTTTTATTTACGAGGTACTGAAACAAACTCTCCTGAAGGTGACCCGCAGTTAAATATTCTATTTCAGTCTCGCCTAATATTTTTTACTTAAAAACTGCTTGCATAGGGATTAAATGAAAAATATTGGAAGTTGGGTAGGGGGACACCGAAGCTTGTGTTGCCTGTAGGCCTCCTACAGGGCTTAATCCGGCCTTGACTTTATGTGCTCTTATTCATATTTCGCCAATATTGCCTAGATGTAGAATTCATCACAAGAGACGATTACTTGCACAGACAAGTCTTCAATTTATGCTCCCCTCTTAGTGATGAATTCTCTTTATCCACCCACCAGTCTTCCTAGTGGTGGATTTATGTATTAAAATAATCGGATAAATGTGTACAATATATGGTAATCAGCTTCACATTCAGATTAAGAGCCCGCTAAAATTGATGATGGCATGCGGTAATCTCACTTCTTCCAATTTTAGTTTAAGATTTCTCGCCATAAATGTTAGAATTTCTAACTTTCGATTGGCTTAGTAACCTATTCAATCCAATAGAAGAGTTCTCGTATACTTCCACAATCTGTCACATTTTGTGTTTAGATTTGTCGTACAATATAGAGAAATTGAGTATGCATTTTGCAGCCCTTCCTTTGACTGACTGGCACCAAAATTTGATGCTCGTCTACAATTTGGGTGTCAAGATCCATACTGAGATCCAACTTGTTCCTTTTATAGAGTTATAGTGTTCATATATGCAAGCACGAATAGGTAAACCGAAACATGGTCAACCTGTACACGAATTTAGCCCAAAAGTTGATAAAGATAGTATAATCTGGTGACGAAACAATGGCAAATTTTTAGCTCGTTATATCGTGTCCACATCCGAGCGGGCGGACGATCGAACTAACTTCCCGTTGACGGATTTCGTCTAAAATTTGACAAATAGAATTCGGCCACCAATCTTAACAACAAATTCGGTTTGAAAGCCACGTACTGAATTTAATCCCTATATTTCCCAATTTTTTGCAGTGGCGACGATTCGGTGGTACAAAATTTAAAGACACCTAAAAGTACCCGGCAGTATAGGGGGTAGACTACAAAATTTAAAAATTCAGTTGCAAAATTAGCTAGGTTTCTTGGACACTACTGATTTTTTGTTATTTCTAGTTTTAAGCAGCTAAAGTGAAATAAAAATTAATTTTCCCCCACAAAAAGTGGGTTAAATTTCGCTAGTTGGGAGGGGGCAGCCCCCCCCCCCCCGACAGACTAATTCCAAAAATGTTTTTTTTCTGACTTAGAATAAGAGAACAAAACATTGAACATATCGATATTTATTTTCTCATATGCAAAGAGAATCTTATAAGAAAGAGAATAATTTCAAAATATTCACGTTCGAGGTTTTGATAAATTCATAGGTTTTTAGACGTCCCTAACATAAAAATATCGATGTTTTAATTATTCTTGAAAAATACACATAAGAACTGATATCTGAACTTAGTCCATTTTTTGCAATCAATTCTTTAATTATCTTTTGAAACACGGCTAGTTTCTACGTTGGCGATTAGCCACTATCTTTAAGATTAAAACAGATCTTGGAAGCATAAGGTATATATTGCATATTACCAGTCTAAATTTTGCCAAACAACGTTTTATTTTTGCTTCATACAAATTAAATTTTAAACTGGACATTTTTTCAAGCAAAAAAAAAATTCTGTCTTGTCCATAAATTATTAGTCTCCATTAGTACCACACCATGCAAAATGTTAATTATAAACTAGAATCAAAGCAACACACAAGCAAAAAACAAACATTTATTGAATTTTTCAAACACAATACATAACAGCGATATTACAACTTATATTACGTAAACATGTCATTCAAAAAAACAGGAGTCAATAAACTTAGTAAATGTAAGCAAACATCACAGCATTTAAAAATGGTGATTTATTAGGAAGCCTCTCGCACACACACCATTTTGCATAGTATCTATGTAGCCTAAAAATGGTAATTTATCTTGAAAAATTTAAAACTGCATTTGCACTGAGCACATTTTTTCGAAAAGTTTATCTAGCAAAAATATTTTTACTGCAGTGAAAATATAAATTTCTAGAATACTGTTCTCGGAAACAGGCGTGCAAGAGCCACATTATAAATTACTCACCACTTTTTTTAATTGCATACATAACAATTTCATTATCTATATATATATATATACACATCGTTCACACATTTGATTTTAGCTGATTAAAAATATAGCTAGTTGTTGAATTAAACTTTTAGTAATAAATAATATAAGTTAATACGATTTTAGTAGTTTAAAAAAAAATCAAATCTTTTCCCAATTCTATTCACAAATAAATACCAACATACATGTATAAAGTGACAGTAAGTCTTTAAATCAGTTTAAAATTTTGTTCCAAGCAGTTGGGATGACTAACCACTAGTCCGTGAATTTTAATTTACTAAAACGAAAAATTCAGCTAAGACTAAAAAATAAACTAGTTAAATTTTTAATTGTAAAAATAGTCCATTTTATCCACTTAAATATCATAAAAATATTTCAATTCGTGTCCCATTTTTTTCTTCAAATTACTAGTTAATTATCTTAAAAACTTAAAACTCCCATTAGAATATAAATTTTTAATAGTTTAACCAATATATAAAAACAAGATTTTTCCAATTTTAAAATTGAATTCTTTAAAAATTAACATATTTTGCATTTTTGATTTGAAATATCAATAATGTAGTCACCCCACAAATATTTATATCTGTGATTGAGTTCAAAAATGAACGGTCCAAATCGATATTTTATTTATGTTCGATTATTTTTTAAAATATAAGTAAATCCTATTTCCAGCCACAAAATTTAAGTCGTCTTATTTGAAATAAAGCGATTAGGTTTCCTACACTACACACAAAGAAGCAAAAGTCTTGCTGTTTGAAAAATAACAAGGCTTAACCATGAAATCTTATGTTGGCTTTTTGAAATCAACCACAGATAAAGAGTACAAAAAAAGAAATAAAAATCTGAACTTTCATTTAACTGGTAGAACTTTTCTTTGTCGTAATTAGGCTATACTATACATTAATTACACTTATTAAATGATTCGCAGATTTTCATAGCCTGACGCAATACTTCTTTGGGGCTCTGCAAATCGTCCATAAGAGAAGGCATTTTGTGAAATTTATCACCATATTCTAGTTCAATGTTATCTATCACAGCAATTCGCTTATCGTTAAGAACTGGATTCTGTCCGTAAGTGTTTTCGTTATTGGTGGTGAGATCCGGATAGTTATTTCGGTTGCTGTTGGAATGGGATGAACTTAAGACACACTTGGAGGAGCTAAAGCTGTCGAGTCCATCATCGGACAACAAGTTTTTGAGCAAATCGAACGTATGGCAGGAGTTCTTCTGATTCCAGATGCTTCCAATTTCTGCACTCGTTTTTTCCAGGCACTTCCTCTGTTTATCGCCTCCCCCGGATTCGTCAGAATGTACACTCGACGGCCTGGAATGTTGAGTCTGCTTATAAGACACATAAGTTTTATTCTCGATTTGTTTAACCTCCGTCTTAGAATTGCAGCCGCCCCACAACACTCCGAGGGGTTTCACGTCAACACGAAGTCCATTAACAGAATCCGATGACGGCTCGTAAGGTTCTCCATTTTTCATCTTCACTGAACTTTCTGGAACATGAATAGGATCCACACTCAAATCCTCGAGGCTGTCTGGGGTATTGGCACCATTCGGCGACATCGGCTGGGACTGAGAATGGTTGGATGCATGCCCTGTGCCATACTCACTTTGGAACGAGGGTAGGTTCTTTGGACGATGGTTCAAATCGTTGTAAACCAAACTGTAACGTTCAACATGCGATTCTGAATTATCATGCTTGTTAATGTTAGTAAGCTCGGAATTGGTGTCCATGCAAGGCGGAGGGCATGCCATGCCCCAAATGCTACTCTCTGCTGGTAACTGGATTTTATAGGGACTGCTCTTACCTGTTTGAGGGCCGTGAGGAGCCTGTTTGTCAGGATTTGTTACTTCGCACTGCACGGACATCTGAGGAGGTGTTTCGACGTTTCCTCCAATGCAGTGTTGTACTTCTGTGGAAAACTGCCGAATCCCAGGCACCGGAGATGGAGACCTATCCACCTTGATGTCTTGCCTCAGATTTCCCGACGAGTCTTGTTGTTGTTCCCAGAGACCTTTCGATGCGTGTGGAGGAGAGGAGATCACGGGATTTTCACGGTTGCCACGGCTGATAGAGACCCTCATTTGAACAACAGGCTGAGTGGGGGAGCGTCCCGAGATCTGTTCAACTCTCACTCCAGTCGGCGAAGAAGACTCGACAGAGATGGATCCATCTTTGGAACTGCTGAACTGTCGAATGTATCTCGTAGTAGTCTGGGGAGCTCCGTGACTAGAAGACATTCTGCCGTCGGAGATGGTGAAATTTATGCGATGGACTGATGATCCGGAGTGAGAACCATCACTGTGGTACGCAGAATGAGTATCCTTAAAACTCTCCTCGGAAACGGGGCTGTAGGCCATTGACCTGAACCGCACTTTGCCCATCTCTCCATGAGAGCTGTCCTTATTCAGACTATGGCTTCTCCTACGAGGATTGTCGTCAAAAGAAGGAAAGAAGTCCGCACAGTCTGCTAATTTATCACTAGAGGAACGATTGTATTGTAAGTATTCGCGAGGACGCATGGTGGCATAAGAAGGGGAACTACTGCCATGACTAGCACTTGATTTTCTTGAGCTAAGTTTTGGATGATCCATGCCGAAAGCAACATCTCCAGCATTCATGTCCAGCCACTGTTCCACTCTATGTTTCCTAGCCTCAGGCAGATTCTCAAGCTGCTCCTGTGCACTCCCCACGGATGTTGGAGATATGGGGGGCGACATCAGGGACTTCGACCAGGACCTCATGAAGTTCCTAATTACGCCTTGTTTATCACTGCAGATAGATGACATGGAAGACACTCTTCCTGTCCTTGACATCTCATCCGATGGACTCTGTCTGATCGAATACTCCGACTCGTAACCATCGCTTCCGACTCCACTATCACGGCGTGGATTGTGGCGCGACAGATTTCTCTTTACAGGCCACTTCTCATGTTTGGTGGGCGAAGCCCCAAGCACACCGGATTCTCTAGCGAAACTTTCTCTTGGGGAATCAAATACAAATCTCAACATTTTCTCTCTAGGGCTTTCGGTTCTATCTCTACTTTGAGAACGAGTTCCAGTATGGTAGCCGCTGCTCGCCCGCGAGCCACATCTCTTCCAATAAGGATCACATTTTGATTCAGAACGATCTTGACTCATAGAACGGCCATACGAGGCAGGCTCATGCTGCTGGATGGTGACTCGGTTAGGGAAGCCTCTGTTGGCAGACCGCAGGAATTGCCACAGACCTTGGGATCCATATACGACAGCGTTGTTATCATCATAGCGGACGTCATAGTCTTCTTCATTCTCAGATTCTCGCTCCGATGATCTGCCACTACGAAGCTCGTATTTTCTTTTATCTCTGTCATTTCGTTCACTTTCGGTTCTCCGGAAAAATCTAAATGGATTTCTCCTCCTCTCTCTTCTCATGAAAGGATCTCTCGAAAACTTTTGGAACACGTTATTCATCTTGCGCATATTGCACATCATTGTATCACCCGTCCAGCTGTCAAATATGTCGTCGTACACCTCATTCGAACCAGAAGAGCTCTGACTGTCAGATCTCGCCACACTTGAAGAATCTGTCCTTAAATGCAAATCTCTAAATTTTTCAAATTCTTCTGCATTTCCTGGGCGAGTAGTAATCTTTGTTTTCTTTTCGACTTTTGTCCAAGAACCATCTGCTCCCGGAGTTGTGTAGATCTTCTTAGTCTCGGTGATACAAGCACCATCTTTGGTAAATGTAAATTTTTTGTAGCTACGAGCGATTGGCACTAGAGGCTTATCGTCATCAACTTTAGAAGAATAAGATTGGATGGAAGAGCGTTCGTCATCAGGTGATAACCTTCTCAAGCTCTCTTCCATCTGTTCTCTCCAATTACTCATTTCTGAATCTATGGTCGATGAAATAGTACTCCAATTACAATTCCTGTCTTGCAGTTGCCTATCTTCCAAGCGTCCAGCGTCCCACAAAGGAGCCTTAGAGCCTCCGACAGCCTCACTTTTTAACGTACTGTTAGAACTTTGAGTCGAGCTCAGTTTAATTTCAGCTTTGCTCATAACATTCGTTTCTTCCTCTTTTGTATAGGGTTTTGGAGCTTTATAGAAAGACGGCATCGGTTCTGGCGTGCCTCCAGTTGATACAGGAGTTGAGCACGAAGACGATACTTCCGAATCTAAGGAATTCTGCTTGGACATTCTCCTTTCCACAAGTTTAGCTTTCGCTATTCCCTTTTTAAGAATACCTTTGGCAATATTTTTCTTTTCCTCAGTGATTTCGATGGATTTGTTTTCAATCTTTGGCTCTGTTTCAATCACGTTTTTGTTAACATCTTCGGCAGGAGGTTTGGCAGCACCCTCCTTCTGTTTCTCCTGCGAAGTTTCTGCAGGAGCAGGAGTAACAGTAGCCTCCTTTTGTTGATTGTCTTCGGGTTCAGATTTGCTCTCACTCTTCACCAGCTTTTTGGGAGCAGCGGCTTTTGGAGATGGGGTAGTCTGAGGACTTTCAAATGTTTTGGGGATGATGATTTTACCTGGTGGTCGGACGAACTTTTTGGACTCCACCTTTTCATCAGGACAAGTCAGCGATTCCTTTCGCTGAGTTATAAATGTAGATTCAACCGATTTGGAAGTAGACAAGGAGTCCTTTCTCACCAATCCCTTTTGACTTTCAGCATTAGGACCCTGCTTTTCATCATTAGCTTCTAGGGCAGCAACATTTGGAGAAGACTGAGCTGCCTTTTTAATTTCCGTAGCCTTCAGATTTTGAGCTTCCGAGTCTCCAGATTTCGGCAGATTGTTCTTTCCTGTATCAGTCTTAGCCCTATCGGTATTCAATATTTTTTCTTCTTGTTTGCTCTTTTCATTGATATTTTCAGCCGTATCGTCTTTTTTCACCATTTTATTCGCACTGCTGGACGACCTGGACTTTTTATTCATTTTAGCAAGACTGGCAACGTGCGGCAAACTGTCTTCAATACTGAATCCATACTCTGCCTGCAAGGCGGCAATGTCTGCGGGCAGGAATTCACTCTCGCTGTCGTCTTCATACTCGTCCACAGCCTCTTGCAGATTGGGCGAGCTGATGCTCAACTGACTAGCACGGCTTCCTTTCATAAAAGCAAAACTGCTGGCGGCAGTATCAGCGTTATAATCTTCTACTTCTTCCTCCTCCTCCTCTTCATCGGGAATATCTTTATCCAGAATCTTATTAGTCAAAGTGGCATCTTCCATGGGCTGATCTTCTGCCTCCTCTTGTGGTGCTGTGGATTCAGGCGCTAGAGCCAGAAGCAAATCTAATCTGACTGGCGTAAGATTGGCCATATCTTCAGCAACCTGAAGCAAGGAATGCTCGTAACCAATGTTCACCCAGTAATCCACGCAGATATCGACAATGGTGGCTCTTTTAGATGGATTAACCGTCAGTAATTTCCTGATGAGGTCCGATGCCCCTGGAAATAAAGAACATAAATTATAAAGGAATATAAACGTATACTGTAATTACAGAAACTAGCGTTTTATATGATAATGAAAAAACCAAACTCGTGCGTTCTTATGAAATATTTCAATTCTAACAATAACATGAATATTTTAACCCCGCCAAGGTATTTAATTTTAATGAAGTGATTATTTGCAGATAATGTACCTGCGAATAAAACGTTATTTGCAGGCACTCTGTATCTACGGATAAAATGTTATTTGCACGTATACTGTACCTACGGATTACTTGAAGGTTTTGTCAAATTCAATATGCTTCTGTAGAAATTTTAAAATGTTCTTTTTTGTACTTGTAACATTCTGTGTTTATGAGATTATTAAAAGAAATATCAATTCTACTTTGTGAGAATCTTCAATTTCTCATTGGAAACGTGCGACGTTTTTGTTTTACATTTAATTTAGTCTTGAGAGCTGATTTCTAATTCATTTGAATGAATTTATTAGAGAATATATATATATATATTTACTGATTTTTTTTCAGTCATAAAATTAAACCTCATGGCAAATTATCAATAAAAAACAAATTTCCGATCCTAATGAGTTCCAAAGACCCGAAAGATACCTTACGAAATTTTAAACTTCCCTTTGCAGTTGACGGAAATCCCAAAGTCAATAGTTTGAATCTGCTATAATTCCATTTAGAAGATGCAAATCTACATTGAAGAAAATGCAGAATTAGCCGTCGTTAAAAGTTTTAACAAACAGCGAGAGGCTAAAGAAAAATAGTAACCGATCTCGTGCCTCTTCACTTCATGGTCGAGTGGCAAGGTCGTAAAGTGCCTGACTGCTAACCGAAGGGTTATGGGTTCGAATCCAAACAGCAAGTTGGGAGAAATTTTTTGTAATAGCAAATACCTAAACATTCTGCTAGAGAATGTGAATTTTCACTAATTATTTTTGAAACCGATGTCTATAAATTCAATATTTTATTTGATTTTGCTTTTTTTTCTTCTAAACCTTGTTAATTTTCGAGCATATTTTAAATAACTATATTCTTACTCCCTTTCCGCTACTCAATGCTTGCATGTGATTTAAATTTAAAAATGTGTGAATATTTTCTTCGAGGTCTCTTCAATTACTCCTGTAGAAGAAAAATAATTTGAACAGAATGGACACTGCCTAATAAATAACGTTTTATCCAAAGGATACAGTACCTTCTAATCCCATTATCCAAAAATAGGTAGAATTTGATAATAAACAGCATCTCTCTACTTCAGTTTTTAACAATGGATTAAAAACATACTATCAAATATTTGTAAAAATGAAGAAAGGGTTTGAATGTAAGTCCAGCAATGAGAAATAGTGTTTAGAATTATATTGAAAAATCTTTTTTTAAATTATTAAGAGTAGAGAAAAAAATTCACGACAACTCATTGTTTATTCTTAAACAGTAAATAACATTTCACCCACAGATATTTTATCTGTTGAAACTAATTCCACTTGATCTGGTATAACTAACAGAGTCCATGAGTCAAGAACTCAAAAAGAAAGCCAAAAGCACGCAGTGTTCCTCAGGCGGTCACCCTCCCAAGTACTGACCGCGCCCGATACTACTAAATTAGGGTGATCGGACAAGAACCGGAGTTGGCGCACACCTGCAAATAACGTTTTATCTGCAAGTACTGTACCTGAAAAGAACGTTTTATCCGCAGGTACTGTACCGGGAAATAACGTTTTATCCTCAGGTACTATACCTGAAAATAATGTTTTATATGCAAGTACAGTACCTGCAAATAACGTTATCCTAGTTTTAATGCATATATTTATTCCATTCGAATTTTGAAATATTTTAATTTACAGACTTTTTAAATAAGACACTTTATATGATTTTGAAAATAAAATTTATGAGTTGCAAAACGTTTAAATAGAAGTTTCATGAAATATTGCTCCATTTCTCTACACAAACAAGTCTACATCGACATTTTAGATGTATATCATAAACAACTCCCTCTTAAATGAGGGAAAGATTTTTCTTCTAACTTTTCTTATTTATTTTAGAAAATAATTATTTCATTAATTTTTTTATGGAAACTATTTTCAGACATTCTCTTCAGAGAAACACTTTAGACACAATAAGACAACATAAAAACAAATTTAGATAAATGTAAAGATATCTGTTTATGCATTTTATACAATCTTGTATGAATATAATTAAAATTCGAATTGAAATATTAAGTAATCTAAAATAAACAGGAGAGTAAAGCCCAAGTGCTTTTTAAAGTATACCATCAAACATATGTGGGAATTGTGTTTTTCCCTGCGTAACTTTCTCTTAAAATTTAATCACTTAAGTTCTAGTTTTAATCCTTTCTACAATATTTTTCCCACACTGCCGAACAAACTCATTTGAATAAACACTTAAGTCACCAGAAAGATATCGGCAGATAAGATCACGCGATATTGCCTCACAAACCACGTGACATGCGTGGGAGTCTTTCGTTAAAACGGCACCTTCAACGATGTAGGCGATCTGGCAATTCTTCTAGCGGAAGGGATGATCCCCGATTTTCCCTTGATTGCAACGATGGCATCTGGCAATAATTTACTATCTTTTGTATTCAGCAACCTTAATATTAATATTTCTCTAAGTATAACATAGCGCTAATTAAGCAACTAATCATGCATAAATCTCTCTCTTGTCAAATATATAAGTACCTCATCTCTGTAACTATCTTTCACTTATGTTTGTTTTAATAAAATTAATTCTTGTTTAACTGAGTTTTCCTTTTGATCTTACAAACCCCTAGATTCGAGATTAAATTAGGCCTCGGTTAAGAGATAGGAAGTATCCTATATATTGTGAAGATTCCAGAACAGCTGCTAAAATCGGCCACGCCAAAGTAGCCACCTGTACCTGTCGGCAAGACACCACAAGAGAATTCGTACAAAGAGCTTCTTTTCATTCCATATCTAGTGACACTTGGCACACAAAACCTTTTCGGAAACTCCCAATTAAGAAGGAGTGATGGATGTCCCTTCTCAGTTGAACTGAGACGAGACTATCCACAGACGATACCGCTAATAGCCAAGACTGTCACTGGACATAAATCAACCCCTTGGTGAAAGGAAGACCTCATTGGTGGATCTCACGAATTGGAGCGGAAATCTTAACATATTGGACGGACCTCGTCCTTAGGAAAACGAGATTTAAGCGGCGGCAAAAAAGAAGAGAGTTAATTTTCGATCAGTGATCCTTTATTGATCGGATTCCGATCATAGCAACGTGTTTCGAGTGCTGGATCTTCGGATCTATTTTAGAAATAACTGGGTCCCATGCGGCCAGTTGTGTAGCCGAGAGAAGCAGAGTTAAGAAGCTGTATGCTTTGCTTTCACTGTTTTAGGAGAGCATAGCTCTCGTATCTGAACTGTTCGAGTTTACTCGAGATGAGCGGATGCTCATGAACTTTCAATTATTGAACATTCAATAGATTTCAGTAGAGCCGTTGCTCTAAGTCACTGTTATTTCTACTTGCAGAGGCTGTCTCAAACACCATCCTGTAAATTTACTCACGTCTGTAATATTCTGTGTATAAATTATTGCTTATTTTGTAATCTATAATAACCAAGAGTAACTTTAAAATAAAATTATTAGATTTGATACTAGTTTAGCTGTTGATTCACGCTACCCGTGGTCTCACGACGTCACAATATAGATACCTAAGTATAGGAAGTTCCTATAGATTTTGGGTCTTTGCCCGGGATCTATAAGGATTGAAATGCAATTTTCCACATATATAAAATCGGAAATAAGCACTCAGTAATATCGACTGCAATGGGTGAAGGTTGAAAATGTAAACAGAAGACTAATAGCATTTCAAAAAAATTTCAATAATCGCCATATCAATAATCTATTTCAAGAATCATTATGCGAATGCAATCTAAAATCTTGTAAAGCATGAAAAAATAAATTGAATCAGGAGAGGCTAAATATTTCTGTCCTTCAAAGAGAAGTGTATGTTACATGAATTACAAATTTTTATTAAAATACAAATTTTTATTATTTCCTCCAGCAATTTTGTCAAGATAATCAAGAAGGATTCTATAAAACAAACTGTATGGAACAAGCTTCATAATTTCGGGAGTGATGCACAAAATTCAATAAATTATATAAAAAAGATGAGCTTTGAAATCATATTCAAATAAAACTGTACACATATGATAACTGTTATCAATAAGTATACAAAACTGCAAACTATAAAAGTTTATTTTAAGGTAGGACTGCGTTCCTCCCATTGGGGTCTCAGGAAGGAAATTGATTCACATGCCAAAACGCCACAAAACTTGGTATGGGAGATCCTCTATATCTCGGTAACTACATATGTTAACATAACTAATGTCTTATTTTAGAGATAAAGGGAAACAACAAAAGTTACAATAAACTTATTTAAATTTACAAACTTATGAAAAACAAAAGAGTCACGCGAGTAAAGTAGTGCTACGCCTTTAACATCAGCAGCTGTTTGAAAAGACAGCCTCCCGTCATTTATTTATATTTTTTTTATATTATTATTTTATAGCAATGACCGCATGAAGTATAATAAAATGTAATTGGAAGCTTGATATAATAACTTTGAAGTAACAGAAAAATATTTAAAGTTTCAAGAGAGAGAAATCAATCCAAAAATTCAGCTTAACTATAAAGTGTGTCTTCAATTACATTAATATACTATTCTTTTTGTACACTACAGAGTCAGTCAGTGGCGAATCCAGGGGAGGGGCTATCGGGCTGCAGCCCCCCCCCCCTCAGAGCTAAACCAAAATTCTTGATTTAATTTAAATTCGCTACAACTGTTTGATTTTAATTTTCATTTTAAAAGAATAGTAATAAAATCGTGACAACATTGCTTTCTGACTTGACAGGCTCGAAAATTTTCCTACTTTTCTAGTCATTCCACTTGCACTTGTAGCGTTGGCGCGGTCGAAAACATTTTTTGGCCAGCTATTTCATTGTATTTTTTATTAAATTATCGAAAGTATTGTAGTGTTCTTTATTATGCTTATTGTCAGGAGAGGAATGCCTGTAAAGTTAAAATGTTTTGGCTTATATAAGCCATGAAGTTTGACATTCGTCACTACGATACAAAATTATTATGACCTCAGCCCTGAATCCTGGATTCGCCACTGGAGTCAGTCATTCACATTTAAAATGCTAACAATCAAAATGATTTCGTACTAAATCTGCAACACTTCAACAGACAGATTTAAGAATCTGACAGACAGATCTGGGGATAAAAGCAATAGACGCTTATATGTTTTTGCACCAGTAAGTGGAAATTATTTTCATTTGCTTCAAAGAACAATTCCATGTCCAAAAAAACCGTATCCTATTTATGAACATATATTTTATTAGTTGAACTGGTCAGAAATAATGAAAATTAAGATAAGTCTTCATTAGTTAGTTTCACACAACTGATTCTCTTCAGCAAATGGAAAAAAAAGTTACGAGTTTTTATAATTTAAAATCGCTTTTACAACATGATTATTTAAAACTAGAAGATTTGTGCCCGTCTAGATCTGATTGTGACAGATTTATTAATGCAAGTAGTAGTAGAAAATGTCATGCACATTGGCAGTGTGCTTAAGAAATAAAAAAAATTGACACTCACGAAAAACAGAAATGATGAATAAATTGACACTAACTTTCGTTTTTTAAATATATAAATATTCAATTCCAAAATTAAGTATAGTTCGTTTCAATATCCCGAGACTAGCACTTTTGGACGATTTTACACCGGAAATGGGCGACGGGCAATGAGTAAGATGAGCGCATTTCCGGAGCTTTTTGTTAGATCATGCTAAGTAAAATGCAAGCATCTCCCCCTCCATTCTTCACTTTCCCCCTATTTTGGTGAAAATAACTCCGCCTGGTGCATGCGCAAAAGCACTGAGGGTTTCGGAATCCAAGACCATACAATACGAAAAAGAAAGAATCTTTTTAACGAAAGCGAAATTAAAGATCTCCGAGAAGTGGAAAAGTAAATTAATTCTATTATAACTTCTATTTGACTTTATATTTTTAGTTCCGAGTCAATGAATCAACATAAAACAAAAAAAAGAAAGAAAAGGAACTGCTAAACTCAGCTATAAAAAAGCCCTGTCATAACTTCTATTTGATATTAAATCATCACAGAATCAAAATATCTTATGTATAGCGTATGCTAATTTGTAGACAGACTGTCCGAATCTCTTTGGCACATAATCAAATTCCTGAGAGCTACAGATTTCGGAGCATCATTCTATTATAGAAACATTTTATATAAAAAATATAATAAAATTTAACAATTTAAAAACGGATTGCACATCAAATGAAGTTTTAGAATCATAAAAAGAAAATGCTTTATAGCATGAAACTAAACCTCAATATGAAAAAAAACAAAAAAAAACACTTACCGGATTTATTCTTAGGTTCATAATAATCTGCTTCCGATATTTGTGTAACTAATTTCTTAAAATTGCTACCGTCGAAGGGCATAGCACCATAAACCAGAGTGTAGAGCACAACACCCATACTCCAGCAGTCCACCTGACAAACACAAATATTCATTAGAAACATTTCTGGCAATACAAATATTCATTAGAAACATTTCTGACAATACAAATATTCATTAGAAACATTTTTGACAAACACAAATATTCATTAGAAACATTTTTGACAAACACAAATATTCATTAGAAACATTTTTGGCAACACAAGAAGAAGTATCAACTTTCTCATTATTATGGGCCTTATTCTCACACTCATGTGCTTCTTGAATGAAAATGAATGTGAATAAGCTTTTATTCAAAATGCATTTTAAATGAGAAAATACGTTTACACATTATAATTTCGTCAAAATGAACTCAAAAGTAAAAAATAATTTATCTGATTGCAATAAAATGCATGGTTCGAATAAAAGCGTGGGCGCCTTTACCTTCAAGGAATATTCCATTTGTTTAAGGAAATATACACAAAATATAAGGTCTATCTAAGGCGCCCACTCTTTTATTCGAACCATGCATTTTACTGTAATCAGAAAAATTATTTTTCACTTTTCGGTTCATTTTGAAGAAATTATAATGTGTAAACGTTTTTTCTCATTTGAAGTGCATTTTGAATAAAAGGTTATACCTTAATTTTTTTAATTTTTATTTTCTACTTTTTAGTGACAGCTGACAAAAATACACACGACATGTTAGACATAGTAAATCAAATTCAATTATTGAATTCTCCAATATAAAACACATATTAAAATTATTATACACATATGTACAATTACATTTTTAAAATGATTTATTGACATTAACTTTCTGAAATATAAATCCGTAATATATTACTGATAACTTACAATTATTATCAACAATGTAATAGGAAAAAAAGAGAATCGATCTACGCAACTTTCTCTTTTTACTTTCAGTGCAAAACGTTTGGCGCACACGAAGTAAAAAAAAAATCTACTTCTGGTTGTCGGCGAATTCTAATAGCAAGTAAACCCAAGAAGCGTAGAAACACGAGCTACGTCATTCATCGGTGCAGCGAAGGAAAAATTACGTAACTTGAGGTTACCACCTTCCAAACTTTATCGCCCAACTATAGGGCTAAAATTTTAATATAATTTTGTTAGGTTTAAAATATGTATATATTGCAAATTGTTTTGCATAATATTGTATTGTCTCCGGAAACCCACCACTGTGCTAAATTTCAAAGCTGCTGCTCGATTGGAAGTGGGTAAGAAATCGATCTCAAGATTTGAGGACAAGACACTCAAGTTGAATAAAAGCTTATAAAAAGAAACTAGATTTGTTTCAATTTAATAAATGATTTAGAAATCTAAGAGATAAATACCAAAACAAAATATCAATGCAAAATAAATATAACAAGTACAAACAAATAAGTACAATCCTTCTTTAAATTTAATGGTTCATTCTAGTCTGAGAGAAATTTAGCAGAACTAATATTATAGTGTATGTAACAACATAACAATGTAAAAAAGAGGAATATAAGCGCTGCAATTCTATGCAGGTGAGAGAACAGATTAGGATACCTTTTGTAAGATACATTGTACACAATTCTGGTAATTACTTTTCCTTCACTATTGTCTAATCAATAAAGGGATTTAAATAGAAATTATGTATGTATAATAATGTATTATTGCAAGAGCATATGTGTATATTTGAATGAAAAACCACACGGAAATAATCAGAAGAATTAAACTGGAAACAGAACAAAAACAAAAGAAATATTAAAATTCCCACCGATTTCTGTACGGCCTTGGTTTTTAAAACTTGGTCTCTTTGATTTTTATTCTAACTACCTTCATGAAAGAAGCAAGAAATACACGATTATGAAAAAGAGTAAAAGAAAAGTAAACCCTGCGACTGCGGAATTTTTTAAAATCACTATTTAGATGCAACTTTTGTAAACATGTTCAATTGCTGTTGAACAAGCGAATTATTATTTATATGCAAGGCTTTATTAGTATGATATGATTCAAAAGTGCTAAGTACACCCATTGGCTTCCGAAAATCGGGGGATGTAGCAGAAAATAGACTTGCATCCAACCAGCGGAAGTCGCGGTTTAAGCAGTCAGAGGGTTAAAATTCTGTTTTGCAGCTACGCAAGGGCTATTTTGGAATAGACCTAATCACTTTGCAAAATCGTATACCTGATCCGGCATTCTACTCCCACGCTACATTATCCCAAGTACAGGGTGACAATTATTGAGCTATATGAAAAAAAAAAAAAAAACATTGATAACTTTTGAACCGTTGGCGAGATTCAGTTAAAGCTTGGCGGGTGAATGCAGGGCATGTTGGGATTTTTTTTGAGCATGCGCACTCTTATTGTTGTTCATTTTTCGTTGAAAATGTCGAAATACAGCGTTTCTGAGAGTATATCGATCGTCAAGGCCTACTATTCGAGCAATAACAGCCCGAGTGCGGCTCAAAGGAAATTTGCGACCGAGTACAAGCTGAAGACAATCGGTCCAAGAGTTATAACAATCAAAAATGCGATTGAAAAGTTCGAGGGAACTGGTAGTGTCCATGTCTCGACACTTCAGCGATTTTTGCAGAATTTTGCTCTTCATCTGCGCCACGCCATAGCCATTTGTTTTCCCTTTGAGATTGTTTGGATTTTACCTGGGAAATCTTGGGCTTCAGCCCATCTCAGCATACAAACATCAGCATCCTTATATTAGCATCCTGCAATAGCTCGAGCACTGAGGCCGGAGTTCTAGTAGCCAATCACCTGGCCAAGGGCTAGGAGGCCCTGGCCCGACCCTTCCCGAAGGAGGTATGTACTATCACTGGTGAAGGGTCCCAAAGCTCCACCATTACTGCCCTCAAGGGAAGCGAAGTCCTGCTTATTTATACAGCAGCAACTCATATCCGTGTACTCGCGGTTCCAGCCGGAGGATACATGTAATATATAAATGTACTATATGTGTTTGTAATTTTTTTACTTGTAAATTTAGTTAGTGGGCCACAAATTGTTTTTATACAACAGGTGGTCCACGCAACCAAAAAGGTTGGGAACCGCTGCGCTAACATCCACAAAATTTTAAAATAAAGGAGGTCGATAGTCACATGATACGACTTACGCGGATTTAGAATAAGACGGAGGATTATAAAGATAGAAAAGATAATTTCAATGGCAAACGATATGTAATTATATGCTAGGCAGTCTAAAATAAATGAAGTAACAAAATTTCGTTTCTTTTTTTAAATATGTAAATATTTCAACTCATCGCTAGGTCCAATAGATACCTGATAAAGTGCTCCCCCAATTCTATCCCGAAAATGTTATAATATAATTGGCATAGATGAAACATGTGAAAATTTTACTTAAGAACATATTAGCGCTTTATATAAAGTCTACTTCACACAGAGAGAAATGAAAATGCACTTACTTCTGGTCCATAGTAAGGAACTCCCGTTACAATTTCAGGCGAAGCATACAGAGGACTACCACAATACGTATTTAAAAGATTCTTTTCGTCGAAAACATTGGACAAACCGAAATCGGTTATCTGGAAGAAAGAAGTTGATACTTGTATTAGTAAATTAAAGCTTACCAAACTAACAAACAGTCGAGAATCAAGGAAAGTTGATTAAATAATTTCTGAAGTGGTCATATTTGTTGTAAGTTACTTTAATAATATACATTTTTGAACTAATATTATTAATTGATACATGGCCACAATACACAGATTAAAAGGGCAAGTTCATTGAGTCAATTCACGAGACGTTCTGGTCACCTGACAAACGTAATTATGGATACAATCTGACATTTAACCGGGGGTAATATTCAAATTTAATACAATGTTTCTTTTACGTATTGTCAAGTATTTTGTAAGTTTCGTACAACTCGAAAGAAAACTCAGCGTGTTATAATAAAAAAACATGCGGAGTTTGAAATTTTCAATTTAATACCGATTTTTAACTATATTCTGATAAATATTTTTATTGTCTAACTTTGGGTCCCAGTAATACTCCTCAATCTCTTTAAAATGACACCAGAATCAACCTCCTAGCTAATTACGTTTCCACGCTACACTTTGATTGATAACCTTACATAAAGCTAATTCATAACAATAACGCGCATGCGCCTACAATGGTACGATGACGTCACAGGCAAAACAAATACTATGCGACAAACTCTTACAGATATGACCTATACGTTGTGGGGTCAACCATTCTTTTCGCATTATTAGTCTCGTAGTTATTTGCGATTGAAATCTGACGGTATTATGCCACACAAGAAAGTTCGACCGACTGTCACTGTAACGAGCGGAAAGATGTTTTCACGTCAATATTTTTCCACCCCCAGTTGTAATCAGTGGCTTAGCAATGACAAATGACATCCGGGGCCTGGTAATTGTTTTTATACCTCCTCTTCACATTTGGCTTTGAAAAGTACTAACGTTTTGTCTCCATCGCGCCCCCCTAGGACTGGCAACAATTAAATATTCCGAATTCCTACGTCAGGTGGCTATGAGGGTTTTGACATCACAGCAAAGATATGAAAGCTTCTACTTAGTTTTACTGTAGTCAATCAGTAGGAGGGATCAACTAGATCCTCAGTAGCATGCGTGGTAAGATATTGTTTCGATTGGACAAGCTGTCCTACATTCTTTCTTTAGTTCAAGACTTTCAATAAATCAACATTTAAAAGTCGTACGTCTGATCTTTCATGTTATCTATACGGCACCCAACAGCATCTATACCCCCCCAAATGGCACACGGAGCAGGGTAACTTTTTAAAACCCCTTCGTCATTTTTGGCTTTAGAAAGAACTAATGTTTTGTCTCCATCACCCCCCCCCCCCCCCTCCCGTTGCTAGGTTATTGAAAGCAGGGCCAGGCGAACACTCCGCTAGTCTGTTCTCCGGCACGGAGTAAAAAATTTTAGGGGGCGCAAAATGAGAAAAAAAAAATCGCAACAGAGTTTCTGAATTAATTAGAAAAGTTTCTGACAAAATTTTAAAAAACAATAAAGCAATCTAATATTATGTACTGTTGAGCATAAAACTTTCAAGGCACTACTCCAGTAATCTCTCTATATAAAACGCAACATCTGCGCGAATTTTGCTCCAAACTTGAGCATTGCTCTAATAATTTTACTAACTCTTCTAATAAGTGTTGCACCCGGTGAACGTAGTTTTTCCAAATCAAAAATAACCAAGAACTCTTTTCGAACAACAACATCTCAAACAAGATTGTCATACCTCGCTATATTAGGAATTGAGTATGAACTGAGTAGCAGTTTAGATGTTTCTGAATTAATTAGACAATTCTCTGAACTAAAAGTTCGTTTTCTAAAAAAAAAAAAAAAAAAAAAAAAAAAAAAAATTCGTCTGAATTATACTCCTGTGAACTGTTTTTTTAAATGAAGTATTTTAAGTGAAAAGTTATTATAAGTATTTGTGTCAATTACTGAGTTACACTGTTGTTTTTTGAACGTTCGCTAAATAAATGTAAAAAAAAGACCATATATCTTTTATTTAGAATGCTTGCATTGTAGTTCCATAGGGTGCAATTTTTTACTTTTGCACGGCGCGGTTCAAATGCTAAATCCGACCCTGGTGGAAGGGAGGAGACACTGTCCACCCTATAGATTTTCACCATTCTGCGATAATTTTTCCGCCACCTCTTTCCAAGTGGAAAAATTTTTAGCGACCCCATCATATTAAAATAAATAATAAAAAAAGATTAATGAATATTAATAAATAGTAAAAGATTAATAATTACAGATACAGCATTCCCACGATTACAATACATGATCTGCCACTGTATCTAACTATATGTTGTCATACACAGTGCTGAGCAATCAATTCTTTTTTTGTTCCTGCACCATGCAAATGGATTCCAACACTAAATATGTGCGATGCATTTGACCTGTATCATGTGAACATGAATCCACTCCATTCACATAAGAAAATAAATAAAATTTCAAGACAAAATGCATTAAATAAATATACGCATTTTATATTTCAATATAATAAAAGAATGTATTCTCAGAAGAGCAAATTTTCGCCGTTCTTTCAAAGATATACGAGTAGCGGTCTAGATCCCAAAGTCAGCGACGACGAATTGCTAGAAAAAAGAAAAGTTTAACCATTTCTAAAGCAATGGGAAGTCTTCTTACCACCAAATTTATCAATATATATGCAGATGTGTTCCAACCTATTTGCATATAAGAAAGAGTTCAAAGTGGCGGATTCCATTTATTCACAATCGTATCGCGTGGCGACTTTTTGTCGAATGTTTCTTTCGACGAACACCGATTTCAGAGATGTATTGCCAACGAAAGACTGAATTTCTCCTGAAATAAAACACTGATATGGTTTATGGTGGGCTCATTCGAAAGCTGATGGAATGGACAAGTGTTTGGTAAATTTGACCAATTGCAGCTTGTACGGTGTTTGTGATAAAAATTTTGGCGCCAATTCGATTTTGAATTTCGCCAACGTTTCGGCGCTTATAACTCGGCTTTGAATCCATGCATTTTGATGAAAATGGTGTCATCTTAAAGGATTTTAACTGCTCTTTCAGAATATGCCCTTACTTTGCGTGGATTTTTCACGATTTTGAGCAAAATCACTATATGCGCCATAGCTTGCAAACTGTTAGAGATGGGACAGGGTTGCTATAGTGTTTTATGATCCCCATGGGCTCTTCTATCACTCTCTTTTGTTTGACAGAATAGGTCAAATTCACCCTGTCCATGGTAGGCCACTTTACCACCTCTGATTAGAGCTGCTATTTCGTGATAACTCCAAAAATCACAAAAAAATTTAATAAACGCTTTGACTACATAATGTGGTTTTAATAATCAAATTAATTATCAGTTTATTAATTTGAGACAGTAATGTGCCAACACCTAACGCCAAAAAGGTTGGCAAGTTCTCACAAATGTTTCGATCAAACAAAAACCTAGACGGTTTAGTATCTTTCTTATCTTGAATCATAACGAAGTATCTTACTTTGTTCATTATTAATTAATCAAATTAATATACAAATCAAACTAATTGTATATAACAAGCTAAATGAATTTAATTTTTTGAACCAATTTCAATCCCCCAAAAATATTTTTAATTTCCATTCCTAGGGAAAAAAATGGCTCGTTAAAAGCTTAAATGAAGGCTCTATTTGTAGTAATTGTACTCAAAAACGGTATTTAAATTTCATCATTTGATTTCAAGTCAGGTATTAAGGTTTCAAGATAGAAATAAAAAAAGTTCCAGAGAGTAGGTCACGTGATAAAACGAGAAATGGTGACGAAAAGATAAATTCTTAAAAAGATCAGCATTCAGAAAACTATACAGATTGTTACAGATGACAGGAGAAAATACCTTTTCTCTTAAATCATATAGTAATTTAAAAACTATTCAAAATGGTGAAAGTTAAGACATAGAAAAGAAAAATAAAGACTTACTTTAGCATTTCCTTTTTCGTCTAGTAATACATTTTCTAATTTTAAATCTCGATGACATATTTTATTCTAAAAAAAGGAGAAAAAAGAGCATTTAAAGCAACAGTCATACACTAAATAAAAGGCAAAGTAATTACGTATATATACTTCATCAACCGCAATATCTAATAGCTACGCACGCAATCCGCAATAATTAGCTGCTTTTAGCACATTACAATTTGAATTTTTCTTACAGAATACTTCGTCGCTGAACAAGCAACGCAACCTATCTCAAATTTTTGAAATTTCGGAGAGAAAGAGAATACTTAATTTTCCGCAACCAATAACGGATATTTCTGAATTTTTTTAACAACTGATGTAAACATAAGACCACATGTTCTTATCAGATGTGAAAAAATAAATAAATAAATAAATATTCGTTATTGGCTGCAAAAAATTGAGGATTTTCTCCCTCTTTTAAATTTCAAAAAATTGATATAGGTGGTGTTGCTTGTTAAACGGCGATTTACTCATAAACATTCTTATTAGAACTAATTATTAATGCTATAAAGGAAAAATCAAAACCGGAAGAGCATATCATAGAATACATTTTATATACGCGATATACAATGCAACAATATGAGAATAAAAATGATTGCAACTAACGGAGAGTTAAAAATTGTTTAACTATATACAATGATGACATTAGAAACTTATGTAAACAAAATTTGAAAAAATAAAGTAAATAAAAATTATATATATTTATAAATTTTGTGTATATTTCCTTAAACAAATGGAATATTCCTAGAAGGTATTGTGCTCACGCTTTTATTCGAACCATGCATTTTATTGTAATTCGAAAAATTATTTTCAACATTTGCGCTCATTTTTTCATATGAATAAAAGCTTACACCTTAAATTTTTTTTATTTATTTTATTTTCGACTTTTTAGTGACGGCTGACACGAATACACACGACATGTTAGGCATTGTAAATCAAATTCAATTATTGAATTCTCCAATAAAACACATATTAAAATTATTATATACATATGTACAACTACATTTTTAAAATTATTTAATGACATTAACTTTCTAAAATATAAATCCGTAATATATTACGTGAAAACTTACAATAATTATCAACAATGTAATAGAAAAAAAAAGAGAATCGATCTACACAACTTTCTCTTTTTGCTTGAGTGCGAAACGTTTGGCTTACACGAAGTAAAAAAAAATCTGGTTGTTGGCGAATTCTAATAGAAAATAAATCCAAGACGCGTAGAAACACGATCTATTGCGTCATTCACCGGTGCAGCGCCGGAAGTATTGTTCAGCAACGGATTTCGAGACTACACCTTTTGGACGATTTTACACCGGAAAGGATGTCAGGCCATGTGTCATATGAGCACATTCAGTAAAATGTAAACATCACCCTTCCATTCTTCACCTTCCCCCTATTTTGATGAAAATAACTCCGTCCGGCGCATGCGCAAAAGTGCGGAGGGTTTCCGAATCCGTTGCTAAACAATATAGCGTATTCTCTGTTAGCTTCGTGGTGTTGTTACAACCCTACGTAACGTGACATTATCACTTTCCAAACTTTATCGCCCAAAGGCTAAAATTTTAATATCATTTTGTTAGGTTTAAAGTATGTATAGATTGAAAATTTTTTGCATAATATTGTATTGTCTCCGGAAACCCACCACTGTGCTAAATTTCAAAGCTGTAGCTCGATTGGAAGTGGGTAAGAAATCGATCTCAAGATTTGAGGACACGACAGTCAAGTTGAATAGAAGCTTATAAAAAAAAGCAAAGGACTGTGAACCGTGATCTCATGTGCGGCTGCATAATAATTGGTCACGAACGCTTTCACAGCGTTTCATTATTTCAGTAAGGAAGAAAAAAAAATCATTTTGATTTAAAACATTTGCTTTGAATATGTTGAAAACTACTTTAAATCGAATTTTTCTTTCAGTATCATTAATGAATGTTAACATATTTTCCACTTCTGGATGATGAAGACGAGGTAATGAATATTTTATTTATCAAAAAGTGAAAAGAGTGGGGAAAGTTGTAGTAGCTTTGTATAAAATAGCTTTATGACAATGGGGCGCCATTGATAATCCCATTATAGGTGGAAATGACTAGAATTGAAGTCAGAAAAAATTCGCCACGAGCACGAAATTTGAAATTAAATAAGAAAACGAAGTATTAATTAATGACAACTGAAAGGAAATTCAATAAAAGGTAAATTAGAAAATGTTAATGAAATCTTTTAAGTGGTTTTATTTTTAAAGACTATTTTCTAAGACACTTTTCATTGTTTTTACTTACAAAAATTAAAAAGCCTGGAAGAAAACGTCCGAGTGAGAAATTTCGTGACTTAACACTTTTTTTACGAGACTCAACAGTTTTAACATTTTTATACCAGAAAGTTGAAGATGGTTGGTTAACCATGTAATTATAAATGAAATTATTTTAATAACATTAAAACACAATAAAAGAATAATAATAACAATAATAATAAAAATGACTTAATACTTTATGACAATAATAGACAGATGAAGCTATTTGGCGAAATATCCTCCTGGCTTCGTTGTCCGAGAGCACTTTCTTCTCGAAAAGATAATTGAAGAGTTCCCCGCCCGCCGCAAACTGCATCACGAGCACAATCTTCTCTTTATTTTCAAACACTGAAAGAAAAAATATTAATGGAATTAGGAAATAAAAATAAAAAAACAGGCCATTTCACTGTTAAAAATAATAAAAATTTTTTATATTAAATAAATTAGTATTTTTTTTAATTATGAGTCAAATTTGCTAAATGAGCAACTGTTAATTTAACCAATATCCGATTCCTTTTTCAGTTCTAGCACCTATCAAATAAACTTCATAAGGCAGTGCAAGAGTACTTCATAGATCATTTTTTACTTTCTCGTATACGAAGTGTACAAAGAGAAAGTATTGCAATCGTTAAAAAATTCGAACTCGAGATTTTGACGAATCTCCACGTTTTAGACCTTCCTGAGTCTGAAAAACACAATTTTGGAATTATGTCTGTCTGTGAACACGATAACTCGAACACTATTAGAGCTACGGGGATGAAATTTGGTATGTGATCTTTATACATAATTTGAAGCTTTCAAATATTGGACAAAATCCGTCTACGGGAAGTCTGTCTGCCTGTCCGCGTTCATGTGAACTCTATAACTCAAAAACTTAAATAGCTAGATGGTTAAAATTTGGTATACAGTTTTTTCATCAAAAATGTAGGTCCGTATAAAAGTTGGGCCAAATCCGTCAAAGGGTTGACCGTCTGTCGATCTGTATAATCGCATACTTCTGAAAACAATATCTTCTAAAAGAAATGACTTAGATAAATGAAATTTCGTATGTAGTCTTGAAACCCTAATTGTAGCTTTTTCTCCAATTTTCGTTTAAATCGGTTTAAAAAAAGGGGGTTGAAATTACCAATTCGTTTTTTCTCCATTCTACACACACACAAAAAAAAAAGCTGCGAACGCTGGAGCGAGTATTTTCCCCACCTTAGGGAATACCGCACGTTTTGTGGCGCTAAATAAGAATGATTACAGGTTTACACTTGACTTTTTCAGACATTTTTTTCATACGAAATTTTGTCATAGGCGAAATCGAGTTTTTCATCGTTATTCCATTTTTGTTGCCTACAGCAGGGGTTCCCAACCTTCTTCCCCTCGCGTTCCCGTTGATTATTCTTTTTGTTTTCGCGTACCCCTACTATCATATCCACCCCCACCCCCCAGTGGCGGACTGGCCAGGTTGCCAGTGTGCCCGTTGGCAAGTGGGCCCCCCTTGCACATCAGTAAATATTTGGCCCCCAGGATGTGTTGTGTGCAAGAAGGAGAAATGGGAAGGAAAGAGCTCTTTGCTAGCAAATTTCCTATGCTCTCTCACACTTAATTTTCAGTTTGGTTAAAACATTCTCAAAATAACAGTATAGTTCAAAATATACAGTATGCTATACTCCCACCAAAGTTATTTCCAATTCAATCGTAAATTTCACTTCCAATAATATATATAATATTTGTAAACTGTAATTAATAATATGTACAACAGATTTTTTGATTAGTAATACATTACATGAACTTTAATTTATTGCATTTAAAATAAATAAAATTAAAAATATGTATATTATTGCACTGTAGACTTGGCAACCAATATTTTCAGATCCAGTCCGCCACTGACCCCCCCCCTCAACAACAATCCGTCAACGCAAAAAAGTTTTTATCAATAATGTTAAGGTTAGCTTAAAAGTGAAATGACCCGAATTAAAAACATTTGGAGAATTTATATTTGATTTTACATTTTATTCCACTTTTACAGTAGTATTAGTTCAACGTCGAAGCAAGTGGAACCAGCATTGTAATTATTTCGTTTTAACTTATAAGAATAACTAAAAATTACACTTCGTAACATTAAAATATTCAAGTGGTATAGTTATTAAATAGCAAGTATTCACTTGGGAAAGTACTTGGAAATAAGTATTCGTATTGGTCTTTAAAAATGAATACAGCACCTTAAATTAGTAGAAACGAACTCATATATCTCCCTTTTACCCTCAACTTGCTTGTCACTGTACCGTGCGAATCGTCGCGTGCTCTTTCCATACGTCTCACAGAGCACCCAGAGTCAATACTCTACTACAATTGGTGTTATCAAGAGTATTTTACCGAATTTCCCGGATAATCCGAATTCCCCGGAATCCGAACAAAGGTCAGTCCCAATTAGTTTGGATTCCCAGGGTTCTACCGTATTTTCTAACCCCTTTGGGTTACGAAAATCGGCAAGTCTGTGGGAGAAGCATTTTGCTTCATTTCTTTTCTGCGTGCTTCCTAACGGAAAACAGAATGAATGGCTGCTTAAAAAAATGATCCCATGCATTTTATTGAACAAGATTTGCAGCCTCTTCATCACTCCATTTCAAGGACACGCGTTGTGTCCCTAAGCACGTTTCATTAATTTAAATAGTTTTCAAAAAGCAACTTTATCTAAATCGTCAAACTTTTCAGACGAAAGAATCCAACCAGTTTGTCAAGACTATTCATTTGAGAGCCATAAATATACTTCTACAAATCAAGTAATAATATTAAATTACTAGCAGTACGCGCACGGCGTGGCCCGTGGAATCAGGACTTCGACGAAATGTGAAGGGAAAAAAAAAAAAAAAAAAAACCACAATGACTCGAAAAAGTTTTGAAAACAAAATCAAAACAAAAGATGCATATTATTGATTTTCCCGCTTATTTTTCCTTTCGACAATGACGCGAATGTAATGATGTTACCGGAAGGAATCGGAATGTAGAAATGCAGGCTGGGATTGAAAGCATATTACGTCACCTCCTACGAGGAAACAACAATGCATTCTGGGATCGTCCGGAGAAACTCTCGCTAGCAAAAAAACTGTTTGAACTGATCAGGGAAAAATTAATTTAAAAAAATCGGAATAAGATATTTTAACCGTTCTTGTTTAAAATCCGACAGAAATTTTCCAGTTATAAGCTGAAAAATAAATGAAAATTATAGAGTTGTTAGAACGTCAGATGCGAGAATTTCAAGAAATCCTTATAAAAAATTACCATAAAAGTGACTATTATTTAAAAAATTACTCAAAATTCAAATTATGTTGGAAATTAAAAACAAACTTCATTAGAACGAAAATTGTTTGTTCTATCCGATGGTGCATTGATTGTTTTTCAACGGTCATTAGAAAAAAAACTACAGCCATAAACGTGACAAAAATGACGCAAAGCAACACAAAACATTAAATAAAAAAATTTCTAGATTAAATTTTAAAATTCTGGCTTCGAGGTGCATTGAGTCACCATTACGTCTACCTGTGTGCCAAATTTCATGGCTGTAAGTGAGATAGATTCGTCTGGACATCGCAGAGATACACAAACACAAACATTGCCTTTTATAAGTATAGATACCTTCATCAAAATAAGAATCGCTCTCATTGGTTTAAAGCAATGAATTCGCATTTCTTAAGAAAGTTCCCATACGTCAGCTTTGAAGCTAAAATTGAGATTTTCTTCACTATACGACGAAACTCGAGTATACAATTTCGAAAAATAACTCTTCCTATAGACGGATTAGGACTGACAGGTGAAAGGAAGAAACCTGAGGCATACAACTATTCCAAACTTCCAAGCCACACCAGCGGAAGGGCGTTTAATTCTCGATTTAACGTGCACCCGGCACATACACATGACGGATCTTCTATAGAATCGAGTTTCGAATCTGGAAGCCCCTGGTCCCGAAGCAGGGTCGGATTTAGCCTTTGAACCGCCTCGTGCAAAAGTAAAAAATTATACCCCTATGGAACTATAATGTAAGCATTCTAAAAAAGAAGATATATGGTCTCATTTCACATTTTTTATCGAACGACCAAAAACAACAGTGTAACTCAGTAATTGACACAAATACTAATAATAACCTTTCACTTAAAATACTTCAATTAAATACAGTTAACAGAAGTATAACTCTGAAAAAAAAATTTACGAACTTTTAGTTGAGAGAATTCTCTAATTAATTCAGACACATCTAAAGTGCTACTCAGTTCATACTCAATTCCTAATATAGCGAGGTCTGACAATCTTGTTTGAGATGTTGTTCGCAAATAGTTCTTGATTATTTTTAATTTAGAAAAAATACGTTCCCCGGATGCAACACTTATTGGAAGAGTTAGTAAAATTCTTAGAGCATTGCTCAAGTTTGGAGCAAAATTCACACAGACATTGCCTTTTATATATAGTAGTGCCTTTAAAGTTTTGTGCTCATTAGTACATAAAATTAGATTGTTTTATTGTTTTGTAGAATTTTTTCAGAAACTTTTCTAATTAATTCAGAAACTCAGTTGCGATTTTTTTTCATTTTGTTTGACAATTTTGCGCCCCTAGATTTTTTTTACTCCGTGCCGGGCTAACGGAGTGTTCGTCCGGCACTGCCCGAAGTCGAGACCTCGCCACCAGGCAACCGTGTTCCTGGTGAGAGACCAGGCATTGCGGTTGATAAGGAACGATTTCTAGAGCGAAATGCCAAAGGCGCGTTTCCGTGGTACTTGCTACAATACGACAGGCAGTAGACTTGAGTAATTCGATGTTTGCCGAAAACGCTGTGAGAAATTTAACATTCTTTCAAAAATTCATAGCTGAAACTTGGATAGTATTATTTTCATTTCCAATTTTACTTTCCTCGTATGTTCCTTTGAGTACCAGTGTTTATATACTTTTCCTTAATCTGAGTGTAAAACTCAAGCCCACACTTGTGAAAACTTCGGAAATTTAGCTACAGAGCATTTTAACTTTGGCTACAGAAGTCGTTTAGAATAAAGTTTAGGGGAGAGTTGGAAAAGGTCTGTATTTCCTTAACCCAAGTGTAAAACTCAAGCCCACCCTTGTGAAAACTTCAGAAATTTAGCTACACAGCGTTTTAACTTTGGCTACAGAAGCCGCTTAGAATAAAGTTTAGGAGAGAGTTGGAAAAGGTTTGACTAATTTTGAGGGTGCAGCAACAGACTTCAAACTAAAGAGTTCTGCTCTGACCATTTCAAATGAGGGTGGTCTAAAAGCAAGGGGCTATTTGGTAATAGCATATGGGTATACAAGTTTACCTTCATTGTGGGCGAAGAATATCTGACAGGTGATAATTGGGTTAGGATGACTCTTGAATTGGTTGAAGAAGTTCCTAAACAGCACTTGGATGTAATCTTCAATTTTATCAATTTTCAGGTCATTATATACGACATTATTTCTAACGTTCCATGGCACATTCGCCATTAAACGAAGAATTTTGTTCCGCAGAATTTGAATTATCTTTCTGTGCTCCAATTTTACTTCAGAGTTGCATGTACGTAGCCAAAGAGCCATAATTCGCTGACTCACGATCGAGACAAATATTTTACTTCCACGTGCTTAATTTTTTAGATTCGCATTACTAATATAATAGCCCAGATATGTCTCTCACTGATCCGGTAACGTTCTGACGTCACCAACAATAAAATTCTCGCCATAGCACTGCGAGACGTTAAATAGCATTATTTCATTGTTAGAGCACCTAAATTTCAGTCATTTTAAATTTAAAAGAGTAATTGTGGTTCTAATTTTAAATTTTAATAGCTCTAAAATAGTGAAATAAAATTTGCCATCGATCGATATAAAATTTATCTCGCTATGATCAATAGTTCCCGAGAAATTTTAAATTATATTAATCATATATTTCAAATTAATTTCCGTTTTTTAATAGAAAGTAGCAAATCACGTGGTGGAATATCATGAGCGTGATATAGTTTGGACGCCAAGATGCATCTGATTATTTATTGCAATCGTGATGATATAATTTGATAATATTTTTTGGCAACGTTTGACATGCAGAGAAGTGCTTTGTTTTGTTTAGAATTTCGGAAAAGAATTCCTTTGAAATTTTAACTTTCGACTTACATTTGACAAGCTGAAAATTTCGTGGTTATTGATTTATAATAAAATTGTTAAACAACGAAAAATATTTCACACGGAACGTTGTTTACCAAGAGGTTTTTTGAATAAAGAAATATGTAAATAAATAAAAAAGATATTTCCTATCATAAAACATATGTTTATTTTATTTGTTTTCAATCAATGTTAAACATTTCTCCCGCATATATATCTATTTAAACAAGTCCAATTTGACGGGAAATCTCTAGAAACGAAGAGGTAATTTGCACCCGTCATACCATGACGAGTGATTTTCTATTATACCAATAAAGACATTTAAGAAATTTAAACAGCACGAAATTCAACAAAAGAAATACCTTCATAAATATGAGTAATGTGGGGGTGCTGTACAGAAGACATGATCTGAATCTCCCTCCGAATCCTGATGAGATCTTCCTCATTTTCAATCTTGCTTTTCTTGATGGTTTTAATAGCCACCTGAAAGAAGAATAAACAGGATTGTAGAAACGCATGCAAAATAAACATTAAAAGAAAAGAAATTAATACGAAACATCAAGATTAACGCAAGATTTGTCCAAAATATATTTTTGGACAGAGGAACATTTACAACAATCGTAACATGACTATGTCATTTATTTGAATATTAAAATGACAAAAATAAATAAATAAATAAAAATATATTACGATAGTTTCAGAATATTACGATATTTGGTTGTAAAACATAAAATTTTCATTATTAAAAATTCATTTACATACAGAATGGATAATTTCCTAATTAAATCTTCTTTACTCAGAAACTTTGTATTAATTAATAAGATACAATATTAATTACCCCGTACAGTGGCGAATCCAGGGGAGGGGCTATCGGGCTGCAGCCCCCCCCCCTCAGAGCTAAACCAAAATTCTTGATTTAATTTAAATTCGCTACAACTGTTTGATTTTAATTTTCATTTTAAAAGAATAGTAATAAAATCGTGACAACATTGCTTTCTGACTTGACAGGCTCGAAAATTTTCCTACTTTTCTAGTCATTCCACTTATACATGTAGCGTTGACGCGGTCGAAAACATTTTTTGGTCAGCTATTTCATTGTATTTTTTATTAAATTATCGAAAGTATTGTAGTGTTCTTTATTATTCTTATTGTCAGGAGAGGAAAGCCTGTAAAGTTAAAGTGTTTTGGTTTATATAAGCCATTTAGTTTGACATTCGTCACTACGATACAAAATTATTATGACCTCAGCCCCCCCCCCAGACCCGAATCCTGGATTCGCCACTGACCCCGTATAAACGCCCCGGCCTATAATGTTTTCCCGTCATTCATAAAAAAAATTTTATTGGTCTTCTCAGCTTTTTTACCTAAGTGGTTTTCCACAATTTAAATTTTTCTCAGGTTTACATCATAATTCCTCCGGTCCTTAAAAAGTGTGAAAGAGGAGTAATACTGTACTACAAAGGTAGAATTTCAAATAATCAATAGTTAAAATACAGGTTAATCCAAAAGCAACGGATGAGAGCGACAAATTCATTTTTTCATTTGACTTTTGGTTCCACATTCTTTTTAAATATTAAAATAGAACTTTAGCGAAATGAAGGAATAATAGGAAGAGGTGAACATTTATAGTAGATTTAAATGAAGAATGTTTTCTGACGACTATGTATTCTCCGAGACAATTATTTTTGAAAGGTAACATGCAATTTTGTTTTAAAGAGATTGACCTAGCGGTGAAGTGGAATTGCTATGCACCTACAATAGGTAATTGACTGGTTTAATTACGGTTTGTTTTGAAGGTATTCTATTTCTGTCTTAGGTTTATCTCATAATTTTGTTCCACGAACAGATGACAAGGGAAATACATAACACAAAATAGCCTGTCCAGTGTGAGGACAAGTTTGACTCTTTCGAAGCCCGTGTCCTTCTGTATAAAGGAACTATGAAGGAATAGGGTATCGAACCCGCAACCCTCCAACCGAGACTCGATACAGTCGAAACCTTAAATACAGTACGGTATCTGGATACATTACAAATTAAATACCGATTAATGTTATCTAGTCAGAATTCAGATTACTTTTTAGATAAATGGAAGCAAACATTTATATAAACGGTTAAAGACATCAAGAAATCAGATTTTTCTTTCATCAAGACATTAAAGTAAATTTTTTCCTCGGACTTATTTCAGATAAACGAAGGCAAAAATTTATATAAATGGTTGAAGACATCAAGAAATTTAAAAGAACTATAATGATAAAAGACATCAAGAAATTTAAAAGAACTATAATGATAAAAGACATCAA
>BGPR01000035.1:599191-658776 GCA_013235015.1 Araneus ventricosus | reverse complement strand
GATTGGTTCAGGATCTGTTGATTTGTAAAGATGCTTCTGAGCAAAGGGCTCACTGTTTTATGCTAGATTCCTGAATAATCATATTGGTCCGTTTAAACAAATATTAAGACTTTTTTCTTTAAATAAACTGTTTTCATCATATTCTTATACTTTTATAGGAAGATACAGCACTTTTATTCAGGATCAAGATGATTCCCAAAAGATGTATAATTTAAATTCTAAACCAATTTAATATTTTTCAAATCTGAGATTGCATTTTCTCAAACCCACATTTTCGGTAAAATTTAACAAAAGTTACAGAGAATAAAACATAATACATATTTTTTACTGAAATTTACTTATGCTGAATTTTACGTTTTGAAGATCATGAAAGACGAATTAATTTTGAGTTGAATGAACCATGCTTCTTTAGGATTCTGAGGTTAGCAAGTGTGAATAAAATTTTAAATTTCATGCATAGCTTAGTTGATAATACACAGGTCAAGGGAAATGCACTTTTAAGAATACCTGCAGGTTTTTGAACAATATTTTGATAAACTTTTGAATTTGAAATTATTCTTTAACTGCAGTGTTTTGACAACGCAGATTCACTGGAAGATGATTCAAGACGATTTTACTACAATTAACAATTGAGATAAGAATATTTACTGAATCACAATATTTAATTTTAATCAAATAAACTTACTGCCTAGTTTACGGTTAAGAAATTTATTCGGTAGGAAAGTATTAATTATACTAAATGATGAAGTTCACTGAACTGGGACGGTAATGATACCGTAACGCCCTGAAAAATAAGTTTCAGAAAATTATAAATAAATGCTCTCTCGTGCATAGTAAAATAATGTTCTACAACAGTGATCATTTCAACATCCTTCAAATCTACCTTCAAGGTTAATAAATTACATGTCAATTCAAGCAAACATCAATTCTACTGTACCTTTTGCACCAATTTTCTCGCTAATAATGTTGTTCCCGAATATTAAATAGGTGATCATGTAGTCAAACATAATTTATAATGATCTACATCTAACAATCTAAAGAAAGAATGAACAAAACCATCATTCACTTTTGAGAATAACGCAAAAAATATTCAAACTAAAATAGCGTTACGTATTTTCAAGTATTATTTGGTTATTATAACATTATTTTTTGAGATATTTTCCCATATTTCACTGATAACTAATATTTTCAGGAGAATTCAAACTATTCCTACTTCGGTACTACTTGAAATAAATGAAATGTTTATTCTAAGTTTGAAAGTTGTCAGGATATTTAAAATTCAGAATTTGCTAGAAACGATAAAGGAGTTTGTGTTGATTTACGGCTCACATTCAGAGACAAGAGCCAGAAAAAATATCTGCAAAATTACAAATAAATTATAAGCAGAAAGGAAATGTAATATCTAGATGTATAGTATGGATTGGAGGAATTAGTTCATTTTTGAAATGGTGGTATTCTTTCCATTTTAAGGTAGTGAAAACAAAGCCAAATCACTTGACGTCTAAGTCACATGATAAACGTAACTGCGAAAGAAATGTAACTGCATGTTGTCTTATGCCATGCTGTTAAGTCACATTCTTTTTTTCCCATATAAGAAGTGCGATGGATTCGAAAATTAAACTGGAGGGGTATGTTAGACATGTATCTCGTGACATTAATTAATTCCATAACAAATCTAAAACTTTTATAAGATCACTATATCTCCGAAATGAAGGAGAATACAGCTTCTTATACAGAGTGACAATTATGGAGCTATATGAAATAAAATTTTCAAAAACTACTGAATTCAAATATTTTATTCAAATTTAAAAGTAACTACAGATATTCGTATTTAGTTTATGGCATGTTCGATATGCTTGCCATCAATGGTTATGATGTGGAGCAAAATTCTGCAAAAATCGATGAAGTGTCGAGACATCGACACTACCAGTTCTCTCGAACTTTTCAATCGCATTTTTGATTGTTATAACACTTGGACCAGCTGTCTTCAGCTTGTACTCTTGCTTTGAGCCGCAGTAGGGCTGTTATTGCTCGAACAGTAGGCCTTGACGATCGATATACGCTCAGAAACGCTGTATTTCGACATTTTCAACGAGAAATGAACAATAAGAGTGCGCATGCTCAAAAAAAAAAAATCCCAACATGCTCTGCATTCAACCGCCAAGTTTCAACTGAATCTCGCCAACGGTTCAAAAGTTATCAAGTGTTTTTTTTTTCATATAGCTCAATAATTGTCACCCTGTACTTAACGCATATGTAGATCTCCTAATGATATTGAACTTCAGGAAAGGAATAACAGATCTTCACACAATTTATCCGAGTTTTTCATTTTGAGAAACGATTCGAACTAAGCGCCGGTGAAACAACAAAATTTTATTACATACATAAGGTTAAAAATGCAGCCTAAAGTTCAATAAACAAAATGATTCTATCCTTTTTCACCAGCTGACTTTTGGAGTTAATAGGACGTGTCCCTTTAGGGTAAAGCTTCGCTTGCTGCATAAAGTTAAAAATGCAGCAAGCGCAGCAGATATCCCAAAATCAGCACATTTGTCATACGTAAATAATTGCTAAATAAGATAAATGACACCTCACTAATTTTTCGACATTAATAAGACACATAATTAATTGCTCAATCAAATGTGGAAATGAGCAAAAATCTGTCATGGTCTAGCGGATCAACCTTGTTTGTCACATTTCTAATTCGCAAAAAGAAAAAAGACCGTAGCGACTGACCATTGTGATTTCATTTTTGACCTTAAGTAATCAAACCTATTTTTCTTAACTATTTTCTTAACTCCTGACACGAAGGTCAGATTCCTTTTATGGTGTAGCAGAAGACACAAAACTGGAACATGCATACTGGTTAGAAGAAGAAAAAAAATCGAATATTTACATGAAACCGTGTAGAAATCCAAATTCGGAGGCTGAATGTAGCACCTGCCAATCCAGGGAAAAACTTGGAACAAAATACTTCATTTGCGTGACATACTTGTATTTGTTTACAGGGCAGCTGCTGACGTACCGAAGTGGAAGCTTGTGGAATTCGTGATTCCTTGCTTAGCGATTTCGAAAAGGATACTAACCTGTCTGTACGTGATCCACAGATATTGATTCAGCTTCCAAAACGATACAGACAAACTGAATAAATTAACGGAGAACTTTTTGGTGTCAACATATGACAATTTCGAACGAATTTTCTTGAATGAATCTGTGTTTTCTGGCGTAAAGGTTACAGTAGAACATAAAGATTGAATATTTTAAAGCTTTAAAACTCAATTTTTATGAGGGAATATGGAATTTACAGGCACACAAGAACATAATAACTACTTATTACAACACAATCATGCTGTTTCATTTTTTAATGAAGCAATTACAATATGTAATAATATTCTACTTTGGAATTTCGTTTGAGAGTTGAACCATAAATATTGTAGACAGATGCATTAACAAGATCAGTTGCCAACTAGATTGTACTCGTACGAATAATCAGATAGATTTATTTTATTGAGAAACAATAATGGCCTCAATAAATTTGCAGAGTTCCATTTTTGAATTTAGTGCAATCACATAGGAGATTAAAGTAGTTTTTTTTAAAACTATTTCCCCTCTGCTCCTGATCTTAAGATTACTGAAATCTTATGAAAAATGATGGGTTAAGATTCTCTTACAAATATCGATTCAGTGATCAAGCACTAACGTTTTATTGTTTTCACTTTATTATTCAAGATTTTAAGTTAGAATTGAGCATTTTTGAAAACATTATAAACTTTGAAAAAATAGGATTGCTATCATCCAAGTAAGTCAAGTGATGTCACCCAGCTCATATGGGCAAACCTTTCTGTTACTGTAACTTTAGATTCGATCACCATGGCAATACTCGACAAATACTATTTTGCACCATAATATATATGCAGCAAATACTTAACGATGAATATGTATTCGCAAAACCGCAATAAGAAACCCTTGTAAAGAGCCTCAAACCATCAACTTTGATTAGTTTGTCTTTTAACAATATCACATACTTTAAACCGAATTCTTACAAATTCCCTTTTGGCTTTAATAACGCACAAAGGCTAGTAACATAATTACAAAAATATCGATTTTGTAACAGCAATTTGATCTAAAAATGACTAATGGTTAAACCTTTTTTTTTTTAGATTCCTGCTCTAATTTTATCTTATAACAGATAATTGTTTGCTTTGTGATAGTTATGTTTCGACCATTAGAATGAATTTATTAATATCCATATAATGTATTAAGCCTACAACTTTTTTGGAGGTACTGAATGTTTGTATGATGGCCATTTGACTGAAAGCAATCCATAATAAAAAATGACCACAAACATTTCATTATTTTTTTTGTTTTGTTAGACAAGACAAATGGCTACTCCGATGATCACTGTAAAGAGCGAGAATAATATTATGATTAAACTGATAGTACAGTGGAATCTCCCTATAACGAAATCGCTTGGTTCCAGTTGAAAAATTCGCTATAGAGAAAATTTCTTTATATGGAGATTAGAGATTTTTGCAGTTATTTAAGTAAATGTTACAAACCTTTTAGAATGTGCGATAAGTTCAAAAATTTTTAATTATGACTTTGAATTAAAAATCAAATAATATTTATTATAAATTTGTTAATATTATACTAATTTTTATTTTAAAATGCTCAAAATTGAAGAAAATTCACGAATTTAGAGAATAATATGTACTAGTACGGATAAACATAAAATGCGTATTGTCACATCCATTTGCTGTTTCCACCCCCACTCCATCCCGATTCCTGGAATCTTGACCTGTAGAAATGTTACTCCCTCTATAGAAACCCAAGTCCCCACAACTGCGTTACCCTTCACATAGCATTCTATTGTTATGTGTAATCGCTAGAATGAACAATGCGAGTGGTTCCAGAAACAGGCACGTGTGAGCGATTTGTTTGCACGGAAAATAGCAACTTTCTTCAAAAATGACAAAAATCGAAAAGATAAAGGTCTGAAAAAATTCGTTATCGTGAGACAACCACTTCGTTATATGGAGAATATTTTGAATGTTATTTAACATTCCGATTAAAAATTTCGTTATAGGGAGAAATTCGCTGCAGGGAGACTTCGTTGTAGGGAGATTCTACTGTATTTGGGTATCAGGCGAGTTGGAACAAAAGATAAATTTTCAAGCATGGGCAAGATTTCAAAAATCAGGCCGACATTTTCGTAGTTGGATCGGCTCATCATCACCTACCAACGATATTTACGGCTGACTCAATCCCTGAATCTCCCTAACGCTGCAATGCATAAACCGAGATTTACCCTCGCCAAATACCAAAAGCCAAAGCAAATAAAATAATAAAGAGGGGGGAGGGGATTTAGAGGAACACAATGAAATATCTCCGGAGAGACCTTGGCAATTGGGAGGACGAAACGAATCCCACAAGACAGCTGAAACACAGTCGTCAACAGATTTGGCTCGCCCACTCCCAAAACCAGAATAAGTACATCCACGGGTTTGCGAGGAGACTTCCGAATTGTGTCGGAAGATTTCTGTGGGGTGCCTTGGTTGGAAGATGCGGGGAGCACGGACTCGGAAGAAACACAGCCTGCGGTCGAGGTTATTTCTATTGAGGTTAATAACACCGCAACGAAGGTACTCATTTCTATTTTATCCCTGCTTTCCAAGGACAAAGAGAGTGAGAACTTGCCACCGACTCGCTTGTTTATAGCTCCGCCGTTCTTGTTTTCTTTTTACCTAGTCTATTAAGATGGACGTTGTTAAAATAAAAAGATGAATCATGAATATACGCACAGAGGATGAATCATGGGCTTAATGATTTTGAGGAGCCCGTCTCTAAATGGACGGCTTTGAAAAAGATTGGTTACAAGACTCTACACTTTTATAAATAACCAGTGGTGAATCCACAGTGGGGCCATACCAGTCCCCGAGCCAAACCAAAGTTCTTGATTTTTTTTCAATTCACTCCACCTGTTTATTTTCAATCTTTTTTTAAAAAAATAAAGCGTGGCAATATTGCTTTCTGGATTGACAGGTCGAACATTTTCACGCTTTTGTAGTCATCCACTCGTATTTGTAGCGTTAACGCCGTCGGAAACATTTTTTGGCTAGTTATTTCATTTGTGTTTTTATTAAATTATCGAAAGTATTGTAGCGTCCTTTGTGATTTTTATCGTCAGGTGAGTAAGTTAAAGTGTTTTGACTTACATAAGTCTTGAGGTCAGGACAATAAAAAATTTTTATCCCCCCCCCCCCCCCCCGACCAAAATCTTGGATTCGCCACTGCCTGGAACAGAAACAAATATAACTGAGTTGCTAAGTTATACAGAAAAGTGGTGTTAAAGCGACACAAAAAGCAATGACAATGGGGGAAAAATTCATTTCTCCCCAGAAGATATTTGCCCGATTTCCAACGAAATTTTAAGCCATGTTACATATAAGTATTCCTATATCATACCATCTCCCCAATATTAAAAAATACTAAGCCTACTTTTTCAAAGGAGTTAAAAGCATGAAAGCCACAGCGATTTATTTAAATTATCATGATATGCAATTTTGATTAAAAAGGTTCGACAAAATAAAACGACTCAACACTCTTCATATTACACGAAGTATTTTTCAATACATTATTTAAAAATTTAAAGTATTTGGTCAGCGATCCTAGACTCAGAATAAAGGTCTAGTCAGAACGTAGACAGTGCCGAGGTTCCATTAATCGAATTTAAATAAAGCAATTAAATTTTCAAGGAAATCGGATCATTCAGGAATATCAGAGTCGTGAGTTCCGTGGCCAAGTCACAGAAACCGCGTGATCAACGGATTAGAATGCAGGTGATTCACGACGGAGCATATAATTCATGAAATAAGTTGATTTTGCTGCTTTCAGAAAAAAGGTAGAAGCGTGGCGATTATTCTATGCGATGACAAGACAAATGACTTCAGTAATCAATATAAATTAACTAGCAGTACGCGCACGGCGTTGCCCGTGGAATCAGGACTTCAACAAAATGAAGAAAAAAAGAAAGAAAAACTCACCCACAGTGACATGAAAAAGTTTCGAAAACAAAAGATAAACATTATTGATTTTTAGGAAAACAGTACCGAGTACATTAATCCAAAACTATATTAAAAAATTGCAGTGTGAAAAGTATTATTAGACAGCAAGCGAAATATGCCAGGCAAAGAAACACGATAGGACACTGCCGAAAATAATCATCGAAGTCATTCATTTAACATATCATCTCCGAGAAGAATGCGATAGTATATGACGTCACCTGCCGCGAGGAAGGCCACGCAACCAGCCAATAAAATTGCAATAATGTATTCTGGGAATCGTCCGGAGAATGTTTCGTTGAGAAATCTCGATAGCAAAAAAACTGTTTGAACTGATCAGGAAAAAATTATTAAAAAAAACAACGTAAAAAGAAATTTTAACCGTTCTTATTTTAAATCCGACAGAAACGTTTCAGTTATGAGCTGAAAAAAATAAAAATGATAGAGTTATAAGACCGTCAGATGCGAGAATTTTAAGAAATCCTAATCAAAAATTACAATAAAAATGACCATTTTTCAAAAATTACTGAAAATTCAGTAAATTACTTTAGACGTTCGAAACAAACTTTATTAGAACGGAAATTGTTTGCTCTTTCCGATGATGTATCTATTTTTTTTTGTAAATTTATCCGAAACCATGCTATTGAGAAATTAGTGCGAAAAATCGCCGAAAACAAAACAAAATATTAAATAAAAATTTTCTAGATTAATTTTTAAAATTCGGGTTTCGAGGTAAATTGAGTCACCATTAAGAATACCTGTGTGCCAAATTTCATGGCTATAAGTGCGATAGATTTGTCTGGCCATCGCACGCAAAACATTGCTTTTTTAAGTATAGATGATAGATACTGATATTCGAATGAGAAATATAAATGCTTGAAGAAGCCGAGATTTAACACTAAAGTTTTAGATTTTCTAAAACTGTCATGAATTGATTCCGTTCCCGGAATTATTCGTAGACTATTGGAGATGACAGATCATCTAGAACCAAAGATGCTCTGAAAAGTCTGTTTGGCTTAATCTGGTGAAGACTTTGGCTTCGTTTATCTATCCTATTAAAATTCGAAGGTAAACAAACATATGTATCTATATCCTTCTATCTTCTCACGAACCACTGAATCCTGAAACTAGCCGAAAGTACCAAAAGATGGAAAATAATCCAAGGAATCCATTTCGACTATTTAAATTCCGAAATTGTTATTATTTGAAAAGATATTGATTAAAAACGTCAAAATGAATGAATTGACGTGCTGCCATCTATTGGCAGCATGGTGAATTCATTCACGGCGGATTCTTTTTTTTCTCCCTATTATTAGTTTTCGCATCCGGTGTTGCATTTTTTTATTTATTTAACGGAAGTCGGTATTTCTTTTTGAGCGAGCTTCTGTGTTTGGATTTATTAACAATGGGTAAAAAATAGTTTTCATGCTTTTTTCTTCCTTTTTTTGTATTAAAGTGTTTAATTTTGTAACGTTTGTTAGGGAAAGTAAGTGACAATATTTGTTGATTGTAGAGAAAAACGGAGGCGGGGCATATGAAAATATATGGATCCCAAGGTCTCATCACGTGACCTCACTTTTCTCCGCCCGGGAACATCCTATTATTCGTAATAGCCCGTGCAACGCCGTGTCACACAGCTAGTTAATTATAATACCTGTTACTACTTTCAAATTTAACACATTAGTCGCCACGACTCGCGTCAGGAATTCGAATAATCTATCTAATTAGACGACTCCTTGTCTGCTGTCTCTTATCTACAGTAGAGAACGGGTCATCTGATTAGATAGTAGGTATAAATTGAATCTGATCGCCGTGTGAATTGTATTCGATTCACACGGCTATGAACGAGTTAATATTCAGTTATCGTATCTTCTAGTTTTTCGAATTTTGTCTTAACGGTTCATGATGTTATATAAATCTGTATGTCAGAGATAAACTATCGTAACTTCTTAACGTATGTCTTAACGGTTCATGATGTTATATAAATCTGTATGACAGACATAAACTATCGTAACTAACAATTTTAATATTTCACGGAAGAGCCAAAAGAAATTCCAGAGCGCAATGTATCGCATGCTGTATTTTATTTTTCGACCTGTAACTACGATACCCTACCCGTTCGAAAATGAGGTCGGGATAATGCAAATATGATAAAAACGGCGAAACCAGCAAACTGGACTTGCCTCTGGTTTACCTCCGAGATACAGAAATATGAACAACATTTTTTTTTTTTTTTGCATTTTATAAAACATCAAGAATAGTTTCGACGAAATCCGGAACACTAAAATTACAATAATTGGCCATAAAAACCGAGAGCAATAACAAGGTGTTATAATTAATAGGCAAACCTGTAAAGTTAAAAGCCTACACCAGATTTATCAAAACAGACTTTTCATCTCGAGCGCCTAGGGTTCTAAATGTGCTCTCTAGAATAGCCTTTAAGAAGCTCCAAAAGATGAAGCTAATCTAACAAATCAATAAGTCCAAAATCGTCGTTGTATCAAAATGTCGTAAGTGAAAAATCACATACACTAAAACGTAACAAATTTTCGATGTAATAGCTGGAACCACTAACGACATTTGGCTTTTTGCGACAACATACAGTAATCACATACAACAATTTGAGAGCAGATTTAGCTAACCTATACAAGTCTTCTGCACCAATAAAGCTGGCCATTCACTTCACAGATAAACTGAATGTTTTGGAAAAAGCCATAGAAATCTATGGAAATCAGCCAAATGGCTTGTGGTGGTTGGAATTCCGCTTGGACTGAAAACGGAGAGTAAATGCTGAAGTTTAAAGTCTCGATTCAGAGGGACCCTGAAAGAGGCTAACGAAAAGAACAATGCCTTGCGCAGATAGAAGCCTCGCTTCGAGGTTAGCATAAATTAAAATCTGCTGACTGGAGAAAATCGAAGAGCAATTGACAAGCATCTGTAGAGAGGGAAAGAAGATCGCTCCCCCTACCTTCGTTCAGAGTTAGAGTTCAAGAGAATGGCGTGCCTGTATTTTTCGATTAAAATGGGTGGAAAAAAACTGGGCTTAGGAAAAATGGTATGGCTATCCTTCAAGTGAATGGCCGGCCTAAAATACTTTGGAAAATTTGGCATATGATACAAGAGAGACGATATTGTTACAAAAATCGTCCGGTGTGTGTGTACAGTGAAAACAGTCCAACAAGCAGGATAACAGGGAATGACGGTTTATTCACAAATATTCAGGAAAACACGAAGCACAGGTAACAGGAAAAACAGCACTTGCACAGATTCGCAACACAAACAAACAGCAAATCACTAATTAATAACACAGTAACAGAACTTTCAGTACCGCACGGCGTTTATTAGTTTACTAGCTCGCACTGCGGATACAACTCCGAAGACGATCCCAGTCGATAGTCCAAAGACGATTCAACACACCAAAGAGAGATTCAAAAGGCGTTCGCATTCCAAAGACGATCGCAGTCGATCTACACACACGTTCCAAGACGATTCATCCCTGTGATCCGAGCACGGCGCTATCTGTAGTCTCTCGGACAGGCAGTGACGTCACATCGAAATCTCTGAAGAAATCCGCTCCTAATAGAGATATCGAGAAAATAATCGCATTTTCGTGAATCTTCGATTTGTCGCCTGCGTCGCCAAGGTCAGGGATCCAGGCCTGGCCGCTGCCGGTCATCCCATGCTTACCCCAGTAAAACTATCTTCCCAACCATAAGACTAACATTGCCGGGAAGCGACATTCCATGTTCGAAACAATATTCTTTTAAGTCATTTTGCAGCAAATGTCAGAAACATAGGATAACGATAAGTAAAAGAAGTTTAAATGCCCACTTGTACTCATTGATTGAAGTTCACGTGTGTGAAGAATGCAATTGGACCAAAAACTGCACTAAGCATTCGCGAAATCCATAAAGACGAACGGAAATATCAAAATATTATAAAATACCAAAGGAAAGGCGCCTAATTATGGCTCATAAGCGGGCATTTAAATACACGATTCAGATATAAAAAAAACGCATTTCACTTAAGACTGGGACAGGATTTGGTCTAATAAGTCTAGCCGCCCAGTCTGCCCCTGCGTTACGTGCTATTCCTCACACGTAAAAAATTCATAAAATCCGCAGACCGATTCGTTTTTCACCATTGAACAGCTGACCGCATTATGAGATTAAAAAATTACCCTAATAGTTAAAACCAGATCCACCATTTCTAAAGAATTCGGATAACTAAACCAATTCGCATTCCAATTTTTTAGTTTACATAATTTAAACAACGGCTGACCTTGCTTTCGATACTTTAATTAACGCCGCAGCATTCTGAAAATAAAATAAAATAATAAAAAAAACACGAAAAGAACGCTATCATCCGTACCAAAGATAATCCGATGGGCATAATTCACGCCTCAGCAAAGAACCGAAACAAAAAGCTTATGGTCGACAGCGAAGACTTATTAAAATCCGAAACTTGCGAAACTGGGTCGGTTTAATAACTTCTGTGTTCTTCCTGCTTCCCACGGGAGGATTTTGTTTTGTTCCGTTTCGCCTTTAATATTCACAGAACAATGATTCAGTTAGAAGAACATGGATGTGGAAAAAAAGATGGCGGAGGCGTCTAGTGTGGATAAGGGGAAGAGTTAATCCCACCTGAAATTGATTTTGCCCTTATTTTTGTTCCTCAAACTTCTTCCGACTTTTGATTCGTCAATCTTTTTATGCAAGGGAATACGTAGGTTTTAAAATCAACTGTCTCTAAAAATACTGGGTGTTATGAAACAACAAAAAACCAACGTTAGCTTAAAAAGTGAAATGACAAATAAGAAAAAAACGTAATTTCTGAAATATAGTTCCGATTCGGATTAAGTGGAGAATCTAAGCTGGAGTTTGATTTCAACAGAAATGATTCCAAGTACTGGATATAGTGGGTCAGAAATAAAAAAAAAAATTAATCATTGTATATAACCATTAACATTAACATGATATTGCAAATAAAAACATTTTGAATAAATTGTCACGGAAAAAAATTCGGTACTTACGTATTAACGCCACCGAGGCTACAGATTGGCGGTAATGCGCCAATAAAGAGCAATATTGTTTACAAAAACCGCCAAATTGGCGGCACTTAAAAACCGCCAAATCTGTAGCTGCGGTGGCGTTGGCGGCACTTAAAAACAGCCAAATTGGCAGCACTTAAAAACCGCCAAATTGGCGTTAATACGTAAGTACAGAAACCGCCAAATTTGGCGGCACTTAAAAACCGCCAAATCTGTAGATTCGGTGGCGTTAATACGTAAGTACCAAAAACTCTAAACATTTTCTGCTGTTGTATGATGTGGCAAATCTAAAGTAAGCTTTAGACTAAAATTTCTTTTTTATCATTCAAAGCATTAGTCATATAATATTCTTAAAAGTTGATCTAGGAATAGAAGTTCTTCGAAATCAAACAGGATTGCAGTTCAGAAATGTATTTAAAACACTAATTTTAGTGCAATTATTTTCCACCATCCATAAATTCACAGTGAAAACAATTAGCGACGGTTCTTCTGTTAAATAAATTCGTATTATTTCCGAGATTCCACCTGCTATCCAACATCAAAAATGAGAACAGATGTTCTTGCTTTACGTTCGCAATCACTTCCTGAAGTGCCGTGCGTACAAAGGGTTCTTTCATGCTCATAATTTTTCAAACCGTGTAAAATACTGAAGTAATGCTTCATACGGCAAATATCTAAGCGACAAGTTTTTACTTTCTCGTGTACGAAGTATACAAAGAGAAAGTATTGTAATCGTCAAAAAATTCGAACTCGAGAGTTTGGCGAATCTCCACGTTTTAGACCTCCCCGAGTCCGAAAAACACAATTTTGGAATTATGTCTGTCTGTGAACACGATAACTATTAGAGCTACGGGAATGAAATTTGGTATGTGATATTGATACATAATTTGTAGGTTTCTATCATATTTTGGACAAGATCCATCAACGGGAACTCCGTCTGTCCGCGTTCATGTGAACACTATAACTCAAACACTTGAATAGCTAGATGGATAAAATTTGGTACACAGTTTTATCATCAGGAATGTAGGTCCGTATCAAATATTGGGCCACATGCGTCAAAGGGTAACCGACTGTCTGTATAATCGTATACTTCTAAACATTATAACTCGTAAACCCTAAAGCTTTGACAAATAAAAATTGGTATGAGGCCTGTTAACACTAATTGTAGATCCGTGCCCAATTTTCGCTTCAATCGGTCAAAAAGAAGGTGGTCAAATCGCCTTTTTGTCTTTTCCCTCACAGAAAGACGCGAGGCCGTTATTGCGCTAATCCTTTCTGCTTCTACCCACGCCTTTCGCTTCCAATTCTCAAGCTTTTTTCCTCCACATTGTTAGGAGTATACGAGAAACTTTAGGGGAGACCACTTCCACTGGCTTTAATGGGATTTTTTTTTTAATGCATTCAAACCAAAAATCACTGTTTTCTTGTAAATAAGCTTTGTAGCTGCAATATTAGTTTTGGTTTTTAGAGAGATTAAGGTTAAGAGCAGCCAAATCAAGTCCAAGGAATCCAAATTAGCACCGTATTAAATGTTCTTTTATACGTATTTTTAACTTACATATGCTGAGAATTATATCAGAGTAGGGTAACAATTATATATATCGTAAAAGACGAAGTCACGAACGGTTCAGATAAAAAGTTCAAAACGGTTCAGTTAAAAATAGCTGTTTATGGACGATATGAAAGATTAAATTTTTTTAACTTTAAAAAAAAAGAATTTTTGACTCTTAACCCCTTAAGTCTCGCGCCCGCCAATATTGACGTGCATCGAATTATCGCATTTTTAGGCTTATAAACTAAAATTTAATCATTAATTAGCTGTATAATTTAACACAAGAATTAGGTAGAATCCATCAGCATCTCAAGTATTATATGCCTTCTTAGATGAATGAAAACAACAGCCCCTTTTCAAAACAGGAGGGGCCATCTTATTAGATACCCCCAAAAAATTGCGGGGTAAAATAAACTAAAAACTGCCCCTTTTTTTAAAATTTAACACCGCATTTCCAACGTAAACAGAAGGGACCCCTGGTAATACATCGCTGAAGTCCTAACAGCAGGCATCTAATGAAGAAATCTATGTATGATGTCTACTTTTTAGATTTCTACACCAACTTATTTTGAGGATATTTATCCTTGAGATTGCGTGTTGGTGAAATCTCAAAATGTTCTTTTAAAACGGGGATTCAAATGAGAAAGTGCTTTCTCCGGTTTTCAAGTCATTAGAGTTCTTTCGACACCCTTTGGTGTTATCTATTCTTTTATTCCCTAATTAGCTATAAACTTACCCATCACATATAGGGTGAAAGAAGAGGGCTGCACAGTAAAACTATCTGCAGACTAATTAGAGGACAGAATATTAGTTCCGTGGAGGGATTTAAATATTTCTAGTTTAGTTGTATGGTATCAGCAACAAAGCGTGTGCAGAAGTAAAAAATCTACTGGAAGAGCCTCTCTATCGCCCCCTCCCAAAAAAAAGATATCACAAAGGTCAGAACATGAACTTAACACGTTGACTGCCAACTACGAGATAACTCGTTTTGCTTAGGACGTCTACTATGAGTTATACAAAATGAAGCTGGCTTCTAGAATAGGAAATCTGCGATTTGCTTTGACAGTGAACGTGTTAAGTTCCTCCGATCAGAAAAGTAACACTTTAAAATCGGCCTTGATTGCTCACTTATGAACATTAACACAAATTCTTTTACAACAATACTTGGGGAATTACGTTCCCCTTACCGCTTAAAACTTCCTCTCCTAGTCAACTGTCGTTTCATGGTAGTTTGTGTCTCGGTGGCTCCTCCATCTTATCAGGCTCTAGCTTAACTAATAAAGTTGCGAAATAAAGAGAAAGAATCTAAATTAATAACTACAACTTAGGTGAAATCTATCGATTTTTCGTGCTGCCATCTATCGACGAGAAATGAAAATCTTTTTCGCAGTTTGCAGATTATAGTTTATTATTTTGAAACGCAATGGAATTTTGAAATTTCAACAAGATCGCATTAAAGCTGGATAAATTCTGAAAAGAATGATACCAAACTCATGTGTTTATTATTTATCATAAGCTCGGTAAAATGCGTTTCATAGAAACGTAACAGTACTTATTTCAATGCAACTTATTTTTTATGCATATAGAGTAAATATGAAATAATTATTTTATATTATAATAGCGCAAATCTTTCTGTAACGCTCACGTGGTGTGGCTACGTGTCGGAGATTCAGAACAGCCTGTCCACAAATTAGCATACACACAGGATACTGCTTTGATTCTCTTTTGTGATGATTTAATATGAAATAGGGGTTATGACAGATTTTTTAGCTGATTTTAGCAGTTTCTTTTCTTTTTTTTATTTTATGTGGATTCATTCATGCGGATTTAATATCAAATAACATTTATAAAAGAGATAATTTTTTTATGTGGATATCAAATAGGAGTTATTTATTTTCCAATATCTTCCAGCATCTTTTTTGTTTATTTTCCCCTTTTTGCTAAATTGTCCCATTGGTCTGCGTCATTATCAAATGGAACGAATGAGATTTCTGTTATGGCGTCAAAAAAATATCTTTTTTTATGCATAAATATGACGACTTCATCGATTTCCTTTTTTCAAAATAATTTTTTTCATTTCTGAAGCACTCCGCCAGTGTACATGAGATTTTCTACTACAACTTTTGACAGTAAATTCCTGACAATCAGATCTCAGATATTGTTGGCGGGCACAAATCTTCTAGTATCAAATATTTCACTGCATCAAATCCACAATAGAAATTTAGGTCTTCTTATACATTAATTTATCTCTCAGAGTGCAATTCACAAAAGAAACAAGTTATTTCCTACATTCAACTGCGTAATTTTCAACGCTGCTTACGTCCCCCCTCTTCTAAGAATAACTATTATAAGTTCAAATAAATGGCAGTTCCTACCCTCGTATATCATCGCATCTAGGACCGTTCAAACAATGTTGCTCGAGTTCTTTCGGTGGGCGTTATTTGACTGTAGAGGCTTTTCAGATATATCCCACGCTGAAAACATCAGAAAAACAATTTTAGACAAGTTGAGCTGATGGAGCAAGTCTGATATGCCGCCGCTGAGGCGACATGCATTACAAAAGGGTAAACAGACGAAAACAAGAACACAAAAAACACGATTTACGTTGCGTCATAATCGCAGAGAACTCAAGAAAAAACCATCCAATCGACTTCATAAAAAGACTCCTTAACTACGTGGCGGCAAATCCTACTCTAATGATTTTCTTGCACCCATTCATTAAATAGGCAACATAAATGGTTTAAATGAATGCACAATGTTCACGCATTTCACAGTAAATGAATCTTGAATGTTAGAGTAAAAAATTTCCAAAAATTTAAGAATTTTACTGTGAAAGATGTACGGGAGAAGTTTATCTTACAGATGCTATTAATTTGAAAATACAGTAGAACCCCGGTAATCCGGACACGCGCTAATCCGGAACCCTCGGTAATCCGGACGGTCCATGGAGAATGATGCAAACTCGAATCCTGCGCTGATCCAACCCATGGATCAGAATGTTATTCAAAATATCAAGCTGGGATATCACAAGTTGCTTCTTACGACGATTCTCAATGATCCTCTGCACAATGAAAACTTGGAAAAAACACAGACAAATGTAAATTTAAAAGATGTCGTGTTCAGTCTTGCTAACTGGGCATCTGTGTCTACATTGCTGATCAACAAGTCGTCGAAAAATTTGCTTCCCAATTTTATTGATTCTGTAAACTCCATCAAAATTTCTCATTCTGAGGCTAGGGCGGCACTTAACACTTCATTACAGTGGGCTGAAGAGCAAAATTTTGAAGCACACGGAAATTATGCTCCTCAGACGTTTAAGAGACCGCGCATTTGAATTAAAAATTGGAACGGCCGCGCAAAGAAAAATCTAACTTTTTTGGACACTGATTATGTTCATTCACTTGCATATGTAGTAATTATGTATGTACATATCATGTTCATACTGTATCATGTTCATTCAATTTATCCATACAATGTTAGTTCATACAAATATACCATAATACCTATACATACAATTTTTGAAAAAAAAAGTGTTTTACGTTATTTTTTAAAAACCTCGCTAATCCGGACGTCCATGTGCCTGAATTCGTCCGGATTACCGGGGCCCTACTGTGTGCGATAGCTGGACGACTCCTCAAAAGATGTAGGCTTAATAAGGGAGTAAAAAGGACATTATTTAGTTTGCCTCTCTTACAGAAGTTACTGGGATAGATATTATCTTCTTTCTTTTTTAACTTTCTCGTATACGAAGTATACAAAGAGAAAGTATTGTAATCATCAAAAAATTCGAGATCAAGATTTTGAAGAATCTCCACGTTTTAGACCTCCCCGAGTCCGAAAAACACAATTTTGGAATTATGTCTGTCTGTGAACACGATAACTCGAAAACTATTAGAGCTAAGGGGATGAAATTTGGTATGTGGTCTTTATACATAATTTGAAGGTTTGCGTCAAATATTGGACAAAATCCGTCTACGGGAAGTCTGTCTGTCTGTATGTCCGCGGTCATGTGAATGCTATAACTCAGAAACTTGAAGAGCTAGATGGATAAAATTTCCTACACAGTTTTATCGTCATGAATATAGGTCCGTATAAAAGTTTGGGCCAAATCCGTCAAAAGGTTGACCATCTGTCAGTCTGTATAATCGAATACTTCTGAAGACAATATCTTCTAAAAGAAATGACTCAGAGATATGAAATTTCGTATGTAGTCTTGAAACCCTAATTGTAGATTTTCCTCCAATTTTCGTTCAAATCGGTTTAAAAAAAGGGGTTGAAATTACCAATTCGTTTTTTTCTCCATTCTACACACTCAAAAAAAAAAACTGCGAACGCTGGAGCGAGTGTTTTCCCCACCTTAGGGAATACCGCACGTTTTCTGGCGCGCGGTGTATCCCCCCCTCCCCCTTCGTCTTATTCCTATGCGATAAAGTTTTCGGGGAGGCCACTCCCTCTGGTTTTGACAGCATTTGAGAACTTCAGATCAGATGACAAAAATCGTTTAATTCAGTAGTTAAACTGTTTCAATCACGACTTTTGATGAATGAAAATTATGTGACCCTGAAATACCAAAAAATCTTTTTGCGCCTGTAAATGTATACATGTTGTGGGCTAATTGAAAAATTATCTAATACTTTCTAACCAACCTGATATATTTTTTCAGACTTAATGCAATGAACACTACAACTTTAGGCTAATTGGTTTTTTTTTTGTTCTCAGACGGCTTGGTTTCCATCCAAGCTTACAGCAACAAGCCTCATTAACAAATATAGTTATGTAAAAAGAAATTATTCTTTCAGTGTTTATTCCTGACTACTTGCATAACAATTTTTAATTTAAAAACTTGATTATGTCAGCAATAATAATTATTGTTTAATTTGGTTTACTATTTTTAATACACTACTATGTCATAATTTGCATTTTACCAATAAGGAAATATGATTATTCTGCAATTTTTAAGCTACTTTTCTACAGATTCAAAAGATCGTTGAGGAGAAGAATGAATATTGAAAGAATTGTCTCTTTTTGTAATCTTACTAGTTCATAAGCCAACACGAGATGATTGCGATAAGTCTGGATGGAATCAGACCGTTTGAGGCAAAATTGCTCAATTTTTATTTAGCTTAAAAGGATTATAGTCTCATTGAAATACTTTAAAAATATATCAGACTTATTGGAAAGCGTCATATCATTTCCAATCAACTCGCAGCAATGCAAAATGACCATTTGTCAGTTGCAAAATAATAAAGCCAAATTCACGAAAAGACAGGTTAAAAAAAGATGATCAAATTCACAAGATAGATTTTGTTAATTTCACATATAATAACTTTAAAAAATGCAACCCTTTAAAATGTCATTTTTTTCTAGTAACGATATATTAAAACACTTTTGGGATTGAGATTGATAAAAGAAAAAAAAATAATTTAGTTTATTAGATAAAAGCAATTTGATTCGTTAATTAATTTGATTAATTAACCTTCTTTTCAACGTTTGGTGTTGACACAATACTATATTAACTGATGATTAATTTGATTGTTAAAAGAACATTATTAAGTCAAAGTTTTTACAATTCTTTTTTTGGTTTCTGAAGTTATAAAGAGATAACAGATATAATTAGAAGTGATAAATATATTTCTCACACCCTTATGAAAGGTTAAAAAACCATAAGCAATGCTTCAACACGCATTCCGGTTGAGAGATCTAAAGAATAATCAACCCAATTCATAAAGGACATCAAGAGCAGATTAATTCTAGATTCTAAACAGTCCAGATCATCTGTCCAAGATTAACCTTTATAACCCACTAAATAACTTTTTCCATTTATCAGATGTAATGCTCCCTAGTGAAGCAGCAATATACAACTATCCACAAATAACGAGTTCAAAACCTGGATATCCTGTTTCACAGTACGGTAAGATAAAATTCACGAAGCCTTAATAAAGCATTTAAATAATTCTTCACGTGCCATTGTTCAACGTTCTGTATCGCCCAAACGTCTTTTCTTCCTCGACTATTTATCACGTGATCGTGACGACATACGAATTAACACCGATCGTGATCTTCTTTGTTAATCTTGCACTCAACGAGTGACATCATTTGCATATCGTGATGAACCGAGTCGAATGCAGTTTAAAGACTTAAAAAAAGATATCTTGACTCTAAAAAGGCTCAAGAACGTGCCATTAACTCCCCCATCCCGAGATTACCACACTAATTCGAGGCTTTAAGTCTTCGAAACGTCGCACGAGGCGTAAAATATGACACGGAAAACTCATTCGAATGAGGAACGGAATTATTTTCTTTCTTCTTTTCCAGGTTGTGCCTCATGAATCTCCGATGCTGCCACCTGCTCATCCCCCGTGCCAATTGAGGCGTGAAAGTTCTCGATGACTCGCTGACGAAAGCAGGAGTTCTTCCACTCCGCCAGCCAAGCACCCAGCAGAATGGAAACGGGGCCAATTCCATGCAGATTTGGAATAAAGATTTCTTTGAGTCAACAATAGATCGTTTTCAATGCGACAAGATAGACAGTTTTGGTATAAATCAGTGTTCACGCCTTCCAACCTTCTGGGGATTGTATGGGTGTAAAAAAATGGACTTAAAGAGAAAAAATAAACCGTTGTAGGTCTGTCTCTGTTGTTTCAGTGAATGATGCAAATATATTATGAATGTTCTATGTAGATCATGAACGTTGATAGTGAATGGAGCGCAATTCCGTAAAATATATTACTTATTAACGCCACCGAGGCTACAGATTTGGAGGTTTTTAAGAGCCGCCAAATTTGGCGGTTTTTGCACTTACGTATTAACGCCAATTTGGCGGTTTTTAAGTGCCGCCAACACCACCGCAGCTACAGATTTGGCGGTTTTTAAGTGCCGCCAATTTGGCGGTTTTTGTACTTACGTATTAACGCCAATTTGGCGGTTTTTAAGTGCCGCCAATTTGGCGGTTTTTGTAAACAAGATTTCTCTTTATTGGCGCATTACCGACAATCTGTAGCCTCGGTGGCGTTAATACGTAAGTACCAATATTTTCTTTCAAGAACAACTTAAGATGGTGTTAAGATTGAAAGCGAAAACAAAAATATTCTACCAAAATAAATACCAGAAGCCTAATTCCACGGGCAACGCCGTGCGTTCGGCAGTGTTTTAACGTATTTAAGTCTCGCATATTTCACTTGCAGTATAATAATCATTTTCACGTTGCAATTTTTTAATATTGTTTCGGATTAACGTATTCTGTATGGTTTTTCTATAGTTGAAATGTCATTATCGCGAAGAAAAATAAGCGGGAAAATCAATAATGTGTATCTTTTGTTTTGTTTTCAGAACTTTTTCATGTCATTATGGGTGTCTTTTTTTTCTTCTTTTTTTCATTTTGTTGAATTCCTGATTCCACGGGCAACGCCATGCGCGTACTGCTAGTTATACTATATTCGTGTGTTAACAGTGTTCAATATCTCTCTTCGCCTAAACTACGCAAGCAACTTTTTTCGAAAGGTTAGATATCTAAAATACATCAGATATACTTTAGAGATTGTTCTGTAGATGTTTTGAATGACCTAAATATCTACCGTCTCCCGAAATCTGTAACTACTTCTTTCCGTAAAACACCAACTTCTCTTCTGACGGGAAGTCAAACTTGCAAACAATATATCAGAATTTTTTTCAAGGAAATGCTGTGTTCATCAGTCAAAGGCACTATCTTCGCGTGGATAAAGAAAACGCTAAGATGCATTTTAAAAATAAGGAAGTCTTTAAATCAGGATGTCCAAATTTTAACACTCATTTATAAACATCTCTTAACCATGAATTTGATCAGAACAGTATTCTCATTTTGTGGGCCGGCAGTTAAGAACAGAGCTTCTTAAAACTTCCCACTATCTTTTTTTTTTACCTCAGAAAGGTACTATTTTTGGCTGAGAAGCTTTTGCATATTTCAAGTATGCATTGACACAAGATCAAACAAATGCAAAATTAATTAATGACAACTCAAAAAAATTACTTAATACTGGTAAAATTAGTAAAGATGGTAAACTATTTAAAGTTTATTATGTTTTAGTTAAAATTTATGATTAAGTTAGTTCTATTATTTTTTCATTACTACCATTGAAGAATCGGACAAAATTCCTTCTCTTCAAAGTTTCCGAAATCATACTACGCGATCATATATGAATTCCTTTCGGGTTTGTAATTTAAGAAGTCTTCGTCAAGAATGAAGATAAATTATGAATTTGATAACTATCCTAACTTAATTGCAGTTCACTATAACTGATTTCTAATTTGTTTTTGAAAGAATCCTAACTATCCTATCCAAATAAGCAATCTTATTTAATAACTAGCAGCACGCGCACGGCGTTGACCGTGGAATCAGGACTTCAACAAAATGAACAAAAAAAAAAAAAAAAATCGCCCACAATGGCATGAAAAAGTTCTTAAAACAAAACAAAAGATACACATTATTGTTTTTCCCGCTTACTTTTCTTCGCGATAATGGCATTTCAAGTGTAGAAAACCAATACAGAGTACGTTAATCCGAACAATATTAAAAAATTGCAACGTGAAAATGATTATTATAAAGCAAATAAAATATGCGAGACGTAAACACGTTAAGACACTGCCGAAAATAATAATCGGAGTCATAAGCAAATAAAATATGCGAGACATAAACACGTTAAGACACTGCCGAAAATAATAATCGAAGTCATTCAGTTGAAAGTTATGACGTCAACTGCGTTCTGCACCGTCAGCCAATGAAATTGCCTACAACGTTCCGGAAAAGTGTCGCGGGAGGGAGCTCGTAGATAAAAATATATTTCAACTGACCAGGAAAATATGAATTAAAAAAAAGAACTGCAAAAGATATTTTAACTGTTCTTGTTTTAAATACGACAGATCCGTTCCAGTTATAAGCTGAAAAAAAATTGAAAATAATAGTGTTATTAGAACGTTGGATGCAGCAAATTTAAAACAAAAATTAAATTTCGATGGCAAAACTGACTATTTTTTAAAAATTTCTCAAAATTCAGTAAATTACGTTTGAAGCTCAAAACAAACTTCATTGGAACAAAAATTGTTTGTTCTATCCGATGGTGCATTGATTGTTTTTCAACGATCATTAGAAAAGATACTACAGCCGTAAACATGCCAAAAAGGACCCAAAACAACACAAAACATTAAATAAAAAAAATTTCTAGATTGAATTTTAAAATTCCGGTTTCGAGGAGTCACTTTCACGACTACCTGTGTGCTAAATTTCATGACTGTGAGTGCGATAGATTCGTCTGGATATCGCACTTACGCAAACATTTCTTTTTATAAGTATAGATAACATATTAAAATTGATTAGATGTCTTTTCTTGTTTAAATGGAGTCCATTTCTGTGCTATTAAGCCAAACAAAAATAAGCACAAATTTCCAATTCGCTTGTTAAAACTAGATGTAAATTATGTCTTATCAGTTCAACCGTGCCTTTAGCGTTGCAATAACAAAAATTTCAGATAAAGATCGTTCGATATAATGTGCAGTTTAAAGAGAATCTGACAGGCTCGTTATAATGCAAATTGATGCACATTCGGACCAACCTTACAAACAAGCTAAATTTTTGAATTTAAGATAAACACGTGTTGGTAGGTTAATAACCTTTCAGATGGGCGTGAAATCAGCTTGCTTTCGTTGCCCAGCAACACCTTAAATTGTTCTGGATTCAATAATAATGCAAAATCTAAATAGTTCAATTTTGTTTATTCGTTTTTATCTGGTAAAGCCTAACAAGAATGGCAACTATCCTGTTCCACAGGCTGTGATGTATTTCAGCATAATATGAAGAATCGTGAAGCATTCTTTATCAAAACTAATACATTTATTGGACGTTTTCCACAGCACAAAACATGTAAAACAAGCACATACACTTACATCACAAAACATTACATCACTGACTTCTCACATCGAATTCCATCTTCAATCTCATTATTCTGTTTCGTTGCTAGGCAACGTCAGCAAAAGACAATATCGTTGCCAAACTATTTTTTATTACCTTTAGAAAAGACTGAATGCCAAACGATATTTGTATTTAATTTCTTTTTCAGCCAAACGATTTTTTAAAAATTTATTTATTTTCTGACCAAACGATTTTTTTAATCTAATTAATATCTTTCTTTAAATATTTTGATAATTCTACAAAGATATATTTTTTTATTCGTTAAGAATATCACAAGGCACAGGAATTCTTCAAGTGCTTATTGTTATGCCCATTTTTCTTATTTTATTTAATTTTGGGCGGTTTGTAATCACCTGCAGACAAACAAGTCCGATTCCTAACAGTGTTACGTTGAAGATAAAGTATCGAATGGAAATCGATATTTCTGGCCGTGCAGAACACGTGTTTCAAAATTCCTATCTCGAAACCTTATTGATCCTGTGAGCTGTTTTTACCAACGGTTCGTATTTAGATTGCGATAAAAATGTTTATCAATGAACAAAATGCTGTCGTTCCATTGATAAATTATACAACGAAACTCTTGGAAAGAATACTAAGGATAAAATAACTTCTTGCTGACTTATTTCCTGTTGTTTTTACATCAAATTCCACAGATTTTGCGAAGAACTGCCAAAATCAGGATAACCAAATCTAATGTAGCCAGAAGCTCTATCTAAACCAGGCTTCTTAAATTTCCCTCCTTCGACTTCACTCGGGGTGGAAATAATTTTCGTATCCCAGGAGTCATTTCAAGTTTGAATTTCTGATAATTAAAAAGAAATTCAATCCAAACTAGTTATTTGCCAAATTTTAATGGAATCCTTAAGTCAGGATGACTTTCTAAACTATTTTTGCCTACATATGTTGAAGAACATGAAAGGCCGTGTGGAACTTTGCAAGACATCCCTATTTTCCTAACCGGGGTCGGGCAAAGCTTGTCCATTAACTATTTCAATAGAGATTGGATTCAGGTTTCGTTGTTAAAGAATCGAGGGTTTTAGACTGGATTCTACGAAGACCAACAGTGCTGGCTGGTGTACGGTAAATTTGATATCGGGGGCCATGCGCCATAAAGTTGATGTTATATCACAGTTCAAAGTTACGAGGATGTTAATAATAAATCAATAATCCTCCTGTAGCTTTAAACCGAGATAATTATATAAGAATTCAAAAAATCAACACCATTTGAAATGCTTTTTGATAAGACCTTATTAAATGAGAATACATCAAGGAGACTTAATCGTTGCTATAGCCAACGGCTAATGTTCAGAGGCCGTTCTGAAGAGTTGCCACAGCATGGATTCAATCTTCGGTCGTCTGTTATGTACAGTCGTCAACGAAATGCATGGGACACCTCTGTAATTGTGGTATACATTATCGCATCTTCATAAAACTAGTGTGGAACTTGAAGATCGTGTTTCATGAAAAGTAGACCGATAAATGCAAATAAATATAATATACAGTCCCTCAAAAAGCGGGCGTTGCATGTCAACGGTAAGAATTTGCAGTTTTTTGTAAATATTTCGGAAACTATTATATATATGCACTTGATTTTTTGGATACCGGCATTATAACGTCTCAGCTTTTCTCTCATGTAAACAATTCACTTTTTTTCACAGTCATATTAAAAATTTAAAAAAATATTTAATTTTTTTATTAATGCATTTTTTTCATGACTTAATGTAAAAAAATTAGTGTTCTTTTAGTGAGCGAAAAAAGTTTTGAGAAATATATAATAATTTCCGAGATAACGTCAAAAGTTCCCAAAATTCATTTAACATGGGAAACGCCATTTTTCAAAACCCTATAACTCTCGAACTTATCATCACAACTGTTTTAAATTTCATGGGTAGGCTAATTTCATGACGGGGAGTCGATTGAGCGAACAAAATTGATAGACGTAATGGGAAATTCCGAGACAGCTGTTAATTAACTCGGTTAATCAGTTTTTTTTATCTGAATAAACTTGCCCTCTTGAGACATTGGCAATAGTTTTGTGAAGATGCGATAATATATACCAGAATTACAGAGGTGTTCTATTCATTCCCTTGACGACTGTACTTAAGATATCCCATCTGATTAATATACCAGAGCCAGTGGCGAATCCAGGGGAGGGGCTATCGGGCTGCCGCCCCCCCCCCCCCAGAGCTAAACCAAAATTCTTGATTTAATTTAAAATCACTACTACTGTTTGATCTTAATTTTCATTTAAAAAAATAGTAATGAAATCGTGACAACATTTCTTTCTGACTTGACAGGATCGAAAATTTTCCTAATTTGCTAGTCATTCCACTTGCACTTGTAGCGTTGGCGCGGTCGAAAACATTTTTTTTGACAGCTATTTCATAGTATTTTTTATTAAATTATCGAAAGTATTGTAGTGTTCTTTATTATTCTTATTGTCAGGAGAGGAAAACCTGTACAGTTAAAGCGTTTTGGTTTATATAAGCGATGAGGTTTGACATTCGTCACTACGATACAAAATTTTTATGACCTCAGCCCCTCCCAAACCTGAATCCTGGATTCGCCACTGACCAGAGCGATAAAAAAAAAGTAGTCAGCCCATTCTTTATTTGAGACAAGAGAGAGGAACAGTTTTCCTCTCCAAGATAGAGACCTCGTAGCAATTTTCAAACTTAACTGCAGATTGCACGAGAGAAATTTGTACTCTCATAATAGGGTCCATTTTAAAATTTAGTTTGTAAGTAATTAGTCCAGAAAAAAATTTATTAATTTTTTAATATTTCGTAAGAGGGAATTGAAAAAGGGGGAAAAAAGGATTATTAAACATTTTAAGCCAGCGAATTCTTTTAATGAACTGTCAAATGGAAACTGAAGAAAATTAAATCTTAAGGTAAAATCGAATAGAAAACTGCGTTTGCCATTCCGATATTTGAATATATTTCTTTTTTAACCTTACAGCGGGCGCGCGTATGTAAGAGACACTTGCATTAGTGGCGGACTGGCCAGGTTGCCAGCTTGCCTGATGGCAAATGGGCCCCTTACATATAAGCCGATATGGGCCCCCAAGATACGCGAGAGAGAAATTCTAGCAAATTTTTCTAGCAAATGTCCTGTGCTCCCCTGCACTTTATTTTTAAATTGGTTAAAAAGTTCTCAAATATACAGTATGTTATATTTCTTAAAAATTATTTAAAATTCAATCATAAATTTGTGTTTGTATTTGGTATTTCTCACTTCAAATAACATGCATAGTATCCGTATACTGTAATCAGTAATATATATGTAACAAATTGTTAGATTAGGAATACATTATGTTAACTTATTAATTTTAATTTATTATAATTGTAATAAATACATTTAAAAATATATATGAATTGGTGGCATTGTAGATGTGAGTTTACCTCCATTGACTCCTGGCAAGCACCATATTCAGATCCAGTCCGCTACCGACTTGCACTGTGCATCGTATTACATATTGACATCGTTCTTTTATAAATTTAAGTGCAATAAATCTATTGTTTACTAATAAATACAGATAACATAAATAAAAGTTGTATTTATTTTTGTAAAACAACACGGGTATATATATGTAGTACGATGCACGATATGTCGTAAAATTTGCGCAGGCGCGCCCGCTGGAAGGTAAAAGTTAATGTTCATGATATGAACTGTGAATAGGACTTTACGGATTTCAGGCCCAAATTCAGGTATTATATATTTTAAATCTAGTTTACAAAGCACGCAATGTTAAAGTAAATATTCCAGAACTCATAATTTTGATGAGTGCAACGGTCTGTGTTATCTAATCAACAGCCGCTTGTTTTACGACACGGCCTGCAAGTTCCATGTTTAATTTTCGTCACTGAATGCAGAGCACTAAACGATAAAAATAACACTGCCGATTAGAAATACAAATAAACCTACGCATTCAAAAAATATTTAAAAGCGTATCGGACTTTTCAGTTTCAAAATAAACCCAAAGAGAGACGAATAATTCTAAAACGTCTCCAGGAAATCGCTATCCGACATTTGCTGTAAACAGTTGACTCATGAGGTAGGTTGGGAAGGGGAAGACTGCGTGACTTTTTTCCGGTTAACATCACAGAATGCTATTCCTACATTTCGGAATTTTAATGAACAGTAAATGCTAAAATAGTTACAATTGCGATCCATATTGAAATGTTAGTTAGTCACTAATAATTACATGTAACCGGTGTAATTGCATTTTCCTGCTATGTTAGGATGCTTGCATTAAAACATGATGCAGATAACATACTTTTCAGCAACGGATTCCGAGACTAACACTTTTGGTCGATTTTCTCATTGCGTGTCACGCAATGAGTCATATGAGCGCATTTCCGGAATTTTTTTTTTTTATTTAAAACCCACGCCGGTCCGGCCTACCTGAAAGGGTGTACGGCCTTTAGCAGACCGGTGGGGAAATATAAAAGCAATACAAGAATGACATGACACACACACAAAAGCATCACAAACGCAGCCCAGAACGTTAAAAACATTGCAGAAAAGGGACAACAACAAAATAAATAAAGTAACCTAAAACACACTCACAAGAGAGAAAAAACAATACGCCACTGAATCAATATTCCACTTGGAGAGAACCATAAATTAATCGAATTTTGTTTGACTTTTATCATCAGACCTGGAACCAACATGAAAAATATTCAAAACACTCAAAAGGAGGAGCCCCCAGTATGCATCCAAATGAGCAAAACACAAGCGGAGTTCTTTGTTAGATCACGCTCAGTCAAATGTAAACATCACCCTTCCATTCTTCACTTTCCCCCTATTTTGATGAAAATAACTCCGTCCGGCGCATGCGCAAAAGCGCGGAGGGTTCCGCAGAGTTCCGGTATTGTATAGAAGTTTGAACCAAAAGTGTATACAATTACAGGGTTTCTGTTCTCGCGTTTTACGTTTCAACAATGCAAATTTGGTAGGTTTCTGTCTCCCTAGGCGGCTTATCACAAAAGTATGGATAAGAAGGCAGGATGTTCAATGTTTGGGTTTCCGATCAGGCTGTGGTAAGGCAAGAAGAACCTACAGTCAGTGGCAATTCTAGTTGAGGTTCGGAAACACGCACAGTTAACACATTCGCAACGGTGAGCGTGGCGTGACGCTATTTGCTGCCCTTCTTGGACAAAGAGAGCGTTTCGGCACGCTCCCCTTTCCTTCTACCAAGTACGGCGAGCCTCTCGATTACGCGAATCCACACAGATTTCATCATGATTATGTTAAAACACCAGCGGGAGTGGCCTCCCCGAAACTTCCTCGTTTCGGCCCTAACACAGGTGGGGAAAAAAATACACAGAGCGGTAGTAACATGGGCGATTCCATACACAGGAGGGGAAAAACGAGCGCGCCGTTTTTTGTGTCGTACAATGGCACAATGGCGAAGAAATCGAATATGCACTTTGAACGCCTGTTTTTAACCGATTGAAACGAAAATTGGGCACAGATCTATAATTAATGTTAGAGACGTCAAACCAATTTTTATTTATCTGAACCATAGGGTTCAGGAGTTATTGTGCTAACAAGCATGCGATTATACAGACCGACAGACAGTCAACGCGTTGACGGATTTGGTTCAAAATTTGATACAAACCAACATTCCTGATCATAAAACTGCGTACCAAATTTTATCCACCTAGCTATTTAAGTTTTTGAGTTATAGTGTTCACATAAAAACGGACAGACAGACTTCCCATGGACGCATTTTGTCCAAAATTTGATAGAAACCTGCAAATTATGTGTAAGACCATATACCAAATTTTATCCCTGTAGCATTAATATAATTCCAAAATTGTGTTTTTCGGACAAGGGGAGGTCTAAAACGTGGAGATTCGTCAAAATCTCGAGTTTGAATTTTTTGACGATTACAATACTTTCTCTTTGTATACAAGAAAGTAAAAAAGTCAGCCCAGATGAAAAATTTGTAAAAAATAAGTCGTTATTGCGAAGTAGAACCGACACGGCCGCCGTAGCACTGTGTCACGCATACGTACTCTTGAATCTGATGCGAATGGTTGGTTTTTGAACACCAATAATCGATATTCTACGTAATATAATAACTCTTTAGTTAAAATAAAAATTGTTTAATACCATGGAGCTCTTTCTATAGCCCTAAGACGTGTAGATAAACGTATTACGTCACTCAGCGGTCACAGGGACGCATGTAGCTTTCTAGATACTGTCAACTTGAGGTGTTAAAACAACTACAGTTGATGCGCAAACCCCATGTTGGGTCGCAGTATTGGATGATGCGCAGGGACACGCTGCAATGGAACACACAGATGATGCGAAACCGCACGAAGTCATTGTATGATAAAAGCCTAGGTCAGATCCTTACATTTGGATTACAGTGATTTGGATAACCGCCAGATATATTCAAAGTTAGTCTTTGTGTTTCACAGTGTGGTTGCCAGTTACAGGTGTGGTTAGGAGAGAAAGGATTAAAAAGAACATAGCCTCGGTTTCTAATTTTGGCGCAGAAGAATACTCAAAGGGTGCGATTCAAATACACCTCGCTCAAAGGGAAAGACCGACTCTGTACCAAAACTTTCCACACTTCTTGTCGGTTAAACGACGTAGAATCATCAGCAGAGCTGATGCAAATCTGGTTACTTAAAACTTTTGAAAATTATTACAATTTAGACCATAAAAACTACATAGAGTTAAACGCGTCTTATATCCGAAAATTCTTTCATAAACCAGCCGGAGTGGCCTCCCCTAAACTTTCTCGCATACTTTTCAAACATTTGTCATTTCATTTCCCCCTGCGTTGATAAAAAGTTCGAACCCAGAATAAAAAGTTGTAACACAGAATGCAATGACTATCGGAAGGTTTTTCATTGTCAATTATAGTGATAGTAAAATATTGAGGTGAAGAATCATATTCAAAAAAGATACGTATGTATTAAAACTTCGCAATATATATATTTATCAAACTCTAGCAATGCAAGTTCCGCGTGCGGAGGAGAAAACAGGAGAATAGCTTTCGCATGCGCAGAGATTGCTTCCAATACCCAAGTAAAACGAGACGCCCTAAATGTTTGCTTCCATACAAAATCTCGGCGCCAGAATTGGTTTTTGGCAAACTGCCAAGTTTTCGGAGTATCCCTTCTTTGCAAAGGCATTTACGCATGCGCATGGAGTTGAACAAGTATGCTATTATACAGACCGACAGACAGTCAGCCCGTTGACGGATTTGGCCCAAAATTTTATACGGACCTACATTCATGACGATAAAACAGTGTACCAAATTTTATCCATCTAGCTATTCAAATTTTTGAGTTATAGTGTTCGCATGACTTCGGACATACAGATAGACAGACTTCCCGTTGACGGATTTTGTCCAAAATTTGATAGAAACCTAAAAATTATGTGTAAAGACCACATACCAAATTTCATCCCTGTATCTCTAATAGTTTTCGAGTTATCGTGTTCACAGACAGACGTAATTCCAAAATTGTGTTTTTCGGACTCAGGGAGGTCTAAAACGTGGAAATTCGTCAAAATCTCGAGTTTGAATTTTTTGACGATTACAATACTTTGTATACTTCGTACACGCAACGACAACCACATAAAAATTCTTAAATAATTTCAATAGAATTTTTCAAAATTTCTCAATAACAATAACTCTAAATTTTCTTCTAATTCTGTTAAACAGCGCTAAAATTAAAAAAATATTTTCTCTTTTCGACAAACTAAAAAATAATATTTCAAATTCTGATCAGGTGCAAAGATTTAACTCCACGCTGTACTCTGTAACTTACAAGTTTTCATCGACGCATAAGTTACAGAGTACAGCGACTCGTTGCCAATGAGTCATATGAAGAGATGTAGAAACAACTCAGATAATAGGGGTTTAGTGGAGGCGGAACGGTGTTCCGCCACTGCTTTTTTTTACGACAAATAAATAAGTAAAAATTGTAAAAACACCCTTAAAACAGCGCGATTTATGTCACCTAGGTTAGAGCATCCCGGCACTGCATTTTAGAGCGTCCCAGCACTGCTTATTTTGCAACTACGCCACTGTTAGATACGGAATAAAACCGAAGAAATAAACACCAAGTCTATATAAAAGATTGAACTAAGAACAAAATCCGAACTTCAATTATTAAATTGGAATATTGAAACAGTTTTGACTGAAAGAAACCGCATTTCTGTTTTTAACAAACCACAAAGTGAGATTACAAAATACCATCATACACATATTTCAACAAAGACTTTTCTTTTGTACTGGAAACGTTTTATATATGTTCCGTATGCTTAGAATTTATTAATACAGGGTGTGGCAGAAGAACCAAACGATTTTGAAAAGGAAATGACACAATACTAGTTGCGAAGCAGACGAATTTATCAGGACGGACAGAAAGATATGCTATTGTTTGCAGTTTCGTGCAACAGAATAATGCAATCTTGATACACAGTACTACCGTTATTTAAGTCTCACTTTTCGCTTTATTTAAGCCATTTATTAATTAATGTCCTTTCAGTGACAAGCAAAATACTAATGTATACCATCCTTTGTTTATAAGAACTGAATTCCAGAAATTGTGAAATTGAATAAAATTTTATAAAATAAAATATAGACTACAGGAAAGAAAACAATTCAATGAATCCATATCCAAAATATTTTAATGAAAGCTTAACTTTCTAATAGCAATTTATTCAAAGAAATGTCTTTTTATAACTCTCATTTATTTATTTTTCATGTCAAGTTTCAGATAAAAATCTTAAATAAACCGAAGAATTTTTTTAAAACAGCTTATTGCTTATTAATAATTATAACTGGCAAATACTTGATGTAGATATTTTTTGCTAATGTTTTTGAAATGTCACGTAATGTTTTCTCAAAATTAATTATAGAGCTTATTGTAGCATTTCTTACAGACACTTCATAAAATCCAGAAAGATAAAAGAATTGGCACATAATTTTTAATTTGCCTTTTTTGAGAAGTAATTCTTTACTAAATTTAAAAGTTACCAATTTAAAAAAAAATCAAGTCATACTTCGAATCATTCAAGTGATGATTATAATTTCTTCATATTAGTTGAAGATGATTATATGATTTTCAAAACTTTCTATGTTTAAAAATTAGAAATCACGGTACCATTTTCTGAAATAATGTTAAGAAAAGATCGTTAAGAATATGACAAAATCGATGAGAATATGACAATCATCCCTTTTTAACCCATTTCAAATCACCTGCAAGTACATAATCAACTCATAATTCGAGATAAAACACAAGAACAAACCTATCATCCCAAAACAATAGAGATTATTAATATCAGACAACTCCTTAATCTCATTTTATTCAATCCCCAAACGATTCTTAATGCGGTGCCATCCGATAAAACGCTAACTTTCTCGATATCAGCTGTCACCGTTCCACAATGGTTCGTCGCCCTTGCAAATACGCCTCAGCGTGTGGGAGCGCGATGCAGGTCGGCTGTCACACCGAACCAGTTTCTCGAAGGGGTCCCCCAGCCACTGGGTCACGCCGGATCAAGGACCGAGGAGGCAGCAGTATCGTTTTTCCAGCCCTCGTTCCTTCGTTTGCAGCTATCTGGATTCCCGCCAAAACTATGGTTCGCGGTTTTCAGTGGTAGCTGTGCTTCGTTGACGTGTGCCGCATGACGTCATAATTGGGTAATTCGGGAGTCGGACCGATTGACAGCGGAACCAAGGATGTGGAACGGGTGCCGGCGAGAGGGACAAAGGGGGACCCTGGCCCCACCCTCTATGGGATTCTGAATTACCAATTTCCTTTTCCAGCTCCGAGTAATCTTCGACGGCTTTTATTTTACCCTCTTCTTAATACTACGACATACGCATTGGTAGGTCTTAGATTCATAAGACCAGGATTGCTTACAATTTTTCAATGGACAGACCTACTCATTTGACACTTTTTTTTCCCAAGATCCCACATGTGAGTAGTAATTTGCAATAAAAAGATGAATAATTAATTCAGAGAGTCTGTCAAGTTCAAAGGGGAAGGATCATGATTTTATCAATTTTTAGTGACCTTTTTTTTTAAGGAGCATTGAAACCAATTTATTTCGAAATCTTTCATGAAATAGAAATAATTCTGAAATTTTTATTACAAAAAATGATGTCATTTAAAGGACTTAAAATTCTTAAATTTGCCAGAAAATTAGTAAAACAACCCCTCTCCCCCGATATTTGAAAATAGCAGTGGCTTAGCAAAGGTTATCGTGCCCACGGCATATAACTATTTCTACTTCTCTTTTTACATCTGACTTTAAAAAAGTAAAATAAACGCACCTATATTTTATAGCTAATAGTCAATTCAAAGGTTGGTGTCCGAGAAATCTAAATCCTTCAATCGGCCCCGTTGCCATGACATTGAATATCAGACATCGGACCTGCGATTATTTGCCAACGATATCTCCGAAAATAATTGACGAAAATTCTGACGGCAATTGTACACTTCCAAACGCTCAGAAGTTGCCGCTGCCGACAGTATGGGTCGCATGGTCAGTATGCACGGGTCGATTCAGGCGAAAATTGGGGCCGTTTTGCGGCCCCTTCACAAAATTCCACTTCATAAAAACGGCCCCTTCACAAAATTCAAATTCATAAAAACGGCCCCTTAACAAAATTCAAATTCGTAAAAACGGCCATTTTACAAAATTTCATTTTATAAAAATGATCCCTTTTTAAAATTTTTCACTGAAATTAAATGAAAAACTTTTGTTATTAAACGTAAAATATAGAAATATGACGGCTAAAATTGAAGGTTTTACATGATAAAAAAATGTTTCACAAAAATAATTTTTTTCCACAAAAATATTGCTTTTTTCACAAAAATGGGCCCCTAAAAAAAACCTGGATCGACCCCTGCTATGTTTAAGAATATGAAATCCAGCATGTAGAAATGTAGCACTTACGGGTGGCAATTTATTTCCTTATTGATTTAAATAAAGGTACATGATGAATTTAAAAACACAAGTACTTATTTTTGGTTAGGAATAAAATGAACTTTAAAAACTTGCGGAAGAAATACATGATGCTTTTCTTAACACAGGCACAAGCGCTAAGGAGGAGTCCAGCATTTCGATCAACTTTTTACAATAATTTCTCCTAAAATAAGAATTACGCAACTGAAATTCAAAACAAAATTTTAACTCCCACGGTATCAATCTTCAACGAAAGCAAAACCGAAAATGTAAAATTTATCGTAATGCTTATACGGAAGGGCAGTGACAGATTTATGAAACATTTTGAAATGTGGAGAGATTCTGCTTTGTTGTATAATCCAATTCAGAATATAGAATGAAGATTAAAGTTTCTCTCTCTCTCAATGCCATCTTAACGCAGAGCCCTCGGTGAGAATCGCACGCCCGGTGACCTAAAGGGGCAGATCCAAGGTTGCAGAGGGGGAGTAAATGAATAAACTTTAACCCTTTCCCACTCAGCTGGATCAAGGCCGTAACGGATTTTGAAAGGGGTGAAATATAGTTTAAAACGTAAAATTCAGAGTACAGAGGTGCGACAAAAGGCTGTACGATAACAATTGAAATATAGGTCAAGGGTAGTCGATTTTTAACGGAAGTCTTTCAGTGCGATTGGCACTTCATGGGTCGATCCAGGGAAAAATTGGGGCCGTTTTGCGGCCCCTTCACAAAATTCCACTTCATAAAAACGGCCCCTTCACAATTAAAATTCATAAAAACGGCCCCTTCACAAAATTAAAATTCATAAAAACGACCACTTCATAAAACTCAAATTCGTAAAAAGTCCCTTTTACAAAATTCCACTTCATAAAAACGGTCCCTTCACAAAACTCAAATTCACAAAAACGGCCCCTTCACAAGATTCAAATTTGTAAAAACGGCCCTTTTACAAAATTTCATTTTATAAAAATGGTACCTTTTTAAAATTTTTCCACGGCCAAACAACAATTTCCGAAAATTTGCCCAGTATTAGGTATCCTTACTTTTCTACATCAAATCGATTTTAAAAGTGAAGATGCATTTCTGCATAATTAAGTGGTTTTTTTTAACAGAAAGTTCCAATGTTTCAACATAATTTTAACAATAAACCACAATTATTTTTTTAAATCTGACTTCTTTTTTAGAAGTTTTTGAATGATGCATTGCACAAAATATATATTCGAGTATTTTTTTCAGCATTATATCAAATTACTGCATATATATTGTTCAATGAAACACTTTTGATATTAAACGTAAAATATAGAAATGTGACTGCTAAAATTGAAGGTTTTACATGATAAAAAATATAGCACAAAAATATATTTTTTATAAAAATTATTTTTTTTTCACAAAAAGTATTTTCATTTTTCACAAAAATTGGCCCCTAAAAATAACCTGGATCGACCCCTGCACTTAACTCTTCCCTTCTCCTCCCATCCCCTCTGTAACCGTCAGTCAATCCCATATGTGTAGTTGATATGAACAATGTGTATATTTTTATTGTCTTCGGTTGTAATTTAACAGAATTTAATTGCAGAAATGTATTAAGATAAAAAGATGAAATAAAAATTAAAAAACAGCAACAACAAAAATAATTGGCAATGAATAGAAGAACATTTCTCTGTAAGCACTGATTTTTTTCAATATTAACTCCCCATTTTAAACTATATAAGTGCAACTAAGATATTTAAATATTGAAGACACGAGCTGAAGATTCTCAAAAAAAAGTTCATAAGTTCAATAAATACTATTAAGCATGATGCTTCATTTTCCCTTAAACTTCCCGAAGCATTTCGAAATCATTGCAAAGACGGCAGCTGCCGACACTGCACCATTATCAGTCAAAATTCGTTATCAGTTAATCCTCTTACTAAGTATTTATTTTCTGACAAGAATTATCTAATCTTCTGCAAAAATAAAGAAAATAAATCGATTCCGATTCCAAGATTCATTGAAAATCTGAAGAGTGAAAAGACTCGTGATGCTGCTTTCTTAGGAGAAAGTAATGCAAGTGAAGTTCAAATAGCCGAAGAAAATTAACAACTTATTACATCTTATTAAAAAGAAAAGTTGAACGATCTTCTTTTTTCGAACCAGGAAAAGTTAACGAAGCAAGCTTTTATGCGTCAATCACTCCAAAAGAAAAACTTTTCCAGTTCAAAACTCGTGACATCTTGTGACTAAAGGATTATCTTCCCTAAAAGAAGCCGATCTATTTGATAAGTAACAGCACATGCTTATTACACCGAGACACGAGTACTTTCTTTTTTGGCTAAAAAATTGCGGTAAGACGGTCGGAACTGAATTTATTATGTCCCGCATCAAATCATTAATATCCACAAGCCAGACAAAATGGCACAGATACTGATAATTAAAAACCCATATATAGAAGGGTGTGTACCGCTGATACCACCATGGTTATGGTATCAGCACAAATGTTCCAGATAAATGACCCAGGTACCTGCATAGAAACTCAGCTATTTATCTACTAAATACTAACGTATCATCATGCAGGTTCGCAAAAAGGATGCCAACATATCTTTGATAACATACTACTACAGGAATCTATGACATCGGATTCTTTCTTTTTTATCTGCTTAAAGACAAAGCAGGAAAAAAATTAGTTTTTTAAATTGAAATAAGTTTCTGATTTGAATAGTTATTTTTACATAAAAAAACTTATTTTAAATATAACTTTAAAAATTTAATGCAAAATATGATAAAAACATTTAAAACTCTATGAAGTTTAAAGAAGGCTTTTCAAGTGGCGATGAATCTGCTCTTTGGGATATTGGGATTCTTCCAAATTTTGGAAGAATGCTGCTAAAACTCCAAAACAACCAATTAAAAACATATGGTAATAATTTTGTTCTAATAATTTTCTGAAATTGTTATCGAAATCTCAAAACTATTCTCGTACTTCTGAAACTGTACTTTCCAAAATTAGTTTTCCAAAACTGAATGATAGTTCTATTTCCACTAGCATATAAAATATTAGAGACAGCGTATATAGCCATGTTAATTGTTTTGCGAATATCAGTCAAAACTGACAATGGAATAGAATAACGAACAATGGCAAAAACAGACTCAGAGATCGGTCTCTCTTTTTTAAATTCAAATTTTGGACACTTCTCAAAAAAATAACCCAGTATTTCTTTCACACAATGTCCATCGAATGTTTCGAAGCTTTATAGGCAACATTTCATGCAAATCCATTTTTTTCTGATGCGAAGGGTTTGGTTTAGTTTAGTTATATTAACAACCCCTTTTGGAGCAACACGAGGGACAGGACCTCGTAATTTTGAACCGTGGTCAGACGACGAGATGACACCCGAGTTAACACCCCCTCTCAAAACTTCTGCACCTCACCAGCAGGATGACGTTTGGTCACAACGTATGATTCAACATGCAATAAGTCCCATACACGGCGGATCTTCAGTGGAATCGAGTTTCGAACCTGGAACCTTCCGGCCTTGAAACCAAGACCTGGCCACCAAGGCCCCTGATGTGAAGGTAGTACAGATATCCTGGGTATACTGCGGAAATTTCTTCATATCCAGATTAAGAAAAGACCAGTAGTTTTTATGCCAAGAAAGCAAATTAAAATTACATAAGGACAAAAATGGGGGACTTTGTCGAGAAATATCCTTAAATATCTCAATTTTCAGCTATAGTTCATACAGCTAAGTACATAGAAAAATACTTTATTATTTCTTAAAACTGGAAGTAGAGTTCTTTCTTAACAAAATACATCGTTTTTTTCCCCTCCAGTAATCCTTTTTTCCCTCTACAAATGTGACTAAATAATCAATACTTCAACAAAAGAAAGTCACAAACGGTGACAAACGGAGCAGAAAAGAGTGCAGACAGTCGCCGCGGATCCGGGAATATCTGGCACCTGTAGTCCGGCTTTCATCGATTTTTGTCAGGAAGTCAATGAACACCTCTCCTCGAGTGCAAGGTCACGGGCACTTTAAGTCTTCGCATTTATGGTTATGACTCCTGAAGGACATCGGATTAGCGCTTTAAGATGTGCTACAGAATACAATTAATCTGCGTTTTTTTTACGAGTCTATAATTTACGAAATTATCTGTTTGACAAAGTAATTGATAGGCCGAAAACAAACCCCACATAATTAATGTAGATTTTCATTCTTTTATATGACATAAAAATGAAAGTCCTTTGCTTTTCTTGGACTTTAGTTCCCTTTAGTTTTCTTTTACACAATGTCATGAAGCATGACAACGATCAACAAGAAAGACATGAAACGATAAAGGCACAAAAGACCTTCTATATAATCTGGACAATTTTAAAAGATCTCCAGAACGTATTAAGGAACCAGAACATATTATTATTATCCATAAAAATCTATGGTAAGTCGATGATAGGTTGACAACAGTTAAGGTAAAGAACATCATCTTCAAACGGATGATGTGCGTTACGTGATAACCCACTGTATAATTTAAAATAGTTTCTCTGGAATCAAAACAGTTTAATTATTTTTGCTTTGCAGTACTGCAGAATTAAGAGTGGATTAACCATTGAGAAAAATAAGCAAGTGCTTAGGACATCAAGAGAAGGAGGTAAAAGAGAAAATTTCTGAATTTCAGTCTTGAAATGAAGAAGAAAGATATACAAAAAACAGCACATATTTTCTTTTTCAAGTGACGTGTCGCATATTGTCACTGCATCATCTACTAACACTGAAATGCATTCTTAGCAAAATATATTAAAAATAACATCAGAACAATTATACAACAAGGCAAACTGGATGCCTTATCTCTATAAAGTAATTAAGTATAAACACCGATGTGTTACGCAAGATTAATTTTGAGTATCTGATCACAGACTTTGCAACGGAAACCAGCGGGAGTGGCCTCCCCTAAACTTTCTCGTATACTTCTCATTTATTGCCAATTATTTAAATTGGTCATTTCCCCTCCCCCTGCGTGGATAAAAAATTTGAACCTAATATAACACAGAATGTAATAACTATCAGAAGGTTTTTCCTTGTAGATTATAGCGATTGTAAAATATTTAGGTGAAGAATCAAATTCAAAGAGTTGCGTATGTATTAAAACTTAAGCAATATTTATTTTCCATCACACTCTAGCAAGCTCCGCTAATACGAGGGCGTGCGCGAGAGAAAAGAAAACAGGAGAAAATGACCTCGTTCGGATATCGCTGAATAGCTTGCGCATGTGTAGAGCTTGCTTCCAGTACGCAAGTAAAAAAATTGAATATGAAATTTGAACGCCTTTTTTTTAACCGATTGAAACAAAATTTGGGCACAGATCTATAATTAATGTTAGCGACCGTCATACCAATTTTTATTTATCTAAGCCAAAGGGTTTAGGAGATATAATTTTTACAAATATGCGATTACACAGTCCGACAGACCATCAACCCTTCGACGGTTTTTTCCCAAACTTTGATACGGATCTACATTCATGATGATAAAACTGCGTACCAAATTTTATCCATCTAGCTATTCAAGTTTTTGAGTTATAGTGTTCGCATAAACGCAGATAGACTTCCCGAACACGGATTTTGTCCAAAATTTGATAGAAACCTACAAATTATGTGTCAAGATCACATACCAAATTTCATCCCCGTAGCTCTAATAGTTTTCGAGTTATCGCGTTCACAGACAGACACACAGACATAATTCCAAAATTGTATTTTTCGGACTCGGGGACGTCTACAACGTGGAGATTCGTCAAAATTTCGAGTTCGATTTTTTGGACGATTACAATACTTTCTCTTTGTGTACTTCGTACACGAGAAAGTAAAAATAAATTAATAAGAATTGCCAAAATTTGCAATAATGCCATGAAAAATAAAGAAGTTCATATTGAAATATTCTAATCTCTACTAATAATATGTGTGCAGAAGGTCGATAATCATTTAAGTGGGGCCGGCAGCAACTCAATAGGAAGCCAGTGCTCATTGGGTGCGCTTCCGGTGGATGAGGTGTTAATGGACGTCGTTCCTCGCTACTGGCCACTGAAACAGTGAGTCAGGCCGGCACACAAATTTGCGAGCGACCTTCACACACACAGTATTTGCTCTGCCTGAAGGCAACAAAAACAACCCATAAACGCGCGCTCTCTCCTTCAGATAGCATCTTGACTTAATGGTCCTTGAAATCCCATTCAATAGTGACGATTGTTCGGGCCTTCTTCGTGTTTATCGGAGGTGAATATCTCAAATATGTGTTACCTTTAAAGGAAATAGCTCACTTTTTTATGAATGAGTCTTTATTTATGAAAATATCGCTTTATTACATGCGGTCTGATTACAGGGAACCGATTCAAACTGTAAAATACAAGACCAGATTGTATTGGGAAGTGAAATAATACATTTTTTTATAGCTCTCATTGGCGCTGCATTTATATGTTTTATTTCTATATTTATGAATCAATATCCTTCTTGGTCCCAGTACGCACATTTTTGTTAATCACTAGATGTTATGCACGGCGGTGCTCGGGAAAAAAAAATACTTTCATGTCTAATATTTTTGAGATTAAAAAAAAAAACTACTTTTGTATAGAAAATTACAATACTCAAAATTCTTTTATCGTCTGAAATGTTTTTTTAAAATTAAAATGAGAATATCAGTTAAATCAGGCGATTTTTAAAAATCGCCGATTTTCTTCATAAGTTATTAGTATTTATTGCATAGGTACTTCAAATTTTGTTCATAAATCTTTTAGTATAATAAAGATTTTAACGGATGTTTTGGGACAATTACATAGGAAATTTTTCATTGAGAAAAAGCATTAGAATAAATAGGAATAAAAAAAAATTCGTCTTCATCCAAAATTCTTCGAATGTGATCTAGCAACAGTTCTTATGTATTCTTGTTCTTCACCAATAAAAAAAGTGTTATAAATTGTAAATTTTATACACAACTTGATTTTTGAAAAATTATTAAAATGAGGGCAACGAATTGAACGGAAATGAAAGTTGTGTCATGAAAAGTTAATTTCTTAAACTTTTATTATGTGTAAAAATAGTTTTGTGACATAATAAAATTTTTCGAAAAATATCACGGAAAATGCCAAAACCTTGTTTAATTTCCAATTAACTGAAATTTTAATAAGATTTGGAGCTTTTAAAAGTTGAAGGTTGACTCTCTTCTTACATAAAACATATTTAATCTAACAGTTACCTAGCAACGGAGTAGCTACAAATTTGCGTTATTTCAAAATCGTCTGCATGTAATTAACAATTATTAAACTTTAAAAAATTAATAGAAATTGAAGGGAAAATGTCACAGATATAAAATTGGTATCATTGAAAGATAAAATTTTGAACTTTAAGATGGTATAAAAATATTTTTTTGTCGAACAATTTGCTCCGTAGGGACGGCGGAAAAACGGTTTCTGGACTTAGAAAAGTTCATAAGTGTCTACCCCTTGTCTTAAATAATAAGTGTGCAAAATTTGGTTGAGAACAGTCCATTGTTTTAGGAGGAGATGTGGAATATAGCCACATATATAGCCACAATGACTTTTATTTATATTAAGATTAACAAAATGAGTGCTTACGTGGTAAGATTTTCTGACCTTCAAACCGGGACCGCGGTAGCCTCGGCTTCGGTATTGGAGGGTCGTAGATTCGACACCCGATTCCATGAAAGATCCGCCGTGTATACGGGTCTGATGCACGTTAAATCTGTAGAGAGTCAAATGTCCTCTAGCTGGTCTACTGCGGAAGTTTGAAGAAAGTGATATTGGTTCAGGTGTGGTCCTTGTCATCCGAACATGGTTTAAACTTACCAGGTCCATCCTAAAATAGCCCTCGTGTTGCTTCAAAACGGGTCGATTATTAAGCTAATTTAATCTGAACTTCATCCCACAGGAAATTTTCAATTACGAAGCGGGTGCTAAAAAATAAGGATTAGATCCCCCGATCTGGGACGCTTCACTACTGACATTAATGATCACTAGGCTACGCAAGACGGAAATTAAAAACATTCAAATGAACAATATTAAATAGTCATTATTTATTTAACCCTTTGAGTATTGAATTATTTGAAGATTTTTATGCCCACGGGACGGATTTAATTTGTCGCTATATGGATTAATATGTAAAAGTAATACATTTTATTTGGAATATACTTATATTGGTGATATAAATATATTTTTGAAACAGCATTTTAGTTACAAAATTTAGATAGATATATAAATGAAACAAAATATAAATATTTATATAGAACAAGAACCAACTTAAAGTCTAATAATTTTGTACCGTGTGGTATTTTTCAAAACATGTCGGTAAATGCAAAGGTACCTGGCATGGTTTGCATTGCCAAGTGGTTTCTTTTCTTATTTTATGTTTATAACATACGCGGCACGTTTTGTAGGGTGTTTCTTTAATTCTGTTGCCGGAATATTCTCCGGAAAATGTGCCCAATTTTTCGCTTGCAAACGATGTGGCGCATCGCTACTTGTAGGACGCCCACGGATATTATAATTTGGCAGGACCACTTGCGCCAATAATTCTTAAATTCAGATGACGAGTCTCACTCGTCAAATGTACCCAAAGGGTTACGCAGAGTAACCGTATATTCTACGTAAAAAAACAAAGAATAATTACACAAAAAGCAACTTTTTAAAATTAAATCTGTGACAAATGCGCATTCGCACTAAGAACAACGCCACCGTGTGAACTGTAACGAATCAGTCAAGAACCAAGAAGTAAACACGTGCCCAGGCCCGAAACTCAACACCTATCTTAGTAACTGGCTAATAACGTAAATTTTTATCTTTCGTGTGTGCTATATTACCCAAGTGAATGTAATAAATCTTAATTAATTGCCTGTTAGTAATCGAATAATAACGTAGTGTTTGTCTTTTATGTGTGTATTATATGTCTGCGTCTGGCAAATGCAATAACTCGAAATGCTGAAGAAGAGCTAGCTGGTGTCAGAAATCTAATTGATGAATTTCTTCAAAACCTACCATCTCATTTCCTCCACTTCTCAGTGGGAGAAGTTTATAAGTTTCAATTAAGAATTTCTCGCCACATCTGAAGGATTTTATGATCACCGATCGAATCGCGCGGGAGAGAAAGTGTTTCATCGGTTGACCAACGATGTGCGTGCCGGGCGGTAATTGCATCGGACAGAGAAAGCAAGCACCCAGCGTTCGGGCTGTAATTATTTTCGCTTGGTTGGATTGTTCCATTTTCTTTCCAATGTCCACTGCCTCTCCAAATGGGCCCCCTTCTCAAATTCTCCGGTGGAAAGTGAACAATAAAAGTGCCTGGCGTGCCTGCACGGGTCAGTCCTTACATAACGCCCTCGAGACGCCTTTCTTTCACGGTCATCTGCATCGGGGAGATTGTTTTCACCCGTTCAAACGTATCTGCGAACGGCCAGAAAATCATCGGTTGGCTTGTGAGACGAGATAATGGTTAGTCTTTGAATGGAAATAAATGGCAGAAGATAACTTCAAACAAAGCTATAAACATTATGTTTCGGTTTTAGCTAATCTGACGAAAAGATGATGACCGATCACCAGTAAGCAATCATTCGCAAGTTCAGCTAAAACTCATGGTCGAACTCGGGCACATCTTTGTTTTGAAACACTTCAACTGACATTATTCATCTGGATTTCAGTTTCTAGAAGAAAAAAAAATGACGGAGGCTGTCTTTTTCAAACAGCCGCTGATGTTAAAGGAGTAGGACTACTTTACTTGTGTGACTCTTTTGTTTCTCGAAGTTTCTCATAAGTTTTTAAGTTTTTTTGTAACTTCTGTTGTTACCCTTTATCTCTAAAATAAGACATTAGTTAAGTTTTTAACATAAGTAGTTACCGAGATATCGAGGAGCGCGTCACCAATTCATGCGTATTTTTGTCCAACTTTGCGACTCAGTAGTCGCTGAATTACAACTCCGATTTTCAATTTTCTTTTGTAACTTCCGTTGCTACCCTTTATGTCTAAAATAAGACAGTTATGTTTTTAATATATGTAGTTACCGACACATAGAGGATCTCCCATACAACATTTTTTGTGGCGTTTTGGCGCGTGAATCAAATTTCTTCCTGAGACCCCAATGGGAGGAACGTATTCCAACATTAAAAGAAGCAAATAACTTCGGATAAAACCATTAACCTTCTGACTGCGGATTTTATAAAATCACTATTTAGATGCAACGTTTGCAAACGCGTTCAAATACCGCTGAGCCAAAAGAGCTGTTATTTATATGCAAAGCTTTATTAGTATAATATGTTTTAACGCTATGAAATTACTAAATATTCACATTATCCTGTGAAATTCGCAGGATGCAGCATAAAATAACTTGTTTCCAACCCACGGAAATTCCGGGATACACAGTCATACGTTATACGAATGCTGTGTATCCCGGAATACGTAGTCGTATTCCGGGAAAGCATATCGTTAACTATGAATTCCGAAGCATAGTTAAGTATCGTTAACTATGCTTCGGAAGTCATAGTTAACGATATGCTTTCGATTTTAAATTCAATTACTACATCATTTAACATTATCGATATTAATAATTCCATGAAGAACTTCCAAAGCCGCGATGATCTTGGTTACGGAATATAAGATCGGATTTATTTCCAGACCCGGTAATGAGGTTCCGGCTCGGGTTAGTAAACCACTGTTAAAAATTACCAAGCGTGCCTCCAATAATTTTTAAATAGCTTCGAAACGAGACGTTAATCTAGGAAATAAATTAATCATGAAATTCTAAAATTAAAAGTTTTTAACTATACAAGATGCACGACGACATGGTACGACATTTAATATATCGTACGATATGGTACAATATTAGAAAAGAAATTGTTGTTCTACTTGGGCTAGAGGTTCCCAACCTGTGGGAAACGAAGGACCATTTGGGGTACGCGAAATCAAAATTGTTAATGGCGGAGACAAGATAAAATAAGGAATTAAAAAAAAGTTACAATTTTTTTCTCCAAGTGAATACTTGCTATTTAATAACTAGTGTAATTTTTAGATATCTTTATAATTTAATGTGAAATTATTAAAATTCGGGTTTAATTTGTTTTGGTAAAATGGAATAAAATGTAAAATCAAAAATGAGTTCTCCAAATGTTATTAATTCCAGTCATTTCATGTGTAAGCTAACTTAAACTAACCTAAAGATTATTGATAAAAACTTCTTAGCAGAGACGGATGGTTGGGTATTGTTACAAACATGGAAAGCCGCTTCCTAGCAATGTGAGTCTTATGGTTGGGAAGAGAGTTTTACAGGGGTAAGTTTGGGATGACCGACAGTAGCCACGTCTGGACCCCTGACCTTGGCGACGAAATTTGGGATCTCAAAGGTGCTGGAATCTTCTCGATATCTCTATTAGCAGAAGCGGTACGCTTGAATTTACTAGAAAATTCCATGTGACGTCACGGCCTGCCGCGGGAGATTATATAAGGAGAGCGCTAGGATGACGAGGTGTGTGTTGATCGACTGGGATCGTCTTGGAGCGCGAACGTCTTTGGAGTTCCATCCGCTGTGCGAGCTAGTAAGCTGTTAGACGCCGAGCGGTAGGTGTGTTGATCCATTGGGAACGACTTTAGAGTTTCGTCCGCAGTGCGAGCTAGGAAGCTGGTGAGCTGAGCGCTATTGAAAGTGCAGTTATTGTCGTTACTAGTTAGTTGCTGACTGTTTGTGTTGTTAAATATCAAAGTGCTGAACTGTTATTACCTGTGAATTGTTGTATGTTTACATTGGTAATATGTGCAAGAACTACTGTTCCTGTGCTACGTGTTTTCCTGCATATTTGTAAAAAAAAAACGTTCATTCTCCATTATCCTGCGTGTTGGACTGTTTACACCATACACCCACAGAAAGACGTTTGCAACAGTAGGGGGTACGCGAAAACAGAATAATCAAGGGGTAAGCGAGGGAAAAAAGGTTGGAAACCCCTGACTTGGGCAATGGATTCTATAAGCATTTTTTTTTCTCTTGTTGGGAAGGATCTGGCCGGCAGAGTTCTTTTTTAATACATTCTCTCTTTTATTTTAACTTTTATTGATGGCATACAAAAGAAACTGAACTATATATACAAGAAATAATAGAACCGAAGTCATGTTCTTGAAATTTACAATGGAAAATCTGACCTAATGATGTAAGCTATAAAATTTCTATTTCAAATTCAGAAGGCAAAAACAAACCTAATAAACTGTTATTGAAATAAGTCTAGTTTAACAAAATTCTCGAAATAAAACAATTATTTTGGATCCATAATTCTAAATTAGCCCCAGGGATAAAAAAAATCATAAGAAGCTTTCGTAAGGTACTACAAGCAATAATTTGCTGATAAGAAAGGAAAATTTGTTATGACAATTAGAGATGGTCGTTATTTCATGTTCACTGATGTGAAAAAACTCATCTTAAAACCAAAAGTACAGGCTGAAATACTCTTGGAAATGTATTTTATTTTTAGATTCGTTGATGATGAGGCAAGCAAATGAAAACAAACAATCATAATGATGCAACAAATTGCAGCAATCCTCATTACTCACAATTCAGTCATTTCTTTCTCCTCGAATAATCCTACGTTAACAGCAAATTATGACGAATAGTTTTAAAATAAAGGTATTGTTGAAACACCTAAAATACCTAAATATATGATTGCAGCAGATTATTAGGTCTGTTTTATTATGTTCGAAATAAAAATTTGGAATGGATTTAAATTACAGCAAAATGAAACAAAAAAAACAAGATCTAGGTCCCCACCTCCGAAGAATTAGTGGATTTCGGTCGCCGTGGTTTTCTTTTTAAGAAATTTGGTTAAGTTAGATAAACAAATAATTAGTACTCAAGATATGCAATAAAGACATGATTTTTTTTCCACTTTCATGATAAATGTTTAATTTTAAAATTTAATCATTGACTTCCATACTATGTAGCATTACACTAGTACAATCTTAAAAACTTTGAAAATTAACACTTTTAAATGAATTTGCATTAGCAGCATTAAATTTGTAAAATCTCGATTATACGTTTATTCATTTATACGTCGTTTTACGCCAGTCCCTTGAAAGACGTATAAACGGTGCTTTACTGCATTTGCAGTAACCAGCGGGAGTGTTCTCCCCTAAACTTTCTCGTATACTTTCCAAAAAGGTGCTGTTTCCCTTCCCCCCGCGTGGATAAAAAAATTCGAATCCACTGTAACCCAGAATTCAATGACTATCACAAGGTTTTTCATTGTAGATTATAGTGATTGTAAAATATTTACGTAAAGAATCAAATTCAAATAGATGCGTAGCGATTAAATGCGAACCGATTTTCCATTCTTACCATCTCAAGGACAAAGTGGCGTAATCCTTCCGCGTGCACAGGCATTGCTACCAGTACGTATGCGCATGGAGTTCGTTTCAAAAGTGAACAAGTATGCGATTATACAGACCGACAGACAGTCAACTCGTTGACGGATTTGGCCCAAAATTTCATACGGACCTACATTCATGACGATAAAACTGTGTACCAAATTTTATCCATCTAGCTATTCAAGTTTTTGAGTTACAGTGTTCACATGACTTCGGACATACAAACAGACAGACTTCCCGTTGACGGATTTTGTCCAAAATTTGATAGAAACCTACAAATTATGTTTAAAGACCACATACCAAATTTCACCCCCGTAGCTCTAATAGTCTCGATTGTCTGTGTTTTTCGGACTCAGGGAGGTCTGAAACGTGGAGATTCGTCAAAATCTCGGGTTCGAATTTTTTGACGATTACAATACTTTCTCTTTGTATACCTCGTATACGAGAAAGTAATAAAAAGGGAAGAAGGGCAAAAACAAAGAACGCATTTCTCCATTGTTGCAAGATCAGACGCCAACGGAAAACCACGTCAAGAGAATTTCGCAAACCTTTCGAAACCCGTGAAAACACAACGGGATACTTGGATAGTTAAAAATACACAGCAGCGGTATATTTTATTCACCTCCTTTAACGCAGCCTCGCAACTATATATAAAAAAATGCAGTCCTAAAAAACAGGAAACAAGGAAAAAAAAATCTATAACAAAAACTAAACAATTATTGCTATTTCTTTTTCAAATTCATAATAAATCTTTCTGTCTCTGTCGTCATTTCGAATCTGTCTGTAGTTCAAGACACTAAGGCATGATTTAAAGACGTCACAGTCGACTAACCAGTTTCAAAATCAAGGTAGGTTCGGTGCTAATCCGAAAAACTGCATTGCTTTCCTTCATTCGTTCTTTAACTTTTGCTTTCTTATAATAAATGCTCAGAGGCAATACATTTTTTTTGCCAGTTTCCTCCTCAGCGGCTCACGTGTGGGTGTTCCAAATGTCTACAAATCTGGTTTGAACCCAGACCCCGTACGGCACACCCACTTTTAGAAAAAACAACAACTTATTATTTACAGATACTCATCTGGAGCTCTTAATGACAGAAAACACGTCTTAGTTTAAATCATTTCGCGAAAAGCTGCATAACAACTAGACAGATATTTTCAAACCATGAAATTACTATCCACTTGTTTAGTTATGTTAATGTCCAGTTTTAAAGCTACACGAAGGCTATTTTGAGACGCACCTCGTAATTTTGAACAATGGTTAGATGACGAGGACAACACTAGAGCCGGTACCTCCCTCTCCAAACTTCCATTCCACACGAACTGTAGGACGTTTTGCTGTCGACATATTTAGCGAGCATCAGGTCCTTCCGTAGAACAGGGACGCGAACCTAAGCTGGGATTCGCGACTCCGCCACGAAGCCACCGCGGTCGCAATTCACTGTTTACAGCAACAGATAGTGGTAGTAAAATTGCCTTGTAAATCGAATCATTAGAAGAAAAGGTTATTTCAAAAGTCTAAAAAGCATGAAATCTAAAATTTAAGTTTACGAGATAAGAATATTAATACGCAGTTTGTTTGACTTTGGGATAGAGCATTATAAATTCAATGTACAAGATGTAATATTATTATTAACTTTTCTTTGCTGGTGTGGCGCGGAAGTTTCAAGAGGGGGATGTCGGTTCAGGCGTCGTCCTGGTCATCTGATCACGGATCAAAATTAGATATCGTTTTGCTTCAAAACGGGGCGTAAATAATACTAAACTAAAAGTTAACTCGAAAACAATTTTTCATTTGACCATCATTTTGATGATGTCATTATTGACCAATGACTATTTAACAATGAAATTACTGACGCGACTATTTAACAATAAGTCATAATGCTCTCCATTTCTCCATATAACCTTTTGGAACAGATAATAATCAAACATAATATCATACACGATAAACAATTAAAAACAAGAAAATAATTTTGGAAAAAAATGTTTTACGATGACCATAATTTTGATGTCGTCATTACCGACCAACGCGCACTCTAAAACTAGGAAACTCGGGTGTTTTACATTTGGCAAATAGTGCAGTAATTATACCTCAAAGGGCATGTTCTCTGATAGAAGTGAAATTATTTTTAGCTTTCCAACCCCAATACTTAGAATAAAGAACTTCAGAAGAACCAATAATGACCCTCGATTCTTTTTTCTTTACTCAGGTTTTTCATCCAAAAATATTAACATTAAAATACTATAATGGTAAAATAAGAATAAATAATGTCACAAATTATTTCTATGTCTGTAATTACCAACGTAATGACAGTTCTACATTAAATTAGCATGCTATGGCATACGAGTAGAATATGTTTATGGGTCACTAGTTCTGATGACAATGAGTGGAGCAAAAAAAAAAAAAAAAAAATGGCTGTCTAGCCTTTGGTGGTAATAATATACTTGACTAATTAACATTTGTCTTCAAGTTCTAACTATCCATAATCATACGTCGAAGCCCTTCATTAACTCCAATTTTCAGCATATTTACTCATCGTGCCCACTTCTTTCGCTTGAATTACACTTTATCCACCACCGAAACTGGCAAGTGCAAACATTCCTAACAAAAGGCTTTAGTTCCAGAAGAATTAAGGTATCTCTTTGCCTAGAAGTAAATGGATTTACCCGAGCTTCAACTGCTTTGGCATAAGGCACCGTGAAGTTTATGCACAGCCAACCATCCGACCAGCCACCGTCTCTTTAACTTAAACGCATTGTTTTAATCAGCTAAAAGCCCAGAAGGAAAGTGTGCCAAGCCGGCTTCATTCATTATTCACCCCAAAAAACCGCAGCGTTTTCTGTGAATTACAACTCCATATAAAACGTTACGCAGTGAATATCCATAATTGCACAGGCAGATCTCGCACAGAGTTCTGTTCCATGCGCACACAATCAGACATAAATATCATGGCGTATAAAGAAAAATCACGCGTTGGATTTTCGCTTGCCCGCCTTCCAACAATGATAAATTGTGGCCGCAAAAGGTCATTCACCTAATTCGACGCATAAACAGCAAAAACGAGCATGTCTGGCGGGTGGCGGCTCTTGTGCGACCTTAGTTTATTATTATTGATTATTCCTGCTGGTCCGAGGCGAATCTAAACGAAACAAAATCGGTTAACCTAAAGTTTATGGTACCCAGCCATTTCTCTTCACTTCGGGTCGTCAATTCCTTGCCGCCAAGCGGAAGACGGATTGGCGACAATGGAATATTAGTTTTGGTTGCGCAGGAATGTTCCTATTCGTGTCTGGTTCGCGCAGGAATCGTTATATTTTTGTTTCGCGCTTCGATTTTATTGGTCAGGTAAGTACTATTTACAATTTAATTGGTCGATTTTTTCGAATTTGAATAAAACTTCGTTTGGAATTCTACGTTTTGAATTTTGACAGTTTGGATAGTGGATTTGTTTCGACTGACGTGGTTGGGAAATACGGCTTCAAATTCTTCGCGGTGCAATTCTTGTCGAATAAGAAATGTTATTTATGGATTTCTCGTTTTTGGAATTGGAAAAAAAAACCCCGTAGATTCCTAACAATCAATGAAAAAGTGAAGCTACTAGTTTCCCGCTTGGCTGAAAGCGAAGCCGCTGATGTTTTTTTAACTTAAAAAATTTGTCCGGAACCCGCTTGAGATGCCGCAGGCACTGCGTGCGGAATTTCTCCTTTTCAGATGCCGCAGGCAACGGGTGCGCGAGAAAACAATAAAAAGCTCACTGCGCACCCAAACTTTAGTTCTTACATCGCCAAGCCATTTTGCTCTTGGCAACAAAAAGTTGGCGATCTTAAGTGGGGAGGAGCGGCTGGGTACCATAAACTTTAGTTTTACCATGAAACCAACTTCCACTATACAGAGCTTAGGGTGCAACGAATTCTCTATGTTAAAGCGAATAATGGTGAGGCCCCAAAGTAAAGTTCAATTCAACCATTATTTTGTAAGTTTGCAGTGAACTAGTGTCATGTAGCGAAGCAGAATTCCTCGCAAAATTTATTTGATCTTTATCTTGTTTCATAGGCAATTTTTTGAAAGAAATGCTCAGTTGTAAGGACAGAGAGCTCGAAGTTCAGATACAACGACCACGAAAGTTTTTATCATGAAAAGGCAAGTTGAAATCAATTGCAGAACAGTTAGAAGATCACTGGCTGGTTGTACGGATTTCAGTGTGCGTGTGTGTGTGTCATTATTTGGTTAAACTGCACGAAAAACCTTTTTCAATTTCTGATGACATGACAAAAATAATTTTCAACACCAAGTTATTCAATCCAGTGGTTTTCAGTAAAAAACTGCCAAATAATTCGCCATTTTTGTGGGACAAAAACAATGATTTAGAGCAGAGGTTCCCAATCTGTAATCTGCGTACCCCAAATTTGGGCCATTTGGGGGTACGCGAAATCAAAGTTGTTAATGGCGGAAACAAGAAAACATAAGGGATTAAAAAAGTTAGAGAATTTTGTTTCTCCAAGTGAATACTTGTTATTTAATAACTATACCACTAGAATAGTTGATTATTACGAAGTGTAATTTTTAACTATTCTTATAAGTTAAAGCGAAATTATTACAATACTGGTTTCATTTGCTTTGTCGTTGAACTAATACTATTGTAAAAATGGAATAAAATGTAAAATCAAGACTAAGTTCTGCAAATGCTATTAATTTGAGTCATTTCACTGTTAAGCTAACGTAAGCTATCCTGAACATTATTGAATAAAACTTCTTTGCATTGACGGATGGTTGTGGGGAGGGGGGTTGGATATGACAGTAGGGGGTACGCGAAAAGAATATTCAAGGGGTACGCGAGGGGAAAAAGGTTGGTAACCCCTGATTTAGAGCGTTACAATTCCAAATCGAATAAATCTATCTTTATAATTATGTTCTTTATTTATTTACAACACAATTCAACTGATTAGCTAGCTCAACAACATCAGTCATATTCTATATATTATGTTATCGTTAAATGTAAAATTATTTCGTGAGGTAACTGATGAATCAATTAAGGTATTCTGTGAAATAACACAGATTTCATACTTTAACGATAACAAATACCAAAAATATCTAACGATTACCAAATGTTTTTTAACTCTTAGAGCTCCGTTGTCTCCGCTAAGGCGACATGAGTTGCATGCATACTTTACCTTCAAAACACATATGAGGCAATTTTTATTCAAACGATTTAGACAGGATTTTACCGAGACCGTTACCACTTGTTTTGGTTACGAATCAAAGTAATTGCGAAGTCTTTTAAGGAATTTAATCTGCGAATGTGACATGCAAAGTACAATACGCGTCAAATTAGTTTTGGGAGGGCAAAGGGTTAATATTCAGATGTCAATAAACCATCCTCCTTCAGGACAGAACGCCGCCACATACCCCTGTGCCTGCAACCGCCACAGTTGCTGAAACCTCCTTCAGGACAGAACGCCGCCCCATACTCTGTGCCTGCAATCGCTATAATTCTTTAAACCTCCTTCAGGACAGAACGCCGCCCCATACCCCCTGTGCCTGCAATCGCTACAATTCTTTAAACCTCCATCTCTCCTCCTTGCACACATCATCATATGGTAAGGAAACCGCTACAGTTGCTGAAACTTCCTTCAGGACAGAAATCCGCCCCATACCCCTGTGCTTGCAACCGCTACAGTTGCTGAAACCTTCTTCAGGACCGAACGCCGCCGCATACCCCTGTGCCTGTAACCGCTACAGTTGGTGAAACCTCCTTCAGGACACGAAGATTGTCACATTACATATCACAGTGGCAGTTTATCACAATCTATCTAGCATTCTTCCAAACACTGGGCCACTAATACGGGATAGCGATTTCATCAGGAGACAATAAGATAAGAGAAAACGTGCATTTTTGGCAAATTCGGATATAATTAACTTTCGTATTTCTTCGGCGTTTCTCTAAACCGAGGCTCGATTAGATTATATGCGTTTAGAGTTGATTTCTTTAAAAGACTCGCTTTTCCACCGTCTCCCAGATAGCCAGCCAGCTTTTGATTCATTATGTATTCGGCGCACGTCATGCCAGCGTCAGGCATGACCGGCAGAGCCTGGGCCGGCACAGGAATCGATACACGGGAATGACCATTTGCTTGATGATTGGAAGCCATGAATACCGAGGTGGGCTTTCCGGCCCCCCTTTCTTTAAGAACCTTATTCGCGTCTCGCATCGGAAGTCACTGAATACGGGGCACGCATCGCAAATGAGAGTTCCATTCAGGTGGATGGTATGAAAAGGGTTTAATGAGACTAAAATGAATCAAGAGTTGGCACAAACGTGACGTACGAAGAGGCTTTGAGAAATGGCTTATTGGAGAGCATCTTTCAAACTATAGAGAGGGTCTCGCAGTTTGAATATCAAAGAAAACTGTAGACAGCCTGACGGCACCACATGTTTTATGCTTTGGTGTGTCTGTGCCCTGTTCAAGAAAGTTAAAAAAGTTTTTGTACGCAGTTTAATATTATTAATAGTTTCACGTTTTTATCTCTCGCTACACTTATACTTTCATGCATTTCGAAAATTAAGCAATAAATAAGTAAACAGATAATAGCAAGCCGCGCAAAAGTAGTTCAATGGAGAACTGTGTTCTTAATATAAAAGTTAAATAAACTTCTTAATAGACAAGAAAAAATAAACTTCTCAATCTAAAAATCGCCTCAGAATATTAAAAACCAAATCAACATTCATTAATAATACCGAATTGATATATTTATCGCACGGAAAAAACAACAGCAGAAATAAAAAAAAAGAATAGTTTTCAATTGGGATTGATACTGTGGGAAGAAAATAATATCTCACAAATATGAACGATGGTGTTTTGAGGCACAAGAGCCCTTAATTTGGCTATACTGCGACAAGAAAACAAATATGAACGAATGATACATACATAGTTCTCTTCATTTAAAAAAATAAAAACTGGATAACTAATCGTAGCCAATTTTTAAATTAAATACAGAATAAAGTGTAAAGTCAACCAGCTCTTTAACCACGTTCACACCGGCGCGCACCACCGGTGGCTCGCACTTAGATGTCCCATCAGGCGGCAAGTACCACCGGTGTACACCAACAATTTAATTCGTTTAGTAACTAGAAAAAAAAAATCCCATTTAGTTGACAATTAAAATACTGGAAATATAACGTATATTAATTGAAAAAGTTGGATTTATTTTATTTCAACTCACTATTTTAAAATAAAGAGCATCAATGGTTATCATTGTGGTAAAAATTCATTTTTCAATTTAGTTCGGCGCCGCCCAATAAAGCAAAGCGCTCAGAGTAGCCGCGCATAGAAGAGAAACATGAACTGCAGCGCCGCCGGCGTGAACGCGTTATGGAACTATTGCACCATGTAATCAGAAAAACTTAATTAAAATTAAGCATAATCACTATTTTCGAATTGTCACTGCATCGAGTTCACTCTTTAATCACCACCAGCCGACACAGGCGAGGAAATGACTATTTGGTTACGCATCATGTTATCTAATGCTATCACGCCAGGTCATAATAATCATATTTACACAGATGACATGTCTTAACCAAAATAAAATTACACGTAATTACAGACCCTGGGAAAAAAAATCTTACGTAGTTGCCGTTTCAATCACATACAATAAAAATTTAATTCCATTCCCGGATTTTCTTACTTAACCCACTGCCGTAAATGTTGGCTATAGCCGTCCAGTTTTCGATAGAAAAAAATGTGCAAGCACTAAAAGTTTGTGGCAATGAATTAATAAACTTTTTTCTTTAAACTTCTCACAAGGACTTCAGATATTACTAATATAATAGCCCAGATCTGTCTCTCACTGATCCGGTAACGCTCTGACGTCACCAACAATAAAATTCGCGCCGTAGCACTGCGAGATGTTAAACAGCGTTATTTCATTGTTAGAGCACCTAAATTTCAGTTATTTTAAATTTAAAAAAGTAATTGTCGTTCGAATTTCAAATTTAATAGCTCTAAAATAGCGAAATAAAATTTGCTAGAGATTGATATAAAGTGTATCTCGCTATGATCAATAGTTCCCGAGAAATTTTAAATAATATTAATTGCATATTTCAAATTAATTTTCGTTTTTTAATAGAAAGTAGTAAATCACGTCAGTGGTATATCACGAGCGTGATATAGTTTGGACGCCAAGATGCATCTAATTATTTGGTGTAATCGTGATATAATTTGATAATATTTTTCGGCAACGTTTGACAAACAAAGAAGTGTTTTGTTTTGATTAGACATCTGAAGTACACGGAAAATTGTTAAACAACGAAAAATACTTCACACGGAATTTTGTTTACCAAGAGTTTTTTTGAATAAAGAAATATGTAAATAAAAAAAATTCCTGTGTAAAACATATGTTTATTTGATTTGTTTTCAATCAATGTTAAACATTTCTCTCGCATATATATCTATTTAAACACGTCCAATTTGACGGGAAATCTCTCGAATGAAGAGGCAATTTGTACCCGTCATACCATGACGCGTAATTTTCTACTTTTAAAGAATAATTTTCCATTACGTTTCTCTGTTTAAAGGCTCTAATGTGGTAAAATTTAACATGAAAATGCGACCTTCAAAATCAAAAGCATCTGAATGATAAAAATCATTTACTATTTTCTAGACCCGATTAAAACGTGGGAAAGCAAGCCACTTCTTAACCTACCCCCCAAACAGAAATGGCATTTAATTTCCAATGCAAAGAGGTTAAACCAAGAGGTCTTACAATAAAAAAACCATGATTAGCCTTCATTCTACTCATGTCAAATCCAATACTAGTTCTTTGACATTCATTTAGTTTTCTTCACCAACTTGAAGGCCAAGAGCAATTCGAAGACGGCAAAATAATACCACGTGTCAGCAAACGAGCATCGTGACCCATCCATCGTATCTCCTAATAATATCAGGCACAAGACGAATCAGAAAGGAACGCCTGCGTCCTATACAATAGAAGTACACCAAAACAAACAAGAAGTCAACTGGGAATACCATGACCTCCGCATGTCTGCCAACCCGATAAATCCCAGAGGCGCTTGATTCGAGTCAGATATGTTCTTGATTTTATCACCTGCAGTCGAAAGCATTCTTGTTTAAAAACAAATCACAGAGGTGTTTAGGCTAATTGATGGCATGGAACAGTCGCCTCCAGGGGGGTGTAGTTCCTTTCTGCGAACCGAGTGCTGCGGAACAATGAAAATTGTTCTGTCGTGACCCATTCAGAAGAAAGTTTTCCGTGCTGAGGCGTGGATTTTGACTTCTATTTCACCCAAAATTTCTGGAGAGTAATCTGAATTCGATAAGACAAACAGATTGCAGGGAATGTCAGAGGTGGCGACAGGTTCAACGAGGCTTGGGAGAGGTCGGGCTCCTTTGATAATGCTTTGGAAAGGTTAAAAATTTTGGCCCAAACAGGTTTGAGGGGGTATTTTGGTAATGTAGAAAAGTTTGGATCTGATTTCATCGAAGGACACATCCATCTAAAAAAATTATAGAAAATTAAAGACTAACAAAACAAACAAATTAATAATCTTAGCTGGCTATCTTTGAGGTAAACGTTGATATTTCAAAGATAGGAACACAATAATCATCTTCATTAAGATGTTTCGACTTGCAATGAAGAAACATACATTTCAACAAACTGGAATCCAAAACATAATCAACAAAGAGACTGCATTGCAAATAGATCATAATGGTTGAAGTATGGGCAGAGGGGAAAAAAAAAACCGAATTTATAATTCAACATGTCTGTAAAAGCTGACTTACACACCTACTTAAATGTTATAATGTTGGATATATCAATAGCGCGATTATAGAATATGATAACTGAATGGTGTGACGAAAGCTCCATATTCCGAGAAAATCAACTTCACAGTATGCAAATTCTGTCGGCTTTTACAGTTCGATCAACAGATTTTCGCAATAGTACCCAAAAAAAGTTTCTCGGCAATAGTTGTAACAAAATTGGATTCATTTCATATTTTATGTTTGCTTGAAACAAATATACAGAGAAGATAAATTTTGAAATTGGGATAATGCCAATACCTGCTGAACCCCTTAACACACAACGACGTCTCTGACACGTGCATCGAATTACAGAATTTTTGCTATATAAATTCGTGTTTAAAGTCAACGTCACAATTACTTTTAAATACAAAAATCACCTGGACACGCTTAAATGCCTATGCCTCAAGTATCCTTTACCATATTAACCCTTTGAGTACTGATTTATTTGAAGATTTTTAGGCCCACGGGACGGATTTAATTTGTCGCTATATGGATTAATATGTAAAAGTAATACATTTTATTTGGATTATACTTATATTGGCGATATAAATATATTTTTGAAACAGCATTTTAGTTAAAAATATAAATAAATATATAAATGAAACAAAATATAAATATTTATATAGAACAAGAACCAGCTTAAAGTCTAATAATTTTGTACCGTGTGGTATTTTTCAAAACATGTCGGTAAATGCAAAGGTACCTGGCATTGTTTGCACTGCCAAGTGGTTTCTTTTCTTATTTTATGTTTATAACATACGCAACACCGTTTTGTAGGGTGTTTCTTTAATTCTGTTGCCGGAATATTCTCCGGAAAATGTGCCCAATTTTTCGCTTGCAAACGATGTGGCGCATCGCTACTTGTAGGGCGCCCACGGGTATTACAATTTGGCAGGACCACTTGCGCCAATAATTCTTCTTAAATTCAGATGACGAGTCAGACTCGTCCACCGTAACTTCGCCCAAGTAAGCAGGTGACGAGTCTCACTCGTCAAATGTACCCAAAGGGTTAAACACTCCCTCGGGGGGGGGGCACCATGAGTTCGCGGAGGAGAGGCTGCCGTATATGTAAGCAGGCTCTCGTCAACCCGATGGCACAATAATGGAGGTGTGGCTCTTTGGGCCCACTTCCGAAGAAGGGTCGTACCCCGGTAAAACGGGGGGTTGCTGCATGGGCCGCTCATAATGGGGGCTATTATGCAGGAACCACAGTGCCCGACTATCTGTTGCGGCGTCCGGTCTATCAGTTGTTTACCCGGATGCTTAGGCAGGGCGGGGTGATGCTTCTTGGTCTTACCATATTAGACAGATTAAAACATTAAAAAGAAATCCCAAATGGGTGGTGACATCTAATTAGGAGGTTAAATAAAATCGTATGGCAAGGGGTTAAGAAAGTTTAAGAAAGCATTGTCTTCTTTCAGATTTGAGATATTTTCTAACAACAACAAATAAATTAATTATCTTTACGATTCGCAAGTTTTCAGTAACGGCCAGATGACAGAAATCACGACATTTCTTGTTTTCTCAGAAATGTCATGACTGACCGTCTCCCATACTGAAAATTCTTATAAAGCTTCAGAGTAAAAGACAAACGAATTCAACGTACGTCAGAACCAAGTTATATGACGGTCGTTGACTGGTAAGAAGTTTAAATTTGTTACTTTCAAGTTGCATCAGTCATGACATAACCAAAAGAGCAAGACAAAACAAACTCTAGACATTACTTCAACGAAACGTTTTAAAAATGAATGGAAAGATGCGTAAACATGTTTATGCGTGAACATTCATAGTGGTCTGAAGATTTCCCAGCTTAGAGAGTTATTTGGTATCAGTGGCGAATCCAAGGGGGGGGG
>BGPR01000035.1:572019-597392 GCA_013235015.1 Araneus ventricosus | reverse complement strand
CATAATTCTTTTAGTTGAAATCTGGACACACCGGAAAGGGGATTGAAGAGTTTTGGAGGGGTCAAAGTTTAGTATAAAATTATAAATACTAATCTATGCCCCTCTTTCATAATACTAAATTACCCTTTTCTGCTTTCTGCTGATCGCTTACTTGCGTTTGAAGATGGCATAACATTATTTTTAGCCCCCATCCCCGTTATAAATAGGGTTACTCATAATTTTTTTAGTTGAAATCTGGATACACCAGAAAAAGGATTGAAGGGTTTTGAAGGGGGGGGGGGGTCAAAGTTTAGTATAAAATTATAAATACTATATACGCCCCTCTTTCATAATATTAAATTACCCTTTTCTGCTGATCACTTACTTGAGTTTGAAGATGGCATAACATTAATTTTTAGCCCGGGATACAGTATTATTTTTAGCCCCCGTTATAAATAGGATTAAGCATAATTCTTTTAGTTGAAATCTGGAGACTCCGGAAAGGGGATTGAAGGGTTTTGGAGGGGGGGGGTCAAAGTTTAGTATAAAAATTACAAATACGACCTACGCCCTCTTTCATAACACTAGCACTGAGTTTGAGGAAGTGGAAAAAAAATTTAAGACGTCAGGAATGCAAAGAATGTGCACTTTTTATTAATGTTTGGTAATTCAAAATTATAGCAATGAAATACAGAATTAAAGCAATATTGCCAAAGATATAAATTTTCATTTTGAACTGGGGCCTGGGTAAGGCGGCTCATCCACTTTCTCATCCACAATGGATGTAAACAGTGTAAACAATGAATTTTCTCCCATTGGCAGAATGAAGGCAGATTTTCTCAATTGCAACCAAATTTCTCTCCCGTCCCATTCACCAGCATAAATCCGGACGTTTTGAAGATCCGAATACTACTCTGGGAGTGAGCTTGAAATCCGGACGTATGGTAACCCTAGTTATAAATGGCATTAAAAAATGTTGTGGATGCCCCCTCAAAACTGTAGCTACTGTACAGCAACGGATTCGGAAACTCTCCGCGCTTTTGAGCATGCGCCGGGTGGAGTTATTTTCATCAAAAGAGGGGGAAAGTGAAGAATGGAAGGGTGATGCTTACATTTTACTGAGCGTGATCTAACAAAGAACTCTGGAAATGCGCTCATATGACTCATTGCCTGACATCCTTTTCCGGTGTAAAATCGTCCAAAAGTGGTAGTCTCGGAATCCGTTGCTGAACTATAGGGCAAGTTACCTTGTGCTCTCATCGCTATTCGATAGAAAATAATTTTGGTATTGCTAAAAATGCCAAAACAGCACACACCTCCTTCAAAGGGGTTTGAAACTAACATTTATCATAGGTATGGCCGTGGACCTCGTTTTCAGAGCGCACGATCTTTTTACATATTTTACAATTTTTGGATTTTACAATTAACGTAAAGGTCATAATAATTTTTAGAATGACCGCAGAGTGAGATAATAATGTTCTGAATCTGTCATCTGAACATGATTGAACATTTTTGAATAATGAAAACCATCTTTATATGTAATAATTTGTGGTGGACTTCGAAACTATACGAAAGACAGCACTTTCGTCGACTTTATTAAGTAATATTTAAAAACCTGCATCTCCTATTTTGAGAACGCTATGTTCTATTCAGGCCAACAAAAATTTCTCCAAGTCGCTGTTTTCTTTGGCCTATGCCTACAATTTGTGAAGAAATGTAATATGGTATACATACCTACAGTTGTAATATAGTATTCACATAAAATATAAAAATTCCAAGATATTAAAATTATTAAAAAATATATATTCACCTTTTTATGAGTTTTGCGTATCAATCAAAGCAGGATTGCATAAAAAGTTATATAAAAATTAAAATGCATAATGGTAAACAGTAATAATGACGTGTAAATTCTCATGAAGTGCCTGTTTCCTGAAACCCTTGAGTACCTGTCTTGCTACGTTCGAGTGAAAAAAATATAACAGGATACAAAACGATAAGTCCACATAAAAATCAAAAGATAATAACTTCCCATCAGTGGCGGTTCGTCAGCCCAGAAGCAAGCAGTGCTGCAAAAAGTTGTATAGACCCAAGTTGCAGTTAATTTTGTGCCGATTATTTTGGTATATAATGATGATATACTAAAAATTTATAGTTTTTGAGTTATAAGCAACAAAAACTGGGGAAATTTTTTTCGTGTTTTTTTGGCCATAACTAAAATTCCAACAAAAAATATTGGTCGCAAACCTCAGATTCGTAATCAACACCCGAAAAAACATAAAGAAGCAAAAAATTACAACTCCTCCAAAATTGGATTTAAAAAAACTACTTAACGACTAAACTACCGAGAAAAAGAGAAAAAAGGCCAAATGAGGAAGTCGCGCCAAACAAGAGCTGGGAAAAATACAGCCCAAGTGCATGTTATTTCAAGCGGAGAAAGGGTTGCTTTTCTCCCGCTTCGCGATGATCATTGTGCTAATTTCGGATCCTGAGGAGGGGCAAAACTTTTTGCAGCTCTGCTCTGTCTCCTTTTTACATTTTTTATTACTTTTTGCCATTTTCGTTGATCACTGAGTGATTTCGTCACTCACTGAAAGTGGAAAAGTAAGCCAATTAGAATAAAAAATAAAAAAAAATGCAATCTTTTGAAATAATTTCAGGGGGGGGGGGACTGCAGCTCTGCAACTCTTATGGACGAGCCGCCATTGCTTTACATTCATAATACAAATGATAACCATCAACAATAAATGCAAATCGGTATATTTATATAATTGCACCTATCTTCTTTCGAGATTGCACATAAATCCTTTCGATGCGGAAATTTCACGTTTCCTTTCACAGGTAACCAGTATATTCGATTTTATTATTACAAGTGCTAAATTGAACATAAGTAGTTTCGGTTACAGATCTGGTCATAGAAAAAAAAATAGTTTACCCGCAAATTTCCAAGAATCCCCAAGGACACATATATACAATGGGCTTTCCAAGAAGCTCATTTAAAAGAACTTAAGAGTGGAAGAAAATCACTTGCATTCTCAGTTATTTCAGAAACAAAACATAAAATTGTTTTCTTGGTATTTCGCTACACTGAATTCTAACCCGAATTTTTTTTCTTAAGTATCGAAAACCGTAACAAACCCTTCAAGCATTTTACCAAGCCTCGATATCGAAAAACGCCGTTACCATCTAAACTTGATAAATCATTTTACAGATGACAATTGTTCAAAGTACTACAAGGTAACTAGTTCTACAATGTAGATGATTAACCACTTAACTTAATAATTTTCTTTGCCATCAAATAAGATGATCCCTTCTGTTTTTAATGCTTCATTTTTTAAATATCAGCTGTTGCATTCTAAGTATATTGTTGAGCAGAACAATCGAGTTGGTCCAATTCTGCATAAACTATACACACTTAAGAAGCAGTTTACAATAGTAAATCTAGAATCCATAAAATGGTAGTTGGTCTCCGATTGCAAAATTACGTCCAATTAGACTTAATGCATTAATACACTATATGCCCAAAAGTATCCGGACACTTGCAGATTTTCATATTTTTTAGAATTTCTACGGAATGGTTTAACCGACTGCCTTTAAACTTCGGACATGTAAAGAATAGACAATAACTCACATTTTACATTGAAGATTTGGTCCTGAGGGCAATTAGGGGCCGTTTACAAACTGATGAAGACAAAAAAGTTTTTGGCCCACCCCGCTTTACAGAATACTGATAACAAGATGAAACTTTCAGAAATGGTAATGTTTAATATGCATATTATTTACAGGAATTTTTGTAAACTCAGTGTAAATATTTGGGAAGATATAAAGGTTTTCTTAAAAAATCTCAAATTTTCCCACCTGTTTTCTGCTTATAACATGCAGAATTTTCTGTTATATTATGCGAAACTTACAGAAAAGATGACAATATGTTAGAGAAGCATTTGTGTAAAACTTTGGAAAAGAATTGCTGAATATTACAGGAATTATGAGCAACTTTAGTAAATAGTGTTTTACTGCGCATGCGCGAAACATAGTGTAATTTTTCTTTCACAACTTTAAAGCCAGATATATAGGGCAACCTACATAAAAAAATTCAGTTCAATATCATTAGTATTCAGAAAGATATCGGCATGACAACGAGCATAATTTTAGCTCCTGTCGAAGAGAAGCTAAAAGATGAGGGGTTGTACACAAATTGATATTTTTTAAACTTATATCTTTAAATAGTTATATTGAATTGTATAGTGGTTAGAATTTGCTGAATACCCATGAACACATCTGATATTCGTAACGAATAAAAAATATATATGTAGAATTATTAAAATATTTTAAGAAAAGAAATTAATTAGATAAAAAAATCGTTTCGCCATAAAATAAATATATTTAAAAATATCGTTTGGCCGTAAAATTGTAATATGTAACTTGTTAATAATCATGTAAATAATATAATTAAAGTAATAAAATTTTTGTTATTTATAGTGCCTAATTAGCTGGAATTTAAGTTATGCACGTAATTGATACGTGTTCTTAAGTGTTCATGGTTTCTAACCGCTATGAAATTCAATATAACTATTTAAAGATATAAGTTTAAAAAATATCGATTTGTGTACAACCCCTCATCTTTTAGCTTCTCTTCGACAGGAGCTAAAATTCTGCTCGTTGTTATGCCGATATCTTTCTGAATACTAATGATATTGAGCTGAATTTTTTTATGTAGGTTGCCCTATATATCTGGCTTTAAAGTTGTGAAAGAAAAATTACACTATGTTTCGCGCATGCGCAGTAAAACACTATTTACTAAAGTTGCTCATAATTCCTGTAATATTCAGCAATTCTTTTCCAAAGTTTTACACAAATGCGTCTTTAACATATTGTCATCTTTTCTGTAAGTTTCGCATAATATAACAGAAAATTCTGCATGTTATAAGCAAAAAACAGGTGGGAAAATTTGAGATTTTTTTAAGAAAACCTTTATATCTTCCCAAATATTTACGCTGAGTTTACAAAAATTCCTGTAAATAATATGCACATTAAACATTACCATTTCTGAAAGTTTCATCTTGTTATCAGTATTCTGTAAAGCGGGGTGGGCCAAAAACTTTTTTGTCTTCATCAGTTTGTAAACGGCCCCTAATTGCCCTCAGGACCAAATCTTCAAATGTAAAATGTGAGTTAATGTCTATTCTTTACATGTCCGAAGTTTAAAGGCAGTCGGTTAAACCATTCCGTAGAAATTCTAAAAAATATGAAAATCTGCAAGTGTCCGGATACTTTTGGGCATATAGTGTACATATTAATTACAATTGCTAAATTTATTTATGTGGGAAAGATAAACACTATATATGCAAACCTACATACGAGTATTATGGAATCTCTTTACATAGAATTATTTTCTCTTTTACCGCGAGATTTGACATTGAGTGAATTGTATTTGTTATATTTATTACACTTTTCACATTTGTTACAGTTTTCAGGTAAAGCAAGTTCGCCATTTTCATGGCACAAGATCCAATAGTGAACAAACTGCGCCAAAGTAAGATGATTTTCGCAAATCTTTTTAGGGAATAAAAGGTTTATGCATTAAATATAAAAATTTTATTTATTTGCAAAAGCATAAAACATGTCGAACATAAGATTAAAATCAACTCCAAGTTGATTTGACTCTGTCAGTTGACTAATCCAAGATGATTTTAACAAAGATAAAGCGTTGAAAATTCAAAAACAATGAGTAAAATTTATGGCTCTAAGAAATAGAAATAAGTTGTGGTGAGGGCTCTCTTCTACTAATTTAAAACAGATTTAACATAAATCTATGAAAAGATTCAATTCGATGAGCATTAAAAACGGGGGATTGTTAACACATCTTAAGAAGGTGTTTCATCGCCAAAATCTCACCATATAGCGGATTTTTCGCATCTCGCGCAAAACTGCACAAATTTCAAAATTGCCTGTGCATCCAACATGCACAAAACGAGTTTTGTCGTCTCCCGCGCTTTAATAACAATATGCATAAAACGAGTTTAGTCGTTTCCCGCTTAAGTTGTGTTAGAATAGGAACAACCTAATTAATCTTTCTACAAGTAAAGCTCACAGGAACTAGAACTCCAAATAGCAAATATTTATGAATGTACCGCGTGTGGCCAATATTAGTTTTCAGAGCAACTACTGAAAAATAAGAAAAAATAAATAAATAAAAAGGTACCTACCTCATAGAAAACTAATGGCTCAGATGGGTAACAAATGAGCACAGAGCTGGAGAGATTCTCTTCAAAGTTTACCCATTATCTTATTGAGCACGATAAACAATCAATAACAGACGTTGGGCAGGAGATAGAGAATCAAGGTTAACGTTCATATTCAACTAGTTAAACAGGTTGTTTCGAGCAAAAAAGTTTTTTGGAGATTCAGTGTCTGCACGCATCCTTTGTATGTACTAGGATGGATCAACGCACCCTTTGTCAAATGTCAACCACAAAGAATCAGTCTTTTTACTTTAAAATCACACGGATTTTTTGTTGAATAAACAATGATTCAATCTGTTCGTCTTTGATAAAACACGCGTGCAATAACTAGACCGACTGGACGTCTCGACGCAGAAAGGACCAACCAAGTTGAGGATGGGAAATTTACGTTCGAAGAAGTTTCAAGCAACAAAGGTTTCTAAGTAAAACTATCTTAAGGCAATTGTTTCCAACAATTCTGAAGAAAAACTATCTTAGGGCTGAAGTAGACTGAATGTAACTGAAAGTAAACTGACTTTTAACCTTTCAGTAAAAATATTTGGGTAAAGCGAGACATGCAACACTTCAGACATGGATCAGGACAAGAACTCGGTTGAAATATTTTTATCTAAACAAAATTACACAAAAAAGATTCCAAACCTATGGAGAGCCAGAACACTGAACTTTTTCTTCCTCATCAGTTTTTTAAAGCGAAGATTACAGCATTTTTTAATATAAAATATCTACATTTTATTTATTTTTTGACATTACCGAAAATTAATTATAAATATACCAGGATGAAAATTACAAGATTCGAGTCGAGCTTCAAAACTTTTGATTTGTTTAACAGTTAATTGCTCAATTGATTCGTTATGAGCTGTTTTATGGTGCAAGAGTGATATATTTGATAACGTTGCGACAATTTCTACGTTCCAACAGTTGCATTAATTCGAATTTTCAAAAGATGCGAGTTGATGGGATTTTAATACAGGGCTTGGGCGGCATTTTTAACATTTTGGCGACTGTAAGAATCAATAATCTGAAATATTTTTATTTAAGCAAACGTTGTAGAAAATTACTTGAGTACACTGAATGTCTGTAAAAACAGCATCTATGAAAAATTTTCCCATCTAACTGAAGACTATAGTAAATTTTAATCGTCACAATATCTTTCATACTTTAACCCCTAAATTGGTTTGCCCGTACGCTATACGTTCACAAATTATCGCAATTTTACACTTAACCTTCCAGCGGGCGCGCCTGCACAAATTTTACGACATATCGTGCATCGTATTACATAAATATATCGTGTTGTTTTACAAAAATAAATCTAGCTTTTATTTAAATTATCAGTATTTATTAGCTTAATAGTAAACAAAGATTTTATAAATAAAAATTGCACTTAAATTTATAAAAGAACGATATAAATATGGAATATGATCCACAATGTATCGCTTTGAAAACGCGCGCCCGCTGGAGGGTTAAAAACTAAAACAATGTCCCTCAAAGACGTTATAATTCGATACAAAAATTGCGTTGAATCCATAAACATTTCAAATGTCCTTTAGGTTCTCAAATGAATTTAAAATGACAACGCATTTCCAAAATAGAAGGTATTATCTAATTAGATAAATGAGAAAACAAACCGGTTAAGTGGTTAAACTTAAACTAAATGAACCTTCCAGCGGGCGCGCCTGCACAAATTTTACGACATATCGTGTATTGTATTACATAAATATATCGTGTTGTTTTTAAAAAATAAATCCAGCTTTTATTTAAGTTATCAGTATTTCGTAGATAAATAGTAAACAAATATTTTATAAATAAAAATTACGCTTAAATTTATAAAAAAATCGATATAAATATGTAATACGATGCCCAATACAAGTATCTCCTGAAAACGTGCGCCCGCTGGAGGGTTAATTTGTGCTAGATGTGATCATCGCATTTCTGCCCAACTAGAAAAAAAAGCAGTTTTAAGGTACAGATAAGGCCGGGCTTCGAACTAAAGATTGACTGAATTGACTTTAATGAAAAGCATAAAAATTAACTATATAGGTCTGTCGTTAACGACAATCTCGGATACATAATTTAAAAGATAACTATCCAGGGTTTTTATTCTCCAAACTCTAGACTCTCAACATAAAATATGATAAAAGTGGTATTCTAGCGGTTACAATTCACTGCCTTCTCCTTTTTATGGTAGGTGGCGCTACTAGAGCCATCCGGGTTTTTCCCATGATGCCTCTCTCTCTCTCTCTTCTTCTACTACTGTGTATTTGTTTTGTGTTGTTGTTCTCTGTCTTGCGTCTTGTACCTTTTAATGTACTGTGTCGTGGAACTTAGCCATCTAAAAAAAAATGGTTCCTGAAATTGAATTAATTCTTCAACAGCGGCATTCCATATAAACATGAGTCTCGTCCTCTACAGTATATAATATCAACGACTTAAAGAGATGGCATAATTTAGGTACCACGCAAGATTCTAATTTAGATTCATAAGAAGGATAGCAAGTTCCACCAACCAATTGATCGGTTGGGCACGATATCGAACAGTCCAGAAACGATTCATAGCACGGAAGCAACAATCAGAAACATTCAAACCGTTGCACAGTGGCGGACTGGCTAGGTTGCCAGCTTGCCCGATGGCAAGTGGGCCCCTTAAACAGAAGACAATTTGGGCCCCCCAGAAAGTGTGGCAGAGAAGCAAAGAAGAACTCCTTCTCTCAAACACATAAACAAAATAGCCCTTTCCCCCAAGGTCCATGTTTTGGAGTTCGACACCCGTTTTTAGGGATTTACTGCCGTCGTAATTCGACCAGTCAAACAGCGGGTGGTCGAATATCCGCCCGTAGGAACCAGGGCCCTGGTAGGAACGGTGTTCTGTCCACTTCCTTTGAACTTCCGATCATTTACAGATGTTTCACCAGCAAACCTTCGGGGCATTGAAACAGGGTATCTCTTCTGTGAAAATTCGAGTCGCAAAACTCATTAAGATATTTTGCTGGTTTCGGAAGCCCCCGGAGAGACGGAAAGAATTGTCTCCCTTTGTGCAGATAGACTGCGGTTCTTGTGAGAGATGGCTATAAGGTGGTTTTTTCTTTCTTTTTTTTGTAGTTTCATTTTACTGTCATAAATCTCACAAGCAAGGGAACTCGCCTGTAGGAAAAGGTTTTCTTACCTAAAACTGTGATTAGGGCGGGTGGGAGAAATTGTGCCCACCCTAATCACAAGACACCAAATGACATTTATGACTCACGCTTTTCTTTATGCTTTTGCGTTTAGAAGAGTAAAAGGGACCTGTCTTATTGGTCTGTCTTTCATGGAAAATAATTGGTGAGAAAAGTGTTATTTCTGCTTTTAGTAGGAAGAAAGTAAGGACATACGTAGCGTACGTTGAAAAAGAAAGAAAAAATTTTTTTTGAGAGGTAAGCTAAAATTATCATTTCTTTATTTTTACATTGCTTTTGTAATATTAAACACTAATCGCATTTGACTACCAACCGACTCGTCATCTTATTAATTGTCTTAATTTGATTATATCAACAAACTTTAAATTCGCCAACTTATTTAATTTTTGTTAAGTTGAAAGTCGGGGCCGGCCTTAAGCCGATTGGACCGATTGCTCCAAATAGGGCCCCGCACCAGCGTGTTACAAAGAATATAATCGAATTTATTAAAATTAAAATCAATTAATTATTGTTTTTAACAAATTATTAAAAACATGTTTTTGTTGCATTACAGAAACATGATTTGTTTTAATATTTCTAAGAAAGTTTTGCAAATATAAATTACTAGCGGATGTTCACGATAAAATAAAATAAGATTTTTCAAATGTTCAGATGCGAAATAAGAGTATATACTTCCATTTGAATGTCGTGTACATAATAATAATTAATGGGAATTCAGTTTGTGAGTTGAATTTCCACGCATTTTTTTTAAACACCGAGAAGACTGTTGTCTCTTATAGTAATTTTGATTGTCTGAAATAAAACGATTTAACTCTTTTCTACACAATCATTAAAATAATGATGAAAATGTTGATTTAAATCTGATCATTATTTATTTTTTATTAAACATGCATTTGATACCATTGCATATTTCTTTCTACTGTACCATTAAGTCTTTTAAGATGAGTATTATATAGAAATTATGAGTAGTTTGCTTACTGAAGAAAAGCGAATTTTAGTAGAATAAATTAACCTTAAACTTAAATAAATAATGTTTTTAATTATGTTTATTAAAACTTTATAACTTATACTTATACGGCAATTATAAATATAGCTAGAGATATTTTGAAGGAATTAGCAGTAAAAAAAGGAAAGGTAGTTTCTGAAACCTTTCCTCTTCGTAATTTTTTCTAATAACCTATTTGAAGTTTTACATCCTGTTGTTTTATAATTTAAAAAATGTCCCATTCTATAAATAAAGAATATTGAGATTGATTAATAGAAAATGATTTAAAATCATTAACCGCTTTGTCTGAAATCAATTGTAAATTAGAATTTTGTATTTTTTATAATCAAACTACTGAAACCATTATTCTAGCGAACTGAAACGCTTGTTCACTTGCTCTTAATCTAGTGTATTTCTGTACTTTTCAGTTGTCAGTCTTTAACGGTAACAGGTGTTCTTTAAAAACATTAAAATTGGTAGATAGTTTGCATTTTATTTTAAGTTTGCTTAAAAACATTTTGTGGATGTGTAGCACGCTGTAATTTTGGAACCATATAGTTATTTCAAGAATTTTTTAACATTCAATCATAAATTTGAATTTATATTTGTTACTTCCAGTGATTATGTATAATACTTAAATTAATTAATAATATCTTTAACATATCTTTAGATTAGGAATAGATTATTGATTTTAAATTATATTTATATATAATAAATATATACATAAAATGATTCCGTTGTTGTAGTCGTCAAATAAGGAACAAGCCGAGTTATTAACTGTTTTTATTTATTATGGGAGAGTGGCGGAATATGCGCACATCTCGTATGAAAGATTCAAGTCAAAAGAGAACGGAAAATCCCTTCATTCTCTTAGATAAGGGAATAACATATAGACACTTCATCAAAGTGAAGGGAATATTAGCTATTTTTAGTAAATTACGTAAGTGTTTTAGGAAAAAGTATGGCGCCAACAAGTTGCTGATTTCGCGATTTAAGCTGGCGCGTGGAAGCGATTAAAATATTCTTTTAGTAATAAATATGCCAAAACGCGAGATTTAACATACCCCTAGCGTGGGAAATAAAACGAAACTGGAGTATAAGAAAAGTGACTTTAGAATACATTAATATTGTACTAACATTTTAAAATATATAATATTAGAATTTAAAGTAAAATTAAGTGAGATTATTACATATACATATGTATATATATATAATTATATATTTAATAATTAAATTAATAATATATTTAATAATTTATAATAATTATATATATATATTAATGTTATGATTGTAGATATGTGTGGGCCCTCACTGACTCCTGGCAACCACTATTTTCAGACCCAGTCCGCCACTGCCGTTGCATAACAGAAGCGATCCAACGATCCCAGATCTAAGAATAGCAGATCATATTTCGTAACACGTAAGTCACAAAAACAATCGCACCTTCCAATTTGTCGAAAAACCCATAAAGCAAAACGGAACGCCGTTCTCTGCCCCCCTTTTAAACGGCGAGGAAGGATATAAAAAGGGAAGCATGGCAACTTCAATCATCCCCTGAAACAAAGGAATCAAAAGTAATTTAGAGCCGGACGATAGTTAACGAGACCCAGTATTTTTAGAAGCGACGGTAGTTATCGATGGAAAAATGACGTCACAACTTTTCTTCCATGATCCTTTTTTCTCCATTGAATTTTTTTTCTTTCTCTTTTGGAACCGCAAGGGTGCAATAACGGAACACGTCAGAGGAAGCTCGTTACGTTGGAGGCATGGAGATATGGCTATAAAAATGAGACATTTGAAAGCGAAAAAGGAAATAAACTGGGCAATAAACACTCAGGTCCATTTGTAACCAACCAAGCAATATGCAGAATGCTTGGAGGTGGCTTTTTGTACTGAATAGCCAGTTCTGGCATAGCCGGTCATATTTTAAACGAATGTCTCTCAGTGGGATCCTTTATAAAGGAATATAATTTAATAGCAAAGTTAAACCCCTACTAAATACAGTACATACCACGAAAATGCACACTCGCCTGTTGAGTTTTTATGAAACCATACGAATAATGCAAAGAAAAGGGGGGGGGGGAAACAAGGAAGTAAGGAAATTTTAATTCAGTAGATATTAATTTTATTCGATAGCTCAATTCCATTAGTATTAATTCTTTGGTTTCTAGACATCAGTTGGTATGTAAAAAAGGTTTCCGGGAGGAGGACACTCCAGCAGACAGATAAACATGGTGAAAATGTGGCCAAAATTTACATCAAATATTGAAGGAAAATTTAAATTTAAAAAATTCTATGATATTCTCTATGATATTAAAATGATATTCTCATTTTAATAAAAAAAATGCTTCAGATGATTCATTCATTCATTCAATACCCAGGAGAGCCGACTCAAACTTAAGGTTTTGGAGTGCAGGTTGACTCTCCGGGAGGGGGACATTCCAGCAGACAGATAGACATGGTGAAAATGGAGCCAAAATATACATCAAAACTTAACTTATAAAGTATAAAGCTTATTGATACATACTTAACGTCGAGAAGCAAGCAAAAAACTGCTATTTAATTTGCTATTTGGATCAGGTGTTTCCTAAAGTGGTTAACAGAGTTTCATAGATTTTGATGCATTGTTAACAAAGTGTTGCAATTTCTTAGATTAACCCCTTAACTGGTTTGCCCGTACATCGAATTAGCGCAATTTTAAAATATAAACTAAAACAAAGTCATTCAGAGACGTTGTAATTCGATGCAAAAATTAAGTGGAATCCATAAACACTTCACTTGCCCTTTAGGTTCTCAACTGAATTAAAATGGCAACGCATTCCCAAAATAGAAGGTGTCATTTAATTAGACAGATAAGAAAACAAACCAGTTAAGGAGTTAATGACTCATTCGTAAATTTCACGAGGACAACAGGGATACAAACTATAGGCAGGTATGGCAGAAAAAGCATATTTCTACAGGAATTTGTAATTTGAAGCCATTTGATGTTAAAACGATTTTTTCATCCAAGATTAAAATTTAAATACAAAGGGTGAACATGAGTTCATTATGTTAACAAATTTCTTCATTTGCCTAATTATACATTTTTTTTTTTGTTTCGATCTTTAGAAAAATCTTTTGGACGTTAGAGATGCTTAAATGTTCCGCATCCGATGTGTGCATTGACTGTTCGATTTCCTGTCTTCTATATTTAGAGCTAGGAATGAATGACTAAATTACAGTTTGTAGTCAGTTCTGAGCTGGCTGCACTCGTCACTGTATGTGAAGAGGTTAATAATGTGGAATGAAATCCTGCATTAGTAATACAGTAGAACCTCGCTAATCCGAACTAATTGGGACCGATACCTGTTCGGATTTAAAAAAATTCGGATTACTCGAAATTCCGATAAAAATAGCAAAGAAAAAGATGTGTGCTAAAAAAAATGTAAGTAATATAAAACTTACAAAGTAATACTAAAAATAAAAATAAAGTAAGTAAAACTAAAAATGTAAGTACTCAGTACTACTATCTCTTGAATTCTTTTATTTAAAAGCAAGAGAAAGAGAATATGTCTCCCCTTTTCGTTAGAATAATGGATGTGCTCCTGTATGAAGTGACCTTATCGTACGGCGAATTGCATTAGTTTCTTCAATGTGTGCAAAATTACGCATGCTGAAAAAGTCCTTTTTTGTTTTTAGTACGTATATTTAAATCTTTTCAGGTAATCTTTTCAATTACATATAATTTTCGAAAATGAAATCGGTTCGGATTAGCGGGGTTCTACTGTATTTTATAAATGAATACAAAACACAGGTCGAGAGTGTTAGTTACAGATTTTTTTTTTATTATTCTGCGTTTATGGAAAGACGATGAACAACATTCAATACTATAAGAATTTAATACAACCTTCCTTTTTTTTACCAACGGGAACACGAAAGTTGTACCGCGATGTATTTATTCCAATAAAATACAAAAAACTTTTTCCAGGAAGTTACGGCTCTGATTCGTCAAAATAAAGACCAAATAATACCCGCACCGTATCATATGAATATCCATGAAGCTTTCTGCATCATTGTGTTTTCCAAAAGATCCCACACCCGAGTGGTTTGTTAAGGATGCAAGCCAAACGATGCGTGGACGCAAACCAGTTTCGACAACTGGCTTGCGTCGGGGATCCAGAGCAAACGTTCGGACGAGGGCGAAACAAATGCGGCATTTCCCAATTCTCGCATTGGGTGAATCTGCGTCATTGATACACATTGTTACACCTTTCATTATCTACGCATGCTTCTTAACACTTGTGTTATTTACAAATTAGGGTTCTTAAAAAGACATTTTGGCTTAAAATAACTTTTACGTGTTCGTGACCTCTAATCACACGGTATTGGCATAAAATTCGAACTGGATCTTAAATATTTAAATAAGTTTTTTGAAGATTTTTATCCACAACTAGAAAATCACCCGTCATGGTATGACGGGTGCAAATTGCCTCTTCATTCGAGAGATTTCCCGTCAAATTTGACGTTTTTAAAAGGCAATGTTTGTGTGTGTGTGTCTGCGATGTCCAGACGAATCTATTGCACTTACACAAATGAAATTTGGCACACGGGTAGTCGTAATGGTGACTGAATGCACCTCGAAGCCGGAATTTTAAAATTTAATTTAGAATTTTTTTATTTAATATTGTGTTGTTTTGGGTGATTTTTCGAACTCATTTCTCAATAGTATGGCTTCGGATAATTGTACGAGAAAAAGTTACACTATCGGAAAGAACAAACGATTTCCGTACTAATGAAGTTTGTTTCGTGCGTCTAACGTAATTTACTGAATTTTGTGAAATTTTTGAAAAATAGTCACTTTTATGGTAATTTTTAATAAAGATTTCTTCAGATTATCGCATCTGACGTTCTAACATCTCTATAATTTACATTTTTTTTCAACTTATAACTGGTACGCTTCTGTCGGATTTAAAACAAGAACGGTTAAAATATCTTTTTTCGTTTTTTTTAATTAATTTTTCCCTGATCAGTTAAAACAGTTTTTTTGCTTGCGAGATTTAACAGCGAGAGTTTCTCCGGACGAGTGACCTTCCTCGCGGCAGGTGACGTCATATGCTTTCATTCCCAGCATAATTCCACAATCCAATGTGTATCTTTTGTTTTGATTTTGTTTTCAAAACTTTTTCGTGCCATTGTGAACACTCTTTTTTCCCCCATTTTTTTGAAGTCCTGATTCCACCGTGCGCGTACTGCTAGTAGATATATATGCGAGAGAAATGTTTAACATTGATTGAACACAAATAAAATAAACATATGTTTTATGACAGGAAATAAATGTTTTTTTATTTGCATATTTCTTTATTCAAAAAACCTCTTGGTTAACAACATTCCGTGTGAAGTATGTTTCGTTGTTTAACAATTTTCCTTGTACTTCAGATGTCTAATCAAAATAAAGCACTTCTCTGTGTGCCAAACGCTGCCAAAAAATATTATCAAATTATATCATCACGATTGCAATAAATAATCAGATGCATCGTGGCGTCCAAACTATATCACGCGCATGATATACCACTGACGTGATTTACTACTTCCTATTAAAAAACGGAAATAATTCGAAAAACATGATTAATATAATTTAAAATTCCTCTGGAACTATTGATCATAGCGAGATAAATTTTATATCAATCGATAGCAAATTTTATTTCACTATTTTAGAGCTATCAAATTTGAAATTAGAACGACAATTACTCTTTTAAATTTAAAATTACTGAAATTTAGGTTCTCTAACAATGAAATAATGCTGTTTAACGTCTCGCAGTGCTATGCCGCGAATTTTATTGTTGGTGACATCAGAGCGTTACCGGATCAGTGAGAGACAGATATGGGCTATTATATTAGTAAGGATAAATACAGTCAATAATCATTTAATGCAATATTTTGATAACACGGTTTTTACATAGCACGATTCAAACTCGAACATTTCTCACACAGCGCGTTTTATTACGCGTTTGGCGCAGCATCTTCATGACAGGGTCTTGCTCCAATAAACTCTAATCCTCAACTAATTAGCACGGATATTTCCATCATACTGCTTTGATGGATGCCAAATCTTCATTTTCTTTTAGGTAGAAAACATCTCAGATTAATTTCTTAAGTCTTTATTATCGCTATAACTTGTATAGTTCAGTTTTACAAATAAAGTTTTGAACTTTTATTTTAATTATGTATTTTTTTTTGAAAACTTTCGCGATATAAATAACAAAGATTAAGTTCCAATGACCGAAGTAAACTATTTATAAACTTTCTCCGCAGAAAAATGACTGTAATAAACCCTGAATAATCAAAGTAAACACAGGGCGAATCCAGGAATTCTCTCCAGGTGGGCGCAAATCTGTATCCGTGTCCATGTCCTTAATAATGATCAGTTAAATATGAGTTTGTTTGGGATTTTTTGGCACAAGAGCCATCATTGGCTAAACCATGCCCAGTTAAATATGAGAACTGCATGTTAATTCTTAAGGTATCCGAACACGTTCGAAAGTCGATTTTCGACCTAAATTCCATTTTTTTAATTTTTGATGCTTTCGATAGTTCATTCATTTACCTTTCTAAAACATATTTACTTTTGTCGGTACGTTAATTAGAAGATGAGATATTGTTTTATAACAAACCGAAAACCGGAAGTGGGCGTTTAATTAGCCGAAAATTGTCATTTAAAGGGACAAAGCTGTCAAAAATTCTTTTAAACTCCTTTTTTGCAAGCTAATATGATGTCAGTATATTTTTAGGAATTTTTTTTAAAGTTTAGATACATAATTTGAGCGCGTGGAAAAACTAAAATTTGATTTTTCTCGAAATTAGATTTTATGCATATTTTTCAAACTTCAAACATGATAACTCAAGATATTATCATTCGATTGTTCTGAAATTTTGTGAACACTTTCTTCAAAGGTTTCTCTAGTGAATGTACTAGAATAATGTATATTGTAACAATATTTTTTTAATTATGGTCTTTTATTTGAAAAATGACATAGAAAATTTGCTGAAAATCTTATAATGATTGTTCGATTAGCTCTAAAATTTTTATTTATCCGAAGAATGTTAAGATTCTAGTACAAGCACTAGTCCATAGTATGGAGTTTATTTTAGTATTAGTTTTATTTGAATTATTACAAAAGTGTGACCTGTAGCATGTTTGAAGTTTTGGGAAATTTCCTCTAAAAAGCAGCAGAAATTCAAGAATTTTGTAAATTTATAATAATTTATACTCAAAAATCATACGCTAATATTAATCTTTATTAAATTCGAATCTAAAAAACATATTTTGGTGTTTCTATTTCACAATTTAAGAAAAAAGTGCTCCGAACGTGTTCGGATACCTTAACAGTATTAGGGTGGAATTATGAATTCTATCTAATACTGTTGAAGCCTGATTAAAGATGTTCCTTCCGACAGTGGTGTACCGAGGGTAAGCGGTGCTTGAATCATAACACAATTTTTCCGCCCCATCCCCATCATCAATAGTGATTTAGTTTATGTAAACGGCCCCAGGGACGTGTTATTTTTTTCACCCATCATTGTATCTGACTTTAAAAGTTACATAAATGCATTAGCGTTTTGTCACCATGGCCAGTGGCACCCTGGAAATAATAATAGTATTTATCTTTTATACCAATCGTCACCTGTGGCTTAACACGCGTAATGTCGCAAGGGGTATAGTGTAATTTTTACACTCATTCATCATGTTTTGCTTTAAAAAATGGCAAAAGCAGTAACGTTTGGCTCAAAGGCTGGCGCCCGGGGCATTTATACCCCTCCATGCCTCCCGATTGCTATGCCATTGTTGCGTACAATCACTTTCACGCCAATAATTTAAGTCATACGAACTTTCGTATAATTATTGAATGTATTCTATGTCTGCCCGGCACTAATGCACCCGTAGAAAGCTTCTTTTTCCTTACGAATAAGTTGTGGACGAGCTAGAAAACATAGTTGGAAGTGGCAATTCATAAAGCAACGTTAATTTTCAAAGTAAATTTTAAGAAATCCTGCAAAGAATTTCATTCTCTTTTTAAATAAACACCAAATATACTGAAGCAAAAATGTGTTCTTCCAAAAGAAAAAAAATAAAGATCACGTGAATTATTTATTTTCACGTGTTTATTCCTGTTCTTTTCATTAATAAATAAAAAAACTAAAGAAATATGTGTTTTCTTGAATTCACCTAAAAATCAAAAAAATGTCCAGTTTTGAGGGAAAAAATAAATGGTCACTCTACGTATGCCTTGCAATATTAACCCTCTGGGTACATTTGACGAGGGAGACTCGTCATCTGCTTACTTGGGCGAAGTTACGGTGGACGAGTCTGACTCGTCATCTGAATTTAAGAAGAATTATTGGCGCAAGTGGTCCTGCCAAATTATAATATGCGTGGGCGCCATACAAGTAACGATGCCCCACATCGTTTGCAAGCGAAAAATTGGGCATATTTTCCGGAGAAGATTCCGGCAACAGAATGAAAGAAACACCCTACAAAACGGTGTCGCATATGTTATAAACATAAAATAAGAAAAGAAACCATTTGGCAATGCAAACAATGCCAGGTACCATTGCATTTACCATGTTTTGAAAAATACCACACGGTACAAAATTATTAGACTTTAAGTTGGTTCTTGTTCTTTATAAATATTTATATTTTGTTTCATTTATATATTTATTTATATTTTGTAACTAAAATGCTGTTTCAAAAATATATTTATATCACCAATATAAGTATATTCCAAATAAAATGTATTACTTTTATATATTAATCCATACAGCGACAAAATAAATCCGTCCCATGGGCATAAAAATCGTCAAATAATTCAATACTCAAAGGGTTAACAGCATATTTTCTTACGTTGCTTACGTTAGTTACGTTAACTTTCCTCCGGCAAGATGTGCAATGTTTTCCGAAATTAAATTGGTGGATCCAAAGAGAATCTCCATTAAACCCAAAGTTTTCATCAATATAACTGCGTCACGTATCCGTAATAATATGTATATCATTCACCGAAAAGTTATATTGCTGTGGTTTCCAGATATTTATTTCTCTACAAAATTCCAACAAGTCCTGGATTGCGCGAAAGCAAAATACAAAGTTACATGAAGGAACAAATGCGTAGAAAATAAATCTGAATCAAAATCATGCAGTATCTCCGTTGCGTAGGCGGAAAAAGCGATCAAGAGGCCGTTCTTCACACATCAGAATGACAAACATCGCATCAAAAGGCGTTGGAAAGAAAAGAAAGACAACAGAGACAATTATTTCAGGAAGCAAAACAAAGGAGTAGAAATGCATTCACGAACGCCGCAACCTCACTGTTGCTTTTTCGGAAATAATTGCTCAATTATCCGATAGAAGCACGTTGTGTCGAAAAAAGGTCCACATGCAACTTGGCTAACATTATGCCGTATTACAAAAGAAATCCCGTAATATTATGCAGTAAATGCTGCGATGAAGAATATTAAGAATCATGTAACACATTGCAGAAAAAAAGAGTAATATTTCTATTGTCTGCCACGAGAAAGATGTTTTCATTGTAAATCTGAATAAAGATTCATATAATGCAACAAAAAGATCGACGGTTTGGAATAATGATAATGCATTCGAAAGATTAATGAATCTACTCCTAACACTAACGAGTACATCGATAGACATTTCAGTCACTCAGTGTAGAGGGTGATAATTAAATTACCACTACCTACTCTTTCTTTTGATTCTCTAGCAAGAAAAAGTAGCCTGAAAATGGTGAACTCCAATTTTATTCTAATTCAGATAAACTATGTAACCAACAGCACTTCGTTACAGTATTTTGAACCAAGTACAGATAATGGCGATTGAACCAAGCTAAACCAATAGCCTGAATTATAAAATCACGGTTCTTCTTTATTTTTATGTTTTAATAAGGTCTGACTACTGTTAGGTTTCAAAAGAAACTCACGACAAAATTGATTAATTTGATGTATAAAAACATGGCAACTGATTTCAAAATTCTGAGTTCGAAATCTAACCTGTGGATCATCATTTCTGTACATTTGTTTGGTTTTATGGCACAAAAGCCAGGCCTAGCCATACTGCACCAAACGTTCATTGATTTTAAAAAAGTTTTTTGATACCTTTACCGAGTAATCGATAACATTCGTGGAAGTTGTCAAGCACTAAATGTAAGATCTTTTACGGCATTTCAGCGGTTCCCAACCTTTCTGGTTGTGCGGACCACCTGTTAGGTAAAAAAATATTTTGAAGGCCCACTGACTAAATATACAAGTAAAAAAAAAATTAAAAACATATAATACTTTTTATACTACGTGCACGCATATGTCAGTAATTAGTAAAGCTTCCTGTAAAAGGATTAAATACATATTGTTTATAAAGCAAAAAAACGAGTGATGACGTTTGAAGCTTCCCTGACTTTGACTCTTAACTAACGTTCCGCGGCCCACAGGTTGGGTACCGCTGCATTAGGTAACTAAAACTGGGCTTACAAGAGACACAAAACAACAAGAAATCATGAGATAAACAAATGCGTCAGTGATTTACAGTAGATTTAAAAGTATTAGGACGCATTTCTTCCGGTCGGCGATTCTCACGCCACCATTACACAAGGCAAATTGGAACTGCACTCTAGGGCACGAACCATTTGAGAGTGAGGAAGAGTCGCTCCAAAAAGACATCTGAAAATAAACAGGCGGAATGGAAGAGGTGCATTAAATCCGCACCGAAACACATTCACGGCGAAGCAATGTCGCTGACGTCAATTGGAGGGTCTTTCAAAACGTCTGCCAGCTGGCCCGACATCAACTTCCCGAACCTCACTCTGGCTCGAGGGACTGCTTGCAAGACAGAAAACGACCAGACGGTGGGGGGGTATGATAATTTTTCGGAGGGTTGAACGACCACCAGATTCGCTAATCATCTGATTATGTATGCACACTGGCCCGAAGCAGTCGAAAACAAGAAACTCCAATTCGCACGCGATGTCAATGAAATATGAACCTATAGGAGAGCAAATGGACATAAATAGATTGAAAATTATGGACCGCGGCGACTGGGCCAAAAGTTAAGGAACTTTGAATATTTAAGTGTCGATACCTGTTGTTTGTTAAATACTTTTGAATACTTAAGAGTCATTACCTGTTATTTTTGGATACTTGAAGATCGACCGGTTTTGAAGATAGTTATGTTAAGTTACGACTTTTTCCTTATTTGTACAATTAAATAGTTCAGGAAGAAAATAACAGCTTTCACACTGTTCAAGATGAATGTAGGTAACATGAGAGAACAGAATCAAGGATCAATACCAAAGGTTGAAAAGGAATCAAAAGCTGGAAGAGTGCAAATCTTAAATCCACCATAGTTCAACATATTTGACTTGGATTGGAAATAGATTCAAAATAATAATTGGGAAATTTTTCTGTAAGAAATTTGCATTACGCCAAACATAGCTTCTCTTAGCAAGAAATTTCCCAACAAAAGACAAAGGAGATCTGTACATCAAAATGCATTATTTCAAAAGAAAGAGGAAAAACAAAACACAAACATCAAAAAGGTAATAAGATTGATTTAAAAATATCAGCCATCTGGCTTTTTAAAGGTAGCCATCATAAATTAAAACTTACCCCATGCCCAGAATAGCGAAAAAAAGAGAAAGAAAAATGTCACGTAATCACAAACCCACGCTAACTTTCTTTTAAAAAGAGGTATTAGCAAATTATTAAAGAAATACTAGTCCTATGGCGCCATCTACTTCTTGTAACTTGGTTAATAAAAAACAATTCATATTCCAATCCGATAAATAAAATTTCGCATACATTCTCCACATTAATTTCTTCTTAATAATTTAAGAGCGTTTCATATTTCACCAGCATAGCGACTCACGAACAAGCACAGCTGAGAACAAAAAAGTGAATACATTTAGGATAGCATTATCTGAGTTTGAAATTCATAGTTGTATCTAGAAACACGGTATTTTGGGAATTTGAATAATCACATAAATTTAACAGCTCGGTGTGCTATTATTCAACCAGCAGCAAAAATCATCTACGGTCCATTGAATATGTCAAAGATAATAGTTTTTTTTTATCCTGATTTCAAAACTGTGCCTTAGTTTTTGATACCTCCAACTGTTAAACGAGGAAAAGTTTATCAAAAGGATAGCAGAATGCTGAATCCTTAACTAAAATAAAACTACTGACATACAAGTAAAGCCGTAACTTGTAATAAATGATTTTCCTTTATGAAAATAGCAGCAGGAAAAGACTTGCTCTTGAAAGGAATCCCATGTGGTTCTGTCATGAATCAGGCACATGCCAATTCTTTGCTTCGAGCCGTGTTCTTGATATCAACAAAAGTTACAGACACTTTTATGACTCACGTTTTCTCTACAATTTGCTCACATTTTATCCTCCTTTTTCCACATTGATAACGTCGTAAAAGAGAAAAGAAAGGGGCTGTTAAGAGTGAGAAGAAGGAAGTGAAAACGACTTTTGCGCACAAGAGGTCTCTCCAGAACTTAAAAGATAAACCAAGGGCACGTGATACCCTCTCGAGAGCAGGGGAGGGGGTGATGAATCCTCAAGACGTGACCTCAAAATCTTCGGCACGCGTACTCTTTTTTCAGGTGACACAACGGTGATTGAAAGTTCAAAAAGCTGATAGCACGATGGGAAAAAACGACAAAAGAAAGAAAAGGAGAAGGAAAAAAACGTACCGCAAGGAAAGCTGGAACCTCCTCGGGCAAGCCTTGAACTTCAAACGATGTCCGTCAGATGATTAACCCTTTGTCTACAGACAGTTCATTCTTTCTTTTGTACAATGATGACGGGACACTATTACTTCGCAGCAAGTTCTTATTAATAGCGTATTTTTTTGGCCACCTGATTTCGGCTTTACATTAAAGATATGTCTCCATATAGAGAAGGCTAGCATTAAAAGGAAAACATTTATACGATCAGCTTTAATAGTGATGCTGCAAAAAAATCAAAACACAGAGACAGCATTTGACCTTTCTCTAAATTGCGAAGTTACCTTCTGAACAATATTTTTTATTTGAAGTATTAGTGAAAAAGTTTTCATACTATTAAAACATAACAATCATATAAAGTCATCTTAAAAAGAAAAAAAATCATTCTGATCTGCTTGTTAAGTTGAAATTTAAATTTTTTAAAGAAAAATTCAATTTTTAAAATTCCTTACTACTTTTTCAAATATTAATATTTTTGCATCAAATTTTATTTGCCAATTCATTGAAATATATTACGCAAAACTCTGCATGGATTTTAAGGTAGATCTGATATTCGCTTAAATATAGATTTTTGATTGTTTTATGCGGTTAAAAATGACGAAATTTAGTACAACTCAATTTTTATCTTGTATATAAAAAAAAACTATGAAACTGAATGCTTATTGCATGCACAGTTTTATCATATACATAACGATAAACAAGAACAAAAAATTTGAAAGCTCTATCTAAAGAGGGAAAAAAGTCCAGCACTTTGAAAACATGAAAGTGAAAAAAAGTCGGACATAGAGAAAAAGCCGGGTAATATTGTCATTCGCGCATGTTTATCATTGGTCATCGTAAATAAAAGCCTAAATAATTTCTATAATATTAGAGGTACCAATTTGAAATTTTGATACAATAAGTAGAAAGACAAGATAAACAAAACAAGCCAATAAAATAAAAATTGATATTTTGGCCATTTTTCGGGTAATGTGTCTGCTTAAAGAACAATTAGCACTGTTTGTTTAGGGACATGCTTCCAGTCGTTCATCTCAGTAAATTTCATTTAAAAAGATTGCATCTTTAAGTTGGAGCAAACAATCTATGTGCGAAGTTGTTTTTGATTGGTTAACTTTATATAAAGCGGGATGAATTTAGCTTCTTCAATATTAGGAGAAGAAGTTTCAGTTGCATTTAACCATTTCTATCCCGACGGGACTTAAAATGTCCCACTTTAATCACGCTTATATAGTCGTAATATGACCCTTTTCCTTGACGGAATTCGCAAAAACGCGATGAATGTACAGTAGAGTCTCCCTATAACGAAGTCTCCCTACAACGAATTTCTCCCTATAACGAAATTTTTAATCGGAATGTTAAATAACATTCAAAATATTCTCCATATAACGAAGTGGTTGTCTCCCTATAACGAATTTTTTCAGACCTTTATCTTTTCGATTTTTGTCATTTTTGAAGAAAGTTGCTAATTTCTGTGCAAACAAATCGCTCATATTTGCCTGTTTCTGGAACCACTCGCATTGTTCATTCCAGCGATAACCCACAACAATAGAATGCTATGTGCAGGGTAATGCAGTTGTGGGGACCTGGGTTTCTACAGAGGGATCAACATTTCTAAGGGTCACGATTCCAAGAATCGGGGTGGAAACAGCAAATGGATGCGACAATACGCATTTTATGTTTATCCGTACTAGTACATATTATTCTCTAAATTGGTGAATTGTTTTCACTTTTGAGCATTTTATTTATACAATAAAAATTAGTATAATTTTAACAAATTTATAATAAATATTACTTTATCTTTAATTGAAAGTCATAATTAAATATTTTTGAACTTATCGCACACACTAAAAGGTTTGTAACATTTACTTAAATAACTGCAAAAATCTCTATAATCTCCGTATAACGAAATTTTCACTATAGCGAATTTTTCAACTGGAACCAAGCGATTTCGTTATAGGGAGATTCCACTGTAGTTTCAACAGCACGCAGTAGATAGCAGCTGAAGGCAGGGATTATTTTAATTAATTAAAAAAAGTTTTTCCCTTTCCTAGGGTTACTCTGCCCCAAAACTTATCCAATGGTTCAAAAATAAAATTGCAAATTTGCTGGTAAATTAATTCGGGATACAAAGGGTTAAGAGATATATCATTCATGGGCTGGCACAACTCGAAAATTACACATTTTGAGTTATGACAGTTCCCAGCACTGTAAAATACTGGCACAACTCGAAAATTACA
>BGPR01000035.1:535635-572009 GCA_013235015.1 Araneus ventricosus | reverse complement strand
CTGGCACAACTCGAAAATTACACATTTTGAGTTATGACAGTTCCCAGCACTGTAAAATACTGGCACAACTCGAAAATTACAAATTTTGAGTTATGACAGTTCCCAGCACTGTAAAATAGTCTTCTGTGGGGCTTAATAGAGCTCCTATGAAGTTTTTTAGTAACGCTTCCTTACTCCTTAACCCATCAATTACAAGGATGCGATTCCTGCATTTCACAACAAAGGATATCTTTAAACACGTTTATCTAAAAACAACATTTTTCGAGTTGTGCCAGCACTGCAGCCCATAAACGATATATTCTTTGCAGTGGCGTACCGCGATTAAGTGGCGCCCGGGACTTAATATAATTTTTTCACCCCTAGTTGTCATCAATGGCTTAATAAGTGTAAATGGCGCTGGAGTGTGGTTTTTGTTTTTACTTTCTCGTATACAAAGAGAAAGTATTGTAATCGACAAAAAATTCGAACTCGAGATTTTGACGAATCTCCACGTTTTAGACCTGCCCAAATCCGAAAAACACAATTTTGAAATTACGTCTGTCTGTCTGTGAACACGATAACTCGAAAACTATTAGAGCTACGGATATGAAATTTGGTATGTGATCTTTACGCATAATTTGTAGGTTTCTATGAAATTTTGGACAAAATCTGTCTACGAGAAGTCTGTCTGCCTGTCTGTCCGCGGTCATGTGAACACTATAACTCAGAAACTTGATTAGATAAATGGATAAAATTTAGCACACAGTTTTATCATCAGGAAAGTATCAAATTTTGGGACAAATCCGTCAAAGGGTTGACTGTCTGTCGGTCTGTATAATCGCATACTTCTAAACATTATAACTCGCAAACCCTACGGCGTTGATAAATAAAAATTGGTATGAGGCTTGCTATCATTAATTGTAGATCCGTTCCCAATTTTCGTTTCAATCGGTCGAAAAAAAAGGTGTTCAAATCGCCTATTTGTCTTTTCTCATCACACAATGACGCGAAGCCGTTATTGCGCGATTCACTTGCCCTAATCATTTCCGCTTCTACCCACGCCTTTCGCCTCCAAGCTTCCGATTCCCAAGCTTTTTTCCTCCACTGGCTTTAGGGATGCTTCGTTTTATTGCCTTTTAACTTATATTTTCTCCACATGTGTTAGGAGTATACGAGAAAGTTTAGGGGAGGCCACTCCCGCTGGTTTCGCGTCATTATTAGAATTGGCTTTAAAAATTGGCGTAACTGCACTAAAGTTTTATTCCCTTGGCGCCCCTTTAGACTGGTGCCCGGGCGTCTATACCCCCCTTGCTCCCTCGTCGCTACGCCACTGATTCTTTGGGTTTTATTCAAGAAATTTCACTGGGTTGTATCAGGTGATATCTTACCTGCTACGATAAAATTGCATTTTCGTTACTTATCTTGCATTCGAGTTGAGCGAGAATAAACCATGTCTGACATCTATCCTAATTTTGATACAAAAACTACCGGCGCCTTTTTTAATATACACATAGTGCACTGTCTATTGAAATAAAATGCTAGAATGAGATCTTCATGTACCGATTCCTGGATGCAAGACAATGAAGACTTTTCATTGTGCATTCTTAAAGAGATAGTAAAACAGTTATTTAGAACTAGAGAGTCGCAGTAGTCTCTTTTGACGTTATTGTATCTGAGATGCATGGTCAGATAATGGATTTTAAAACCACAAAAAGAATGAATAAAAATAAAATAAAAATTTAAGGTATAAAAGCTTTTATTCATGCGAAAAAATGAACGCAAAAGTTGAAAAAAAAATTTCTCATTGCAAAACAAATTGCATGGTTCGAATAAAAGCGAGGGCGTCTTATATATCATTTTATATTTTGTGTATATTTTCTTAAACAAATGGAATATGCCTAGAAGGTAAAGGCGCCCACGCTTTTATTCGAACCATGCATTTTATTGTAATCAGAAAAATTATTTTCAACTTTTGCGTTCAATCTTTCGCATGAGTAAAAGCTTATACCTTAATTTTTTTTATTTTAATTTTTTTTCTATTTTTAAGTGACGGCTGACACGAATACACATATGTTTGGCATAGTAAACCGAATTCAATTATTGAATTCTCCAATATAAAACACATATTAAAATTATTATAAACGTATGTACAATTACATTTTTAAAATGATTTAATGACATTAACCTTCTGAAATATAAATCCGTAATATATTACGTGATAACTTACAATTATTATCAACAATGTAATAGAAAAAAAAAGAGAATCGATCTATACAACTTTCTCTTTTTGTTTTGAGTGCGAAGCGTTTGGTGCACACGAAGTAAAAAAAAATCTGGTCGTTGGCGAATTCTACTATAAAGTAAACCCAAGACGCGTAAAAACACGAGCTATTACGTCATTCATCGGTGCAGAGCCGGAAGTATAGTGCATTCTCTATTAGCTTCGTGGTGTTGTTACAACCCTACGTTAACGTGAGGTTACCACCTTCCAAACTTTATCGCCCAAATATAGGGCTAAAATTTAAATATCATTTTTTAAAGTTTGAAATGGGTATAGATTGCAATTTTTTTTTTTTTTTTGCATAATACTGTATTGTATCCGGAAACCCACCACTGTGCTAAATTTCAAAGCTGTAGCTCGATTGGAAGTGGATAAGAAATCAAGATTTGAGGACACGACACTCAAGTTGAATAAAAGCTTATAATAATAAAAAGATATGACCGCGAAAAAAAACCTGAACCATGTATCCTTTTCACAACCGAGTTAAGCCCGGCAAAGCAAGGACAAAATGTGACATTTTCGTCATTCGGCCAGCGTATTTGGTTACACATCCAGTTGCTGATAAAAAAGGATTATGTACCAAACCTTGAGCTGGAAAAGATTCCTACAGTAATGACATCGGATGTTTAATTCTTTGTATAAAACCAGTGCAATGAACCGTTCAAAGTGAATACTTTATTTTGTTTACTTCTCACTTACACACTGTTCTGAAACTGATTACCGAAGTTGAAATAAAAATTAACAGAGATTCAAACTCTAGCCCATAACACTGTAGCATTATAATGTTTTAGGCTTCATACGTCTTCATATTATTTTTAAAAATTTACTCTCAATTACAGCAGCGACAACGTGAACACAATGTATTTTAACCGCTTGAGGACCGAGTTATTTCGTAACCTATGGTATTTAGGACGAGTTAACTCGGGATAAGTTCATAAGCGGTTAATATCTTTGCAACGCTCAAGAGCATAAATCCAGTAATTAAAACAATGAAAAGCAATGTTGTAAAATATACTTAAAATATTTTTAAAAATGTATCAAAATTACAGAAAAAAAAACTGTACAGAAATAAAATTGGAATAATTGAAAAGCTATGTTTTTTTTAAGCGGTGTAAAAAAATTATTTCCTTGTGATAATATGCTTCAAAGTTATTGAGGAAAAACGCTAAAATATCGTGTTTTTTTTCCTGAATAAAAACCTAATTAAAATTATGAAAAACACTTTCTTAGTGAGCAACTACTCTATAAGTGTCAAATTTGATAGCTCTTGGTCCAACGGCAAGTCCTGTACAGCGCTTTAAACAATTTTTACTTCCTCGTATGCGAAGTCTACAAAGAGAAAGTATTGTAACCGTCAAAAAATTCGAACTCGAGATTTTGACGAATCTCCACGGTTTAGACCTCCCCGAGTCCGAAAAACGCAATTTTGGAATTATGTCTGTCTGTGAACGAGATAACTCGAAAACTATTAGAGCTACGGGGATGAAATTTGGTATGTGGTCTTTAAACATAATTTGTAGGTTTCTATCAAATTTCGGACAAAATCCGTCATCGGGAAGTCTGTATGTCCGAAGTCACGGGAACACTATAACTCAAAAACTAGATGGATAAAATTTGGTACACAGTTTTATCGTCATGAATGTAGGACCGTATAAAATTTTGGGCCAAATCCGTCAAAGGGTTGACTGTCTGTCGGTCTGTATAATTTACTATTGAAACCAATCCGCTATATCCACGCGCATGCGTACCGGAAGCAATCTTCTGTGCACGCTAAAGTAGCGAATTACGTCAGTTTGTCCTTGAGACGGCAAGAATGAAACCTAGCAGTGTGCGATTCTTTAGCTAGATATTTTTCAATCACTATAATGAAAAACCTTCTGATAGTCATTGAATTCTGGATAACAGTAGGTTCGAATTTTTTTAGCCATGCGGGGGAAGGGGAAACGGCACCTTTTTGGAGAAGTATACGAGAAAGTTTAGGGGAGAACACTCCCGCTGGTTGAATCGTGCATGTCTCAATATACAGACAGTATCCAGCTAAGATATAATCATGTTAACCCTTTCAAGTTCACTACATGTTTCCTTCTGAAAATTATGAAATTTATTTCCAAAATGAATATTAGACATGTAACTGATCATAAATACGTAGAGGAAAAAAATTTAGCTTTTTTTATTTTCAAGAAATTTGTGATTTCACAGTGAAACACAGTTGAAGGTTAACGGGTTATTTCCCCTACAAATAAGTTATCATCGAAATGCATTTTAAATTATGTATGTAATTGATAAGTATACGTGAGTATTCGGGATATTCAACCTTCATACAATTTAATATTACTCTCGAAGATTCAATTGCAAAAAATATCAATTTGTGCAAGAACCCTCATCATTTTGTTTCTCTTAGAGATCGAAAGCAATTTAGCTCTTGGAATGCCCATATTTTTCTGAATACTAACTATATTGAACTGGAATTTTTATATAAGTTGTCTTATATACCTGGCTTTGAAGTTATGAAAGAAAGATTACGCTACGTTTCGTCCATCCGCAATAAAACCGGCGGGAGTGTTCGCCCCTAAACTTTCTCGTATACTACCCCAAAAAGGTGCCGTTTCCCCTTCCCCGCGTGGCTAAAAAAATTCGAACCTATTGTTACCCAGAATCCAATGACTATCAGAAGGTTTTTCATTATAGTGATTGAAAAATATCTAGGTAAAGAATCAAATTCAAAGAGATGCGTACCGATTTTCCGCTCTTACCGGCTCAAGGACAAACTGACGTAATTCGCTCCATAGCTTTCGCGTGCACAGAAGATTGCTTCCAGAACGCATGCGCGTGGAGATGACGGATTCTTTTCAAAAGTAAATTATACAGACCGACAGACAGTCAACCCTTAGACAGATTTGGTGTAATATTTGATACGGACCTACATTTATGATGAAAAAACTGTGTACAAAATTTTATCCATCTAGCTATTCAAGTTTTAGAGTTACAGCGTTCGCATAACCGCGAACAGACAGGCAGACAGACTTCCCGTAGACGGATTTTGTCCAAAATTTGATAGAGACCTACAAATTATGTGTCAAGATCACATACCAAATTTCATCCCCGTAGCTCTAATAGTTTTCGAGTTATCGTGTTCACAGACAGACAGACATAATTCCAAAATTGTGTGTTTCGGACTCGGGGAGGTCTAAAACGTGGAGATTCGTCAAAATCTCGAGTTCGATTTTTGACGATTACAATACTTTCTCTTTGTATACGAGAAAGTAAAAACCCTCTCCAACTCTTTTTCGTTTATTGTCGCTGTCTCTGTGTCTGCAGCAGTGATGGTTTACGACAATCTGGAATCGCTTCTCTATTCCTTTCTCCTACATAGATTATGTCCTATCATGTCAGTGAACGTGAACAGGCAAACTGCCGATGGTCCCACCATCGCCAGCCCTCACCCTCGTTCTGGAATCCATCCAGAGCCGTAGTTAGGCGACACTGGAATTCACGGCGAAGAAAAACACGTCCTGAACAAGTCTGCCGTGAAACGACTGTACGATAAATTCGAGTCTACAAGATGTGACGTTCGAAAGAATATTCTTTAGAACTAAGTAACCTTAAAGATACCGTTCTGCTTCCGGGTTGACGCCGCGAAAAATCTCTTTTCAACTTCAGCTTAAATTTATTGTTGGACAAGTTGAAGAATTCACAGCATTTAAGAACCGACTGAATCGATCAAGTTATCAGTCGATTTCTCTAACCCTTTACGCCAGCTGATGGCACACCTGATTTCACTCGCTTCTCAACCGTTCAATTAACTATAAATGGAAAATAATACATTTGTTAAACAAATGGAATATTCCTAGAAGGTAAAGGCGCCCACGCTTTTATTCGAACCATGCATTTTATTGTAATCAGAAGAATTATTTTCAACTTTTGCGTTCATTTTTTCGAATGAATAAAAAGCTTATACCTTAATTTTTATTTATTTATTTTATTTTCTACTTTTAAGTGACGGCTGACATATACACACGACATGTTAAGCATTTTAAACCAAATTCAATTATTGAATTCTCCACATATTAAAAGTATTATATACATATGTACAATTACATTTTAAAAATGATTTAATGACATTAACTTTCTCAAATATAAATCCGTAATATATTTCGTGATAACTTACAATTATTATCAACAATGTAATAGAAAAAAAAGATAATCGATCGACAGAACTTTCTCTTTTTGCTTTGAGTGCGTTTGGCGCACACGAAGTAAAAAAAATAAGTTTGTTGGCGAATTCTAATAGAAGGTAAACCCAAGACGCGTAAAAACACGAGCTATTACGTCATTCATCAGTGCAGCGCCGGAAGTATAGCATATTCCCCGATAGCTTCGTGGTGTTGTTACAACCCTTGTGATGTGAGGTTACCACCTTCCAAACTTTATCGCCCAAATATATGGCTATCATTTTAATATCATTTTGTTAGGTTTAAAATAGGTATAGATTGCAATTTTTTTGCATAATATTGTATTGTCACCGGAAACCCACCACTGTGCTAAATCGATTGGAAGTGGGTAAGAAATCGATCTCAAGATTTGAGGACACGACACTCAAGTTGAATAAAAGCTTATAAAAAAAAATGGATTTTTGGTAGAATGAACCTTTCAGAGAACAGCATTCAAAATTAGATTTGAATATATATTAATTAAATTATTGGTACATTTCAAGAGCTTTCGCTTTCCCTCTTTTACTAATAATTAAAGAGGAAAAGGGTTTTATATTAGAAACTAGACATGAAATGACTAACTGCGGGTTTGTAAGCAACTCTTCCAGCCATCTGACTAAGGGGTCTATTCTAGTACCCCCGGTTGCGGGGGGGGGCGTCGCTTTTCCCGCTGTTAAGGAGCGGAAAAAGCGACGTCTCCCAACCCAACCGGGGGTAACAGAATAGACCCGTAAAAGGTGTCTAGTAGCCGTCAAATAGCACAACTCCGTGATGTTTAATGTTAAAGTGGCTTGCCTGGACTCTGCATTCGAACCTCTTAGTAAGTAAACATGTAATATTCGTGCTGCTGTTCTAAGAATGGAACTTTTGTGTTTTTTTAACATATTTTCATATCTATTAGCATTTTAGTAAAGGAATTAACATAAAAGAAGAATTGTGGTTAGGTCCGGTCACCGCAATTGTGTTAAGAATACTTCGACTTTGGACCAATCCGAGCTTCAAAAATCAGGCCAGTGCAAGAATAGATCCACAAATATGAAAAGAGGCATATGTTGGGATGTTTTAACAGCAACTTAGAAGAATGTTTATTCTTTACAGAGGTTGAAGTTTAAATAAATTTTAAAAAATTAAATAAAATTCACCGCATTCAATTTAGTTAAAACAAGGATTAAGTGATTAGAAGCCTAGATGCAGAAAACATACTTCAACAATAGACTCTAGAAACACGAAATGAATTTATTTTCGTGATCAAATGATACGGGAATTACAATCATTTTCACAGTTTTTATAATGTTCAATAATCTTACGGTTTATTTAAATATTTAAACTGGTGTCTTTTTTCCCCTCTTTTTTGCTGCTTTTTAGAAAAAAATATTTTGCACATTTATTTCTCATAACACGTTTTGGCTGCGAAACCAGGCCCCTGACAGAACTGCCGAAGCTGCGCCCCCTCAATGCAGCATTTCTGTTAATTTTCCATCCACACTCTATGCTTAAACTTCCTGCAAGATTTTTTTTCCTACAAATATTTGTAAAATTTCATAATTTTGTAAGTAGGTTTAATAAAACTGACCTATTACTGAAAACTGATACTTTAATGAACTATATTGATAAAAAAAAATACTGTTTATAGCAAATTAATTGTATCATTGCAGCAAATAAATTGCAATTTGTTCATACTTTCTAAGATTTTTAATTTTTTAAGCAGCCACAGGAGGTTTATTCTTTAATTCTTTTTTATTCGCGCAGCAAATCGTATCCAATGTCCTCTTAAACCTTGTTTCTTTAATGATCATTGTTGCGCCATCCTCCTCTGCGTGCGCCCTTGGCGGAGACCAATCTCGCCAACCCCTCCGTATAGCCCTATGCGAAACATCTCCTTTATATTGATATTTATGGGGGGAGTTATCAACTTATTTTATCTTTAGCCTTTTGTATTCATGCTTTATGTGAAATTTTACATTTCGCACTCTCCTCTATGTCCTTACCATTCCTGCACCATACGCTTGGCGGAAGGATGGCCAAAACTGGCTCTTGCGCCGTAGAAAATACAACACAACGACATTGAATCCCGCTTTCGTAAAGAAGTGTGTAAAGGACGGCATCCAAAAAGCATCTGGATTAAACTTCACTCGAAGGAAATACTTATATAAGAAAGAAAAACAAAAAAGGCTAAGGCAAAGAACTTCGGAATTTCAACAAATAAAAAGGAGAATAATGGAATAAATCTTGAGCAGATAGTTAAAGGCGTTCAAAGGCAGCGTCACTTATTGTGCAGGATATCCAATTCGCAGCAGGCAAAAGCGCATTCAGTCGGAGTTAAAACGTCTCGAGAGTTGAGTTTATTTCTGGCTCGGAACGACACATCTAGGCGTCCTCTGATTCCTTTCCAAGCTGGATTCCAAAAAAATGGGGTAAAAAAAACATTCGAAACGTTCTTTTTTTTTCCTGCTTTCGTTCGCACTCCCCCCTCTCTCTAGCATTCGCCATCAAGTGAGATGATGCCACATGCGCCGCACGAAACTCTTTCTCGTCCGGAGCAAAATAATGCAACACGTTCAGAGGAGAGGTGTTTTTCGGATGTTAAAAATATTCTCACGCGAATCTGAGTCATTAACAATGAGTCAAGAACAATAATTTCCAAGTTCACAGAATTACCTGGCGATGCTGCTGACTAAGATCTTCATCAATTCGGATTCCTTCTCGCAAAATGAGTCTTTTGTTTAACTCGGGAATTTCGCGATGATTACTCAGACCTCAGAACGAATCAGTTTGTTCGCTGTGATGTAATTACTGCAGTACAATCTCAAATAAGACTGGGAACAAAAGAGTATTAACGCATTAAGTGTTATTCACGAAATGCCTGCAAAAAGACAATGCTATGCTAACTGTCTCATACGACAAATTGTTTGTATTAGATAAATAAAAGCATGTTTCATGTATCCTACCACTAAATATTAACAAATTGTTTTGTAAGCTAATTTATTCCGATAAGTTGCCAATATTATATAGTTTGAAAGTATGTCCAACCCATTAACTGCCAGCAACATTTAGAGCACAGCCAGACTTTACGAATATACTATGAGATATCTCGTTGTTGGCAGTGAATGGGATAGCTTATTGACATTTAAATAGAATCCTTAATACTGTTAAATTTACAGGATGAAATTCTCTTTAGGGTTGCCTTACCTAATTTATCACTTTTAACACAAGCTGCACTGAAAGCACGGCACGTGCTGGGTCAAGTATCTGATATCATCCTGGGCAAAATTGGGTTTAAAAAATATGAAATACAGCAGATGCACTTCGACATCGCCAAGATTGGTGTCCGGAACTTTATGTCCTCTCCTCGCTATGCCACTAGATCACGAAGGAAAGTTAGTAGAAATATGACAAATCTCTATGGACAGAACGCCGCCCCATGCCCGATACCATTACGGTAACCAAACCGGTTGGATGGACATGGGACAAAAATCGCGGCCAGTATTGAACTGCGGACCTCGCGAATGGTAGGCGAGAGCACTGACACCTAAGCTATCTGAGCACTAATCTCTATGGACAGAACGCCGCCCCATGCCTCCGTACCTGACGCCATTACGGCGACCGAACCGGTTGGATGGACATGGGACAATCTCTATAGACAGAACAACTAAAAGACAAAAATTTGCTGTCACGCGAATACAAATTTCGAGAGTACTTCCGATAATCTGCCATTTTGAAACATGGTCAGATGAGGAGCACGACATGCGAGACGGCACTCCCATCCTCAAAATTGTACACCATACCATCGACAAGTCTGAGTCTCGTCGAATTTAACGTTCATGACGGTTCGTTGGTGGTATCGAGTCTCGAACGTAGAACCTTCCGGTACTGAAGCCGAAACTAACTCGAGGCCACCGCGGTTCTGTACATCATCTAGCTTCGTTTCTCAGGAAGGATTATAATCTGTACGCCACCAATATCGCCAGATCAACCACTAACGGAGTCAATTTACCCGACATCACAATCACATGAAGAATGTGACTGCATATGTCATTTAACGATAAACCGTCTTGCACTTTGCTGTGATGTAGCGTTCTTTTAACTCCCATAAAATACGAAATGGATTCCAAAAATTAAAATGGCGCAGCTAATTTGATATGTATCCCATGACCATGAAATGACTTCAGAATGATGGGTCGTTAAAATATTCTTTTGGAAAGAATGATTAACGACAATCATTCAATCCTTTATCAAAGATTAATTAGATGACTTATAGTTTCGAAACGGCCTTCTATGCTCAACCATTCTTTTTAAAATGATATTGTCCATGAAGATGACAGTCTGCAGTGAAACGTAGACTCGAACCTGCAACCGAGTGAATACGAAGCCTAGGTTCTTTCTCTACGAACTACCATGACCCAATTCTCTGTACTGAAGGACAAGGAAAAGCGATGAGCTCCAGAAGGATATCACAATTTCAAAATTTAGTAATTATTTCATTCATATCCAAAATTTGGCATTATGCTGTTTCAAATATTCAGGATTTGCTGCGTAAAAATCCATTAGAGTAACGACAGATTTCACACCTAAAACGAAACCTTAGATGACAGAACAATTTTCTTTTTATAATGTTTCCTTCCCTGACGAAGACCTAAATAGCACGGGGGAATTTTAAAACGCAGTACGGAGATGAACAGAAAGATATGGCACAGATCTACTTCAGAAACTGCTTATGAGAATGATTTGTGTTTCTCTATGAAAACGAGCAAATGAATCCTTAATTAGCCCTTTGCAGTCCAGTGATTTTTTTCAAAAGTGTTCTAGCAAGTCCAAGCCATTTTCAGTGAATTTATTAATAATTACATTTTAACACTTTGGACAGTGGTCGCAAAATAAGCAGTACCGGAACGCTCAAACCTGGGTGACAAAAATCGCGATGTTTTCAGGACGTATTTACATTTTTTAAAATTATTTCTCTTGGGGGAAAAAAAGTAGTGCCAGAACACCGTTCCGGTGTGTTCCGGCTCCACTACAGATCTGACTTCGGAAGCGGGAAACGTAAAAATACGTTTTTCTCGAATTACCCAATATCGAAATTTTAATTCAAGAATTTGACTTGCGTAGATGGACATGCTAATAGATGTCTGCAGTATACGTTCACTTTTTCTTTTATGGTATATACATTGACTAGAGTAAGCACAGTCACGGTTTGTCTTTTATTTGAACTTCCATGCAATTCGTATCCCGCACACAATGTGTTAAGATATAAAAAACCAACTTGAGTAAAAAATGTCGAGGATTGAAAAGGGTTAATTACTGAATAAGAAAATCAAAATGAATTTTATTCATGAAAAGAACACATATTTCTTAAATTGTTCAGAATTGAATTTGTTTTTTTTTAAAAACCTATGTTTTGAATAAAGAAGCTTAACACTAGAAATGCAAAGGCTTTCTTCTAAAACATTAATTGCCAAACGATTTTTTTTTTATGAAAATGTTAACAAACGTACGCAAAGAATTAAAGAGTTGTCTATAAAATTTCCAACGTTGAAACGTAAATATATGGAGAATCAGGAGGGGAAAATGTTGTTTGCATTTCTTCTGTAACGTTATCTGAACCGGAAAATAGTGATTCAAAGCCAGTTTTGCTCCTTTTAACAAAGAAATCACGTGTAATGACGTCAGAGCACAGGTACCCAAAATCGCATGGAAAATAAGTACTTACTGTTCCAGATTATGAATCAACATTATGTATGTGATAAGAATGACAACTACGCCATATATTACCTCCTCTAAAATAGTTTTTATATGTAAAAACTATTTTAGAGGAGGACCCAATATAAATAAAGTCTATTATAATTACAGGTTATTAGATTTTAAAATATAATTATAATTCATTCTGTTAAACCTGATATGAATTTCAGTTCATAATGCTTTCCTCACTTCCAACAATAGTTTCATACAGAATGATAATTTTAGATACAATTTCTGCCAAAAGATTACGCCATGTTTCATTACCCTGAATATACAGTCGGACCTCTATTTAACGAACCTCTATTTTACAAATTTCTCTATTTTGCGAACTTTTTCTTGGAACCAAGACCATTTTGAGAATTTCTTCGTAAAATAGCCTCCAAATAGCGAAGTGCATTCTCTATTTAACGAACTTTTTCTTGTGATCCAATATTTTTTTCTCCCTATTTCTCAAAATATTTCTAAATATTTCAAACTTATTCTTTCTTTTAACACATTTTATGGTGATAAATGACCTTGAGGCTGGAAAATGTCAAAGCGAAAGTGCTTGAGCATCAAAGAAAAAATTTAATTCTTCATGAGGTGAATAAAGGTGTGAAAAAAAAGGATATTGCGTTAAAATTTGGTATTCCTCCAAACAACTTATCAACCATAATGAAAAAATCGTGATAAGATACAAAATTATGATTCATCGAATTCTTGTTCAAAACGTTTAAAAGCATGTGTCTATGAAGATGTGGAAGTTTTGAAGTGGACAGTGTGAAAAATAAAAACAATACAGCATTGAATTGCGATGAAGACGAAGATGGAAATGATCATGATGCAGAAATCAACAAACCTTCGTATGATGAAATGCTAAAATTCATTAATTTTAATATAAAATTATTTTTTAAAATTGAAAATACAGTGTATTCCCGGACAATGCTTTGTTTTGTTCTTGTTTTCCTTACAGATTTCTTTTTGATGGGTAAAATATATACAACAAATAGATGTTAATTTACAAAATAAAGGTGTGCTTAATTACTTTTTGAATAATATTTAGTGTTTATGAATTTAAAATCTGTTTTGTGTAGTTTAAAGTATTTTAAAAGGTGAATCTCTATTTAACGAATTCTCCATATAACGAACTTTTTTTCGGGATTTAGCGACTTCGTTAAATAAAGGTCCGACTGTATATGAATTGAAAAAATAACGAAGACATTACAATTCATCTGAACTAGCTACAAACCTAGAAAACATGTCGCTTAACACAAGCAACACCACTTATCTCAATTTTTTGAAATTTCAAAGAGGAAGAAAAAGCTGAATTTTTCGCAATCAATAACAAATAGTTCTGTACTTTTTTAACGTCTGATATGAACATGAGGTCGCATGTTCCTACCAGATGTGAAAAAAAAAATGCAGAAATATTCGTTATTCTTTCCGAAAAATACAGTTATTTCTTTCTTTGAAATTTCAAAAAATGGAGATATGTGGTTGCTTGTCAAGCGACGATATCTGAAGACTGCAATGTGATTTCTGTATATATATTATTATTTTAAACGTTTATATTTAAACGCAAAAAATTTGACTGATGGCTTTAAAATAATGGAGACCAGATACATAACCAGATTTCAGAGGTCGAGTAATGAATATAAATGAATTTTCAAAACAATACACATTTTTGACAGATAAAATATAAATTGCTGAATATCGTTTCAGAAGCCTAACAAAAATTATTATAGCGATGTTATGCTAATTGCTCTTATGTAGACTTAAAATGCTTATTTAAAAAATAAAAAAAAATATCCATAAACAAATGTGAGCCATTTCCGTAACGCCCCCACATCCAATAAGTAGCTGAAAGTTTTGTTAATCATTAAACATGGCCATTTGGTTATGCACTGATTTGAAAAGGCAGCATTATTTAGTCTACAGGATATCTGTTATCAAAAAGTTAACATCAGTTTCCAGCTTCATGTTACACAGTAGTGATATTAAGACCTATCACCTTGTTAATAGTGGCTTTACAGGGAAAGCAGTTACTAAGATTACTATAAACAGTTTTGTCCACCATTTGGTGTTCATAATACCAAGAAATTCTAAAAGATTTTGCTACTAAGACAATGATGCCTAAAAACTTCTAAACAAACATCACTCATAACAGACATTACTGCTTTTTATCCATAGTACTATTTTGGTGTCCATCTGTTCACGGAAAAGTGGTCTTGGTCATCAATACAATGAACTAGGACTCTTCTTCTAATAATTTATGACCTAGACAAGGCTTTATTTAGATTAATTTATATTCTTCTGATATCTGTAAGCAGTTAAAGCAGGGGTCAGACTAAATAATTTGTTGTTATGAATCCACACAAAATAGTTTTTAATAATGTTTGTGCTGTGATCAGCTGCTTAGGGTATGTCAAGTTTAGGTTTTGTCATATTATGAATAAGAGATATTGTTTAGCAACGAATTCGGAAAACCTCAGTGCTTTTGCGCATGTGCTGAGTTATTTTCATCAAAATAGGGGGAAAGAAAAGAATGGAAGGGTGATGTTTACATTTTACTGAGGGTGATCTAACAAAGAACTCCGGAAATACGCTCATGTGACTCATTGCCTGACACCCCTTTCCGGTGTAAAATCGTCCAAAAGTGGTAGTCTCGGAATCCATTGCTAAACTATAATCATTAATAGTGGTAAGTTTTGACTATCTGGCTTCAGTGAGGCAAGGATACCAAGGCTAGGGGCAGTTAATTCTTTTCATCCATACAAAAGTTTTGATATGCAATCCTTACAGTATATAGAGAAAATCTACAAAGCATGCTTCTTTCAAAATTGCAGTAATGAGACCTGATGCTATAGTTTTTTTTTTTTAACTTGGTTTTTCTACAAAATGCTGTACTTTTCATTATGGCTTTGAACTATATGGATGATGTAATCATTGGTCTGAAAGAACACCCGTTTATATGCATCTAAACAAATCAATTTCTGTAGACTAGAGTGTTTATAACGTAATGGTACATAGATATGCATAGCTGCTTTAAATTTAAAATTGCGTGAAATTTATTTTATATAGCAGTGGCAAATCCAGGATTTTAGTCTGGAAGGGGCCAAGTTCATAAAAATTTTGTATTGCCTTGACCTCATGGCTTATGCAAGTCAAATCACTTTAACTTTGTTCACCCCACAATAAAAATCATGAAGGACACTACAATACTTTTGATAATTTAACAAAAACACAATGAAATAACTAGCCAAAAAATATTTTCAACTGTGTTACCGCTACAAGTACAAATGGAATGACAACAAAAGTGGGAACATTTTTGAGCCTATCAAACCAGAAAGCAATGTTGCCACATATTTTTTTTTAAAAAAATGAGATTTAAAAAAACTGCTGTAGTGATTTGAAAAAAAATCAAGAATTTTGGTTAAACTCTGGGAGAGACTGTAGCCCATAGCAACCCCCTGTATTTGCCACTGTTTTATAGTAATTAGAGAACTTCAACCTTAGCCAACAGTTATAAGGACTGATTTTAACTTTTGAACAATGGTTATTAAAAACAAAAGAGCAATATACTTAATCAGCCTACCATGAAATAATTTTATTTTCAAATTGGTTAAATAATAATATTCAAAGGCCCAACCCTTTAACTTTTCTAATTCTTTTACACTTCAAGTAATTCCTAAAAATGTAAATGAAGTTGGAGTTATTCTTAAGTAGTATACTTCAGTAATTAACTTAATAGAATGAGATTTTCTTGAAGAAATTTTTTTATGCGAAACACAAATACAGATAAGTATTTAGGAAAATAAAGATAAAGGTTTAATAGATTAAAATTTAATAGATATAAAATTTAATATAATAAAAGATGAATTTTCAGTTTTCATTCTGCACAATAATTATACATTTTGCATTTATACAATTTATTCACAAGAGGTATCTACCTATACTGAAAGCTAGAACCACTAAAAATATTATTCTATGAAAATTTAAAACCTGAAAAATTTGTATTTTAGGTATTTTTGATCTTATATATTCTTTATATTTTCAATCTTTATATTTTTGATGGTATATGCATGTCTTACAATTATAGTATTTACTATACCCAAGTGTATGTTCTCCTTAGTTAACAATTCTCATAACTTAATTAAATAAAGTCTTAATAAAGTTGTTTCTAATAATCTGCTTCACATTTGCATCAGACAAGTGAAATACAGATCTGTTTTTCAATTTTCATGTTCTAATCACATCAATAATAAATGAGAAAGATGGTTTTTGAAAACAACCTGTTTAATTTAAAAGGGGCAAGTTACTCTGCAGGATAAAATATTTTTTCATAGCATAATTTATACCAGATTTTAAAAATGAATATATATATATATATATATATATATATATATATATATATTCCAAATGTCAAGACACAAACTATTAAATTACAAAATGTCAATATTTAATTTAGTCATTCTCCTTTTTGTGATCTTGAATAAAGAGATGGTGAAATTCACTATATAGTATATATAAATAATTATTCTAAAAATATTTAGTTCTCAGTTCTAATATCTCTTCATTTCTGTTTTTCACAAAATTAATATTAATTATGTAAAAGAAGAATACATTCATATCTTAGCATTTTCATTTGCAAGTCTCATAAGATGAAATTACATTTCTACAAACACATTACATTTGGAAGCAATAAAAATTCTGTTTATCATGTTTCATGAAATCCTGTTTAAATTAAAATTGCCACATTTTGGATATTAAGTACCATTACAAGAAATGTGACAAATAAACTAAAGATAAGATAATTGTCCAATTCTAAGAAATTCTTAATTCTTGAGAATACATTTTATTCTCAACTTAAAGAATAAATACTGTTCTCATTAATTCCTATGTTGTACTTAATTTTCAGAAATTCAAAATGTTATAATTACAGAGTATTTCTAGTTTGTATACATATTTTATTTAAATAATGCTGTCTTTCGTGATTAATATCCCAACTTGAAATCTCAATTTTTCAAACTATATTTTTAAATCAACAGTTATAATAACATCTATATCCAGAATTTTAAGCTGTCTTCCAAGACCGAATGCTCTCTAATTTAATTTATTTTCATGTGAATAAAACAATGACAAATTTCTGAATGATTTAATAGCTATTAGAATTATTAACATGTGAATAAAAAGTGGAAAAAACAGATAATGGTTTCAATTATTCCTGCAGACGATTTTAAGATTTTTGTCACTGACTGCATGAAGCAAATTTGAAAAAAAAAAAAAAATTCTCAATCGAAACAGAATCTTACAAATCATTCGAAAAAAATTCACACAATTGTACTCACTTCTTGTCCTGTCTCGCGATTGACGGCAAGCTGCACTTTGCCATAGGTCCCTTGACCCAACTTTCTCTGGACATCAAACCTTTGCTTTAACCGATGCTTCTTGTCACTTTTTAAGTGTGATGTTACAAGGTCAGTGCGTAAACTATCCTGCACGACCATGCTGATCCACAAGAAAAATTAACCGATGTGCTATAGAAAAGAAACGTGAGATCTATCTTCAACTAATACTGATGATTTAAGTACTTTAAATCCCATTCTCAGGTAAAAATAATGACAGATAGAAAACACTGCAGGAAATATTAAATTCTTTTAAATAGAAGTCATGTACTTTCACAAGGGATGATAACATTCCTTATCCTTCGTCAGATTTGTTTTATCCGCAAAGGCAACACATATTTATCGCTTTAGCAGCATGTCCCTTCGAATAAACATTAGTCACCACAACCCACACATTCTCAAGAAGTACTCCTTCGTCTCTCTACGTACTCAAGGCGAGTAGGAACTGTGTATAATTCAAGACTGTAAACTCTCCACAGCAACCAATGAGTTGCGTCACTACTTAGAGGGCGCTGCAGTACAGTTGTCTGCTAGCGGAAGATTGCGATTTATTTTCGGAATCGTTATCGGTAAATCGAAACCTAATCTAGCTAAAATCACAGAGAAAATCACTTCTCCGTGGCTAAAATAAATTAAGTACTGAAAAATATTACCACTCTTAATTTCATTCTTAGCATAAACCAAAACTTTAATAGTCTTCTAAAACTCCCCATATTTTATCAAATTATTTATTGAAATATTTGGATTGTTAAATGATATACTGATATCTTTTAAAATCCAATTTAATTTGGGTTAGCAAATGTTCAAATGCATTTCATATTTTGACAATAAAAAGTATTCGTGCTCAGTAATTAATGTATTGTTGAATTTTAAAAATAAATGGACGGCTACCAATTAAAGTCTTTCGATCTTTTTTTGGGAACTACATGTTATTTATGGACAACGGCAGTTCAGAAATGGAGGAGTATAAATAATAAAAAAATATGTTCACTTTACATCTTGTTATGGAATTATAATACAGATTATTAGGAACTGAAACCGCAACTTCAAATCTTAACTAAATTGGGAGAGCGAGAGATGAATAGGCACTCCATATTACAACACATGGGCATTTCCTGGTTTCAATCAGGTCCATTATAAGTAACAGGTTTCGATAGGAAATCAGTTCTGAATCTTTCGACTTTTAAGTTAAGACGGTCCATATATTAGAGCAGTCTTCTCCCACTCATTGAAGAATAAAAAAGCTGTAGTGTATTTTCAAGAAAGAAGCCATAAACACATGTAGAAAAATTAAACATTTTACTCTCTAGAATGTTCTTATCTAAAAACACCAGAGAGTTACTATCTGTCCGCCACGATAACTGTCGCTCCCAAATTATCTAGTTTACAGCGGTCGCTATAGCAACTGGTTATTCTAGGGGAGATCCATTTCGAATAGGAGGAATCCAACGGAAGTAGGAGTTTTTTTTTTTTTTTTAAATTCTTGGCGGTAGTTTGCGACGGAACACATTTGAATCAACTTCTATCTACTAGAAATGGATTCTTCCTACGATAACTTGTTCCTATAGCGACTGCCGTGAAATTGACAAGTTCTCGTGGCGGAGAAGCAGTACTCCTTTTGTATTTTTCGCCAACAATGGTTTAACGTAGGAATTTATTTTTGAAAATGAATCGAGTATCAAAATCTAAACTTTAATATTCTGTCCCGTATCTGAAAGCAATGATAAATCCAGCCTTCTTTTAACGACAATTTCCCTTGCTTTATTTCGGGAAAATTGTTTAAAAAAATTATTTTATTTGTTGTTTATTTCGGGGATAATACTAAATATTTATTTTTATTTATTTTGGGAAAATTGTTAAAAAGAAACTAGTTATTATCATGGACATAAATTTTAGAATTCTTTAAGTGAGGAAGTTTATTTTTAACTAGAAGTTACAATAACTTACCTTTAATAAATTACATGCATTATCATTCCTAAGAGAGATGCTTTGTATGTAGAAAAGCCCTTTGCCTTAGTCCCAGCAGGAAAGTTTTATAAGATAATTTTGATTTGTAAAACATACAAACAGATATCTGAAAATTGAACTAGGACATCACCTCATTTTTTATATTTTCAATGCCATTCCAAGCATATACATGGATATTTAGATAGCACGCATATACGAGTTAAAACCCTCAACACTGAAAGCACTCAATTTTTTTTAATGACTAATTATAGGAATTAAGAAAGAAAGAGATATAACAACAATCAAGTCTGTAAAAGAGATATAACAATCCTTTGGCTCTGTTATTAATTAGCATTATTCAAAACTGGTAGACTGATGTGAATTTTGCCAATGAATGGCTTGGTGCTGTCAGGCTGACTAATGTAGGTTTTCTTTTGGAGCCATCAAAAGATTCTATAACCAATCGATTGATATGACCCTCCTGCGTAACAGATGTTTTCCTCCAAGAGAAACATAAATGTTGGCTAGTTACCCCTGAAAGTTCTCCAGGATGGCAATCTACCTCCATATACAGGAGCCAATTTATACTTCTCCCTCAGGTAACACTTTGGTGCTCAAAAGTCACTTTGATCTGCAGAAGAAGCCACATTTCCTTTTGTCGTATTGAAATCCAGAAAATAGTTAAAAATAAATCGTATACGAATCGAATCGAACGATGTATTAGCGAAATCTATCTTCTTCTCTCAGAGTTCAACTGGCTCAATGGTTAGCGTCTCCGCTTCGGAACCGAGAGGTCGTGAGTTCTATCTCGGGTTGTGTTTCGTACTCTGTTTTTGCTATAATTTGCAATAAGTTTGCACGGCAAGCTTGCTGCAAGTTCGTTTCTTGGTGACTTCGGAGCTTTCGTTAACTTTCTGCAAGCTTACTGCAAGCTTGCACTCTTGTCATGACAAATTTGTGGCAAACTTGCACTCTTGTCATGACAAATTTGTGGCAAACTTGCACTCTTGTCATGACAAATTTGTGGCAAGCTTGCTGCAAACTAAAATTGTTATCTGGGGCGTCTGAAATCAATAATGTGTTGTATATTCGAGCACACAAAGGACTTCTTAAGCTGTCGCGATGGTAACGTCAGCTGTCAGAGGATATGAGAGGCGGGGCTGTCCGAAGGTTCAGAAGTGCGGACTCTGGGCGATAAAAAGGGCTGTTTCGCGCCCCCTGTTGACTGGGCCAATGGCATTTAAGGAATGTGAGTTTGGAAAGGAAGGCAGAAAGTGAAGAAGGGGTCTGGGCTTTTGGAGGTGTGAATTTCCAGTGAAAAGACGTAGCAGAGAGCTGGAGGTGCCAATAATAGAGGAAGAGACGCTCAATTACCGAAGAAGCGCGTAAAGCTCGTCTGAGCTGTTATAAGCAAAAAAAGGGGGTGGACCAATATTGCAGCAGTGAGAGAAGCTTTTATGGACTTGATCTATTTTCGGAGCTGTAAAGTCGTGGGGAAAATGATCCTGGCATTCAGTCCCACCATGAAAGTCATTTGGGGTGAACTTTCCTTCAGGTGAATTTTATTCCGTGATGACCCGCCAGTGCCGACCTGGAGTTCAGCTGTAGACTAACTGGAAGACAACCCCGCCTCTCATATCCTCTGACAGCTGACGGCTACCATCGCGACAGCTAAAGAAGTCCTTTGTGTGCTCGAATATACAACACATTATTGATTTGAGACACTTTCTATCACGAGTCTTCGGCTAGACATGCTACACCAAGAGGGGATAGAACCAACACAGGGCACTCTAATGTTATTATATTGCTTTGCAATTGGTAAGTTGTATGTACACACTGCTGGATTATCGAATAGGCATAGAGGCAACTGTCTTGGAGCCCCATAATTTTGGGGAGAATCTCAAGGATTTTTTTTTTTGCATTATTTTCAAGTTAATTTAATTTCATACTTTCATTTGAGTTACAAGAGGTGCACACTCAAAATTTTCAAATTATAATCAATTATAGTTTAAATTTCAGATAATTATTCCTAGGATTTTTTCTATGCTTCTAAATTTACATGAAGATCAGTGTGGTGCTTTTTTCTTCATTTGGCTGACTGATTCGCAAATTAACAAGTCTGGCAAACTTTATATTAAAGAATTTAAATTGTATTAAAACTTTTCCTACCATTTTGTTTAAAATTGCTTTTAAATTTAATTTTTTTTTTATACTGACAGCAACTCTCTTGAAGGTGACCGACGGTTAAGTGTTTTGCTCTTTCAGTTTTTTTACTAAAAATTGCTTATATAGAGATTAAATAAAAAATCAATAAACAATTTATGGTATTAGAAATTAGGAAGAGGAGCCTCGAAACTTTCAGTTCCTAAGGGACATGACCAGTGGCGAATCCAGAACTCAAGTCGGGGGGGGGGGGGGGAGGTCATAAAAATTTTGTATTGTCATGACGAATGTCAAACCTCATGGCTTATGTAAACCAAAACAATTTAACTTTACAGACTTTACTTACCTGACAATAAGAATCATAAAGAACATTACAGTACTTCGATAACTTAATAAAAAATACAATGAAATAACTAGACAAAAAATGTTTTCGACCGCGTCAACGCTAAAAGTAAAAGTGGAATGACTAGAAAATTAGGAAAATTTTCGAGCCTGTCTAGCCAGAAAACAATGTTGTCACGTTTTCATTATTTTTTTTAAAAAGGGAAATTAAAAACAAACAGATGTAGTGATTTTAAATAAAATCAAGAATTCTGTTTTAGCTCTGCAGGGGGGCTGCAGCCCAATAGCCCCCCCTGGATTCGCCACTGGACATGACAGAGGTTAATTCAGCCCAAGATATACAGTAGCTTTCAATATTAATTAGACACAACAAATTAATATTTCTTCTTCAGATTAAAAATTTCTTGTGAAAAGCTATTAAAAATCTATTTTAGCAAATAAAATGGCTTCAAATCACTTTAATTAATATTACTGTTATCGTCCATGAGTATTATCTAGAATTACTATTATATTCAACTAGAAAATCACGCCTCATGGTATGAAGGGTGCAAATTGCCTCTTCATTCGAGAGATTTCCCGTCAAATTTGACGTGTTTAAATAGATATATATGCGAGAGAAATGTTTAACATTGACTGAAATCAAATCAAATAAATTTAAGCTTTATGACATGATTTTTTTTTATTTACATATTTCTTTACTCAAAAAACCTCTTGGTAAACAACATTCCGTGTCAAGTATTTTTTGTTGTATAACAATTTACCTTGTAAATCAGATGTCTAATCAAAACAAAGCACTTCTCTGCTGGACAAACGCTGCCAAAAAATATTATCAAATTATATCATCACGATTGCAATAAATAATCAGATGCATCGTGGCATCCAAACTATGTCATGCGCATAATATACCACTGACGAGATTTACTACTTTCTAATAAAAAACGGAAATTGATTTGAAATATATGATTAATATAATTTAAAATTTCTCGGGAACTATTGATGATAATGAGATAAATTTTATATCAATCGACAGCAAATTTTATTTCACTATTTTAGAGCTATTAAATTTGAAATTAGAACAACAATTTTAAATTTAAAATGACTGAAATTTAGGTGCTCTAACAATGAAATAATGCTGTTTAACGTCTTGCAGTGCTATGCCACGAATTTCATTGTTGGTGACGTCGGAGCATTACCGGATCAGTGAGAGACAGATCTGGGCTACTATATTAGTAATACTACTGACCATTCGTAAAGAAGGGGATGCAGAGGAAAATCTATTTTTATGGGTTTTCATATTGGAAACCTAATATGTTGAAGGTTCCTATAATATATGTTCAGAAAATTTCCTTTAATTTTTAAATACATTAAATCCAAATTAGATATGAGGTTAATTATTTCTGTGAAATAATTTTTCCGAACTTCTGATTTTCCAATTATTAGAAAGAGATATAAATATTTTTTCAAGATACATGATGGGCAAATTTCTAGAAATGTCTACAGTACTATGCATTTGAATTTTTAAAAAATGATTCATTTATGATGGCAAGCATTCATATTTTACATCAAAACTCTTTCTATGGCTTGTCTTTTTTGAATCTTATAAACATATGCTAATGCTTTTAAATAAAGTAATATTAAGTATTACTAAAAAGTAACAATTTTGGTGAGTGTGCTTATACTTTACGTAAAAGTACAGGGAAACTAAAAACAACAAACAATTGTATAAAATGTCCACCTTAAATAACTAGAAAAATGAAATTAATACTTTGAAAAAACAGAATGCAGGTAAAATGAAAAAAATAAACATGATAAAAAAATAAATTTTCTTAAATGGCTAAAAAGCATTTGAATGGTAAGCAATAAATGGGATAAGAAAAATAAACATCTAATAATGTCAAGATATATTTTTATTTTTCATTAATTCTAATGCATACATGGATGGTCCTCTAAAAAGTATCTTGGCACTACCTAAACATTCGTCCCCAGTATAAAATACAGCATACTGGCCAGGAGTAAGAGCTCTCAGCGGCTTTTCAAGATAGATTTGGAGTCTTCCTTCACTGTCTTGATACATTAAACAATTTACCAAGGGCTCTCGATGCTGAAACCGGAATTCACATCGAAATGCCTCCCCATTTTCAAAACTGACTGATGGTCTGTGTATCCAGTAAGGTGTTTCAGTCACAACTGTTTGGTGAAATAAGGCTGGATGAAATCGTCCAGGAGCCTGAAATTAATAAGCCCAAACTACAATAAGTTATTAGCAATAAAAAAAGATAAATATTTCTAATAGCTACTGTTTCACTCTTTAACCCACATGTGCATTAGGGTGGATCGGAAATTCAAAGTGTGGATAGAATAATCAGCGTAGGGTGCAAAAGTTGTCTTTTAAGTGTACTAGCATACATGCAAAATTTGTTCAACTATGTTTAATTTCTTCCGGTGCCTCACGACACTTAAAATATTTGCAACCCCCCGATTTTTATTCAAATTTTGAATTAAAAATGCGTTACAGAAACGATTTTACAGGGAAAAACGTACAGGAGAGAATGAAATTTTTTATTATTAAATGAATAAAATTATTTTTGTTTATATAAGGAACCCACAACTACCTTTTCTTCTTTTTTATATTTTACAACATAACACAATTTTACTTTATTTCGAAGACAATGATAAACTACGCAACAATCTCGACTTTTCCTAAACAAAAACACATCTCTACAAGGGAAAATTTGGAAAAAGAATTATTTTATTCCTCCCTTCCTTGTTGTTTGAATGCGTCAAAACCGTAAAAATGTCAATTTTTAACTACTTTTGGGGCAATTGGGTCACTAGAAGATATCAATGAATGTGAATAATAATAAAAAAACAAACTAATACATCTAATACGAAACTTTCTTACTTGGCACTAAAGGAAATTTTGAAAATATTTTTTAAATAAATTTCCAAAAAATGTCATTTTTAACTACTTTGGGACACTGGAAGATATGAATGGATTTCAATAAAAAAATATGTAAACTAATATGCTTAAGACACAACTTTCCCACCCACGCCAAAAGTAATTTTGAAAAAAATTTGTATATTTTCATAAAAATTTCAATTTTTAACTATTTTGGGGGCACTGGAAGATATCAATGCATTTCAATAAAAAAAAATTATATAAACTAATATACTTAAGACACAACTTTCCCAACCTGTGCCAAAAGTACCCCCCCCCCCCCATTTTTTCCTATACTTTTCGATCCACCCTAGTGTACAGCTCGATTATGATACATTCCGTTTCTGAAATACGGGGAATTTTTAATGGGATTTAACTGAATTACGGGGTGTTAAGAACAAATGACAATGGAATAGACTTGTAGTGCTATCTAGAAACAAAACGAAACGTGAAACAATGACTATTGCAATATTTTTAGACACACGGAGAAAAAGCGGGAACCATATTGAAAATATGGGAAATAAACTTGCACACGCTATTTTCATGTGACCCGTATTAGAAGACGGATTTCGTATTCCATGGAAATCATGGAAGCTGTACGTGGAGGGTTAAAAATGCATTTAAATCTGAAAAATTCCTTTATTATGTCACACAGAACAATATTTTAACTACAATAACGATGTGATATATTTATTAACACTCATAACAAGTATATTTTGAGTTTATTGCTACTACTTACAACAAGTATATCCTGAGTATCTACATTTCTTTCAGCTACATAAAATGCAGACGGTTGCCCAGATATAGCACACCTTTGCCCTACAGTCCAACAATGGACACCTACAAAGAATCATTTGTAAACACTCTTTGAAATTTCAAGCATAAAATAAAATGAAATATGGTTTTTACAAAAATGCAGGCACATTTTATAGGCAGGGAAAAGAAAATCCCCCTCAAAAATTAGAAATACTTATTTCTCAGGGAGAGGGACATATATCCCACCACTTTAACAGACAACCATCTAAAGAAAAACTTTCTAGCTACTTGTTGTTTTAAGAAACGCAGCAAGTTAAAAAAAGAAACATAGTACATATACACATTTTGAATATGGATAAAAACAAATGCGAAAACACTAGTTGATTTCATTATAGAACCAGCTATTTTACATGATTATTTTTACAAAATGGTTATTTATTTTCAAACAATATTCATTTTCATTTTTCTGAAAACAAGTGAAATGGCCACCACTAGTACATCCAACAGTCTAATAAGAAGTTCAGTACCTAGGACTAATTAGCAAATATTAAACTTTTTATGTTATACAACAAATTAAAACAAAAACAATTTAAACTGATGCAAATAATATTTTAGAACCATTCAAATTGCTCTCCTTCTCTAATGGTACCACTAAGTACCATTCATTTTCAACAAGAATTAAAATTTTAGAAAGTTACCATTTTACATTTGTAATCATTGGATATTATCTTCAAATGATTTAATAAATATAAATAAAATATTATACATACAGACAAAGCAAACACTTCACTAATCTTCATTTCATGACAGGTTTTAAGCATCACACATAATTTTATTAAAACACATTAACATGCAGTAACTGAATCATAGTTAAGCATTAATTGTGGAATTATTTCTAAACATTTAACACTTAAACACCAAAATGTACAGAACAGTTAAAACCTTTTCTTAACTAGGAAAATACATTTCAATGAACAACTTCATGAATAATCACCTTTGTGCTGTCCAACAATTTTATTGTTTTCTACATTGATAAAATTTCCATGCCGAGGTTCAATATAATCATCGATGAACTCCTGAAAATTTCTACGACCAATGAAACAAATTCCAACACTCTGCAAAGAAACAGCAAGGTAACTGAAATGAGAAATATAATAAACAATTTTAAAGTAATAATTTTCTTTAAAATGTGACACACAGCAAATGAAGCATAAAAATATTAAAGTTTGGGGGCTAACAATTTTTCAATTACTATTTGGATAATTGCATCATTTACTGAAAATTCTACTAGTTAAAATATTTCAAATTCTTTTTTTTTACATTCTTTTATTTTAATTTGTCTAACTTTTCATATGAACAGACATTTCTTAAGAAAAAAATAGAATTTCAGAAAAAATAATCATTGAACTTTTTACTTTTAATTGATAATTCAAGACCAAACTTGAGCTAAACATATACAATATTTGTGTGTGAGATAAGCATGAAGAATATATTAACATTTTAAGTGTCGAACAAGATGCTCACTGTGATACAGGGTGACATTATTCAGCTATACGAAATAAAAAATAAAATTTTGAAAAACTACTAAGTTCAAAATTTTATTCAAATTTTAAAAGTAATTGCAGATATTCGGATTTAGTTTAAGACATTTTCAATACGCTTGCCATCAATGGCTATGACGTGGCGAAGACGAAAAGCAAAATTCTGCTAAAATCGCTGAAGTGTCTAGACGTGGACACTACCAGTTCTCTTGAACTTTTCAATCGCATTTTTGATTGTTATAACACTCGGACCGGTTGTCTTCAGCTTGTACTCGGCCGCAAATTTCCTTTGAGCCACAATCGGGCTGGTATTACTCGAATAGTAGGACTTGACGATCGATATACGCTCAGAAATGCTGTATTTCGACATTTTCAATACAGTGATGAGTTAAAGAATTTTTCCTAAACCAGTAGGCTTCAGATAATTTTAATAAATCTAAACCAATAGGCTTTAGATAAGCAAGATCATTTGCATTTTCTTATGTTTGTTATTCAAGTCAGGGTAATACAGTTAGGATGTATGGAAGTAACATGGATAATGTAAATGAAAAAACTATAAAAGTATCACTAATGTTTTGAGATGATAAAAACATTAGACAAACACAAAGATAAATTTTCCTGTTTCAAAATTAAAATAAATTGGTGCAGAATTTGTGAGGATGAAAAAAATTTGTTTCCAAAAATTGATTAATTCTGTCATAATCAAGATAGAGTGTTATCATTAAAAAATTCCATATAAATCATTTTATTTAGCAAAATCATAAAAATCACATTCTGTGGCTTATAAATTATGTCACACCAAGAATGATTACACACACATACAAAAAAAAAACGTCTTAAAAGCAACAAAGTTAAAACCACAAAGGGAATTTTATTAAAATTACACATTAATTTTATGGCTATTCTGAAGATTTATTTTTAAAAATTTGAAAAATACGACTAAAATTCATTTCAATACCTCTTTTTTCTTAACAATACGATCAAGGCCAGCATCTGCCGCCAGTTTTTTAACTGTATCTTTAGTCATGTCTCCAACAGGAAAAATGCACTTCTCTAAAGAAGACTTTGGAATCTGCGACAAGAAAAATGTCTGATCTTTATGGTTATCAACTCCTTTCAGTAACCTGAAATCTAATACAGAAAAATTAAAAGTAAATAACAAGATGAATCACAATTAGTGTTTGTTTAGAATGAGCAACTTGCTATTAGTTCAAATAACTAAAAAGAGTCATTATTATTATATAAATAAAATATATTGAAAGACCATGCAATAGACTATAAAAGTTTTACATTATTTTCCTTTTCAAATAGAAATACTTTCATAAAAATAAGACTTTATGTCAACTCATTTTATGCACCAAAATATCCTGTAATTATTTGAATGAGGGAAAAAAAGTTCAGTTAATATGGAATGGTGACATACAAGGCTAATGCTATTGATGAAAGAAAAATACAGCTTTGGGAATATATCATATGATTCTAGGTAAAAGTTCTATTTAATGCCATTTTATTATTTATTTACATGCATATATTTAACACCCTTTTAACATCTACTGATATATGTCCTTATACAGGATTGTTAACTACATTGATATTAGTATATCAGAGTTAGAATGGCATCAGAATTGTGTGACAAACATAATCACACATATCATGTTGTATCTACCATGCTTGTAGATGCTAGATGTCATTTTGCAGATAATGTGTGCACAAGCAAAAGCTTTTTCTCCAACAAGATGGACATTGGATATCAAAATTATATTGTCGTGATGCATTTGATGTCTATCCTGTGAGTACGAAGAGACTCCAATGTATTTTAGTTAATCACTTCCAAAGAACTAATAATAACAACTCTAATCATATATTATAAAATTCCTTATAAATTGTTTTCTCTTAAATGAATAAGAACAATTAAAAAAATAATGTCAGCAACTGAAAGTGATCTATTCTTCATAACTTTATAAAAATAAAACACATATTTAAAATAATTTCAAGTAAATACCACGGTAAGAAAAAAATATTCTTTATAATGAAAGTTGGGTGCTGCATATATTCCATTCTACAAAACACACAGAAAGTTAGGCTAATGATATTTATCATATTATTGCTTCTCCCATGCCAAACCCAAGCCAGAAAAAACTTTTTGATAACTACAGAAATCTCTTAAAGCAATCTAAAAAATCTAAATTAAAAATCTCTGAAAGAAGTGGATACATTGTATCTTGTATAGAAAGCATTTTATTTAAAATACAGAGCAGAAATTATTTGAAGTTAAGCTTAGCAAGTATGAGAAATTAAAGGTTAAAATTTCTAATATTAAGTGCTAAATTTAGAGAGAAATTGAGTTGCATCAATTTGCTGACTTCATTTGATAGTAGTAGCAGAAAGATTTTTGCTTCCATAAGTGTAGCTCAGTTAGAATTTCTAGATGGAATAAACTTTTGTAGCTAAAAAGAAGCTAGCAAACTTTTCTTAATCATTTTTATGTTGGATGAAAAATAATTTTTGTAGTTCAAATGATGATCTTCCATGGAAATTACTATATTTAGTAAGGAAACAGAATAAATCATTCAGATGCCACCACTGAGGTTGAATTGATTTAAAATTTAATATATGAAATAGGAAGTCGGATGTGACAAAAAAATAAAATCTAAAAAATGAATCGGTAGAAGAATTGAATATAAAAGGTAAAACAACACTTTACTTAAACGATAAAACATACTAATTAAGAATGGCCACAGTTTCTAAACAGCAAAAAATAAAAAAATAAATAAATAACTGGCAATAAAAATAGAATTTAAAACTTTTCCAAACACAAAGATTAAAACATTGTTCATAGAAAAAACAACACTGATGAAGTATTATTAGCAGCTCTTAACAAACAATTAAAATTTATAAGTGATTAACTGAATTAATTACACTTATAATTCAACATTCAGGGAATACACAGCAAATTATTAACAAATGTGTTAACATAATGATGAGAGTATGTCGTAAGAGGCATAAGATGTTGATTTCCAAATACTTTCTAATCCATATAATAAAATAAAACAATTGAAAAGTATTACATTTTATAAAAAATACATTTAATGATAGACTGGTAATGTTTTTGGTGTGGCATGCTTAAAAACAATATCCTTAGTGAAAAATATAATAATAACATTTGATATTAAAGTACACGTTAAGTAACATTGTCATTACACCTTATAACAGAATCCAAAAATTTATTTAACTTTTCTGTTACAAGTTACAGCAGGCCTCCTTGTCAAAAAAAGTGAATTAGCTTCACCCAACACAAACATTAAAATAATAAAAAATGTTAACTTGTGTCTGCTTTCTAAAATGTGTCAATTAAATAATAAACTATATTCATATCATATTTCCACATTCAGATAATTAGCACAGGAAATATGCCTAAAAGAAGCTACATAATAAATTACTTCTCTTAGCTCACCTTTCAGAGATGAATCTGGTGAACAAACAATTCGAGCATAATGGCCAGTCGCAATCGCATCAGCTTTTAATTTTTGTAAGGCATGTTTGAAAAACAAATCAAATTTTATTTTTTTATTGCAGTGAATATCTGGATTGGGTGTATATCCAGCTTTGTATTCATTAATTAAGTAGCTAGAAGAAAAATTATTTTAATGTTAATCATACAATTAAAAAAAATTCAAAGCAATAAATATGAATGCTTTCATACAGTTCTGAATAATTACTATTTTTCAATAAAAATGAAGCGAAATCCATTTAGCACGTTCATATAAAAAGCTTATTATATTCATAGGATGTGGGACCATGATTACAAACAATATACTTCATGGTTTGAGAAGAAGAGTTTAGGGATTTTTTTAGCTGCAAAGGCCATAATCTCCATATTTTGTATAACTTTTTGTTCCAAAATCTAATTTCAAGTAACATTTATCAGTTCTTTTTTTTCATTTTTGTCATTTATTTCACAAATCTATTCTTTATAAAATCAAATTCATAACTCCAGTGCCATGCTAAATAGTTATTTTAAAAAATTTGGCAGTCAGAAAATTAAAATGTTAAGCAAAAGATTTTACCACAATCAATTGTTTGACAATTATTTTATTTGCATGCATTAATATCAGATGATATTCCCAAATATCTTTTTAGCAGAAAAAACAAGGAAAATGGAAACAAAATTCATAATTTAAATAAAAAACGAATAACATAGCAAACATAGCCAAGACATAAATTTTCATCTAAAATTCAACAGAAGTAAAATTCAAGACAAAGAGTTTTTACATTAGAGTTTTGACAAAGAGTTTGCCACATTTCATTGGTTTGAAATTTAAAAAAAAACGGTTTACATAAACCAACCTAAACAAACCATTTGCTAACAGTTGACATTCATTTTTACTGTCAACAAATGACAAAAATTCAATTCATACATAGACAGTTCTGAATGTGAAATTTTATCTATGAAGTACCTACTGAAATCAAATATTTGAGGAGATAATCTTCCAATAATTTTTAAATTAATTGAAACAAATTTTGTTTTAACAAAAAACTTCAGAGTTTCTCTCCCTAACTTACAAAACCAGATATTTTAATATCGATTTTAATTTAATCTCTATGTAAGCAGATTTGTGTAGCAAATTTTGGCAAACTGAAGTAGTAAAACATTTAATTGCGGATCATTTTCAAGACAGTTGATTTTAACATATCACGTATAAAAAATGAAAAATTAAAATTTATAAGTAATTTTATAGAAAAAAAAATGATAAATCTGTTTTAACACAATCTAAATACTATTTAATTATAGGATCGAAAAATTTTCAAATTTGAAAGCAACATATTTATTTTTTTTAATTTATCAGGGATGAGATTGACAAAAAAGCAAAAAGACTGAAATCATACGCGAGCAAAAAATCTGTACCATAATTGATACGCGAAAGAAGTAAAACATCAAAACATGCAACATGATGAAAATATTACACTATAATAATTAATTAACTTAATTATTTATAATTCAGTATGTATAAATAAGAAAAATAATATTAACTTATTATTAAATCATTCACATTAAAAGTTAACAAACAAGTTTAACGCATAATCAGGGGCATCTTCAAATACAAAATTAGACATTAAAACATATTTACCACCTGTACATCACTGAGATGCAACATTCACCTAACAGAAGTCTGAGAAAAATTATATTTAATAGCCTTTTGATAAAAGTTAGCTCAAAAAATAAATAAAAATAATTTCTTTTGCTTCATGCACTTGTGTAAAGTGTATTAGCTCTTTATAAATTATAATAATATATCATATACTGAATTCTGTTTATTTCTTTTATTTTCATCCTTTTTTGCAAAAGTAACAACACAATGATTTTGCACCTTATAAAAGTGAGAGGGGTTGAGAAGTTGTACAGTATCAATGACAGATTCATTTAGCATTATTGTTATTTGAAACATTTCCTTAATTGTTAAATAAGTGGTTTTCTTTCGTTTTTTTTATTTGTGTGGCTTTTGTTGGTAACAGATTTGGAAGGCTCCTTTGACAGATCTTTCTTCACTAAAGGATGTGTTTGCATCCTCTGCAAGTTTATTTTCAGTAAAGGCTAAAGTTTTTGCACAGTCTTCATTAGTATCTCTTTGTTTAATTACTGGCATAGTTGTTGGGACTACATTATCTCTAGAATGCCTAGATAAATCATAGATTTTATTTTTTATTTTGAGAAGATTTTTTTTTTATGTCTTATTCTCTGCTTTTTTGCTGCATTTGCACACAGCTTTCTAGCTGCCTCTTTTGACAGGAGATTTTTTTATGTAGTTTATCGATTTGTTTTTGTTTACTTGTTTTTTTTTATTTTTTCATCTTGGTACGCCATACAAAATGACCTTAAGTTTTCAACTATTTTTTTTTTTTTAAAAATGTTCAAGCAAAAAAAATTTTTTTTTTTTTTTTTTTGCAAAATATACCACAGAGGTTTTGTTTTCTGCAAAAAGGTGGTACTTAAATACTTTGAATGGCACTGAATGTTGGAATGTTCATCCCTGTAGAGCTTGCAGATATAATGTTGATTCGTCAGTAGAAGATGAATCAGCTAGTTTCCTAGCCAGTGGAGTTAAGCCGCACTATTGAGCATATTTTCTTTTCTTTGCGTAAAAGCGCAATTCTCGGAAGAAAAAGCAAATTTTTTGCAGGAGAAAAAAAATCGGAAATCCGGAAGGGGGGAAGAGAGGGGAAAAAAAAAAAAAAACGGAATTTTGAGAGAGAGAGAGAGAGAAAAAACGGAATTTATCCAAAATAATAAAAAAAGCGGAAATTCGCGAAAAAGCGGAAGAATCTCATCCCTGTAAAACAAAATGTAAAACTTGCAGAGGTAATTAATTAGGAAAGTTGTTAAAATAATGTTCCAAAATTTAAATGATGCTTGATTTCAATTTGATTAAATTCAAGTGAATGGCCTTTGTAAATTAAATGAAAATACAAAATTAAATTATTCTGAAAGTAATGCAAGACTAAAATAAATAAAAAAAAAAACACCTGGAGGTCTTGGGGGCCCCCTAAGTCATGGGGCCCATAGGCAGTTGCCTTTTTTGCCTATTTAACAGTCCAACCCTTCCAATACACCTCAAGAAATCATTAAGATGTCATTTCAAATGTTTTCAGAAGAATAATAAATTTCTGCATTGATGTTTCAATTTTCTGTACATTCATAAAAGGTAAGAAACAGACCAAAGGTAACAACAAATTCTTCAATCACATACATTTTTCCATGAATGATTAAACAAATATTGTATTAGAAAATGATGAATTATTCACACTATGACATAACTATTAAGAATTCAAGATAAATCAATAACTATTATGAACTTCGAAAAAATAAAATATATCTGGATTAACCCTTTGCATTCTTATGTCGAGTCAGACTCGCATTCTGAATGATTCACCTTATACACATTCTTGTTGGATAGTGCTTATTATAAACACCATATAATAGCAAAAACACACAAATTAATTTTTAGGAATTGAAACAAATTCATAACAGTATTTTTTAGTTTCCTAAAGCACTAAACCAATCCTTATACTCACACGTCTATAATTATGCATCTTATTATCTTTCGGAGTGCAAAGGGTTAATGAAGTTCACTTAATTAGTGTTACATGTATTAATTCCACATTAAAATTATACAAACCTAAAAACATTATTCCAGTATTCTTTGACAAAATTTACTTCCAATAATGGAATACCAATTTTTCTACAGACATATTCAGCATCTTCTTTGTCATGGTCTGCTTGACAATAACCTTTTTCATCGGCTATATCCCAATTTCTCATGAAGACACCTTGCACTTGGAAACCTTCAAAAAATGTTCAACACATATGGAATAAAAATATATCAAAGTAAATGCAAAATGGGTAATCCACATAACTCATTATAAACATAAAATGTACTGATTAAATATTGAATTATATATTTGTTAAATGTATGCATCTTTTTTCTACATTAAAAAAAATTCAGCATTAAGATTTTAGTTTTTATTATAATAAATATAAGTTAATATGCCATCAGAATACTACCACCCATTTTAAAAGTATCGGAATTTCATTTAATTTGCAAGAGGAAGAACATTCAGTAAAAAATAATTATCCTTGTTTGACAATGACTTACCTACGTAACCAATTATCACTAATTAATTAACCAAGAAATTTAAAAAATCTTAAATATGTAATTTGCATATGGTTGTTGTGTTAGATTAGTGGTATAGTCATAAAATAAGAAGTGTCGGAATGCTCTAACCTGGGTGAAAAAAACTGAGCTGTTTAAAGGATGTTCCCACAATTTTTTGTCATTTATTTTCTCGTAAAAAAACCCCCACCAGTGCCAGAATGGTGTTTCGGTGTGTTATGGATCCACTACACCAGTGTTACAATAACATCCTTTTTAATGCTACAGGAATAACTATGATATGTATATATGAAAACTAAAAAAAATCATAAAATTAGATAATTAATTAGACTTCATCACAACTTTCCAAAACAAATAACATGGCTTTCTTTTGCAAGAACTCCACCTTTTGTCTTCCCTCTAAAGTTTGCATTGAACTAAAACAAATGTTTCAAACACAGACATTTTGAAAGATTGTGTTAGAAACACTTTCATATTACAGATTTTAACCCTCTGAGCACCCAATTTTATTACTCTTTTAGCTATCAGGATAGAAAATTTAACTTTTAAAGTAAATGAATCGATCTTTTTTGTATTGAACTATATCTCTGAAATCTTAAGAATACTTTATCCATGATTGCTTAAGAAAATATACATAATACTATCGGCTTTTGAATTGAACACGAAAAACGTAAAAAGACGTTTGAGCTGCTCGGAGGGTTATTTAACTTTTTTTTTTCCCCTATAAGAGAAGCCTCATTTTAAATGTATTTGAAAGATACATAAAATTTAATATTTTATTCAGTGATTTCATTGTTGCTTCCCAATCTTAAAACTGAATTGCATAACACTCAAATTTATGTAAAACTAATCATTGTTCATATTTCAGATTACTGTAATGGTAACAGCAACATTATAAACATATCTCCAAATTAAATTGGCTATTTTTCAGCAGCATTTGCATCTAACAAATGCTTTATACATGCATCAAAAATATAAAAAGTAAAAAGAAAAAAAAAACCATAAAACATAGCAGGTTTTGCATTGTAGTTAGGTAACTTAATATCTTTAGATAAATCTTAGAGTTAAAATTTGACTTTATTTCATAACTTTCAGCTTTGCACACTGAACTTTTCAAGTGGTCAAACCATGTTCTTTAGAAAGGATGCTGAATCATTATAGTCTGAAAAAATTATTATCTATAGATAAATAAAACATATATGAATAAACAAGACTTAGCCAAAAATAAAGAAAGAAAATCAATTGAGTCACTTGGAGAGTTTATTTATTTATGAAACAATATTTTCCTATTTCAAAAGAAACACCCATTGTAGATATTGAAGGAATAATGAGACAATTGTTGAATTATTAATTTTAATTATTTATGTATATGAAATTATATTAATATTTTAATGCCACTTCTATATTTTACTAATAAAAAATTGAG
>BGPR01000035.1:468944-535625 GCA_013235015.1 Araneus ventricosus | reverse complement strand
CTCAATTTTTTATTAGTAAAATATAGAAGTGGCATTAAAATATTAATATAATTTCATATACATAAATAATTAAAATTAATAATTCAACAATTGTCTCATTATTCCTTCAATATCTACAATGGGTGTTTCTTTTGAAATAGGAAAATATTGTTTCATAAATAAATAAACTCTCCAAGTGACTCAATTAGATTTTCTTTCTTTATTTTTGGCTAAGTCTTGTTTATTCATATATGTTTTATTTATCTATAGATAATAATTTTTTCAGACTATAATGATTCAGCATCCTTTCTAAAGAACATGGTTTGACCACTTGAAAAGTTCAGTGTGCAAAGCTGAAAGTTATGAAATAAAGTCAAATTTTAACTCTAAGATTTATCTAAAGATATTAAGTTACCTAACTACAGTGCAAAACCTGCTATGTTTTATGGTTTTTTTACTTTCTCGTATACGAAGTATACAAAGAGAAAGTATTGTAATCGTCAAAAAATTCAAACTCAAGATTTTGACAAATCTCCACGTTTTAGACCTCCCCGAGTCCGAAAAACACAATTTTGGAATTATGTCTGTGTGTCTGTGAACACGATTACTCTAAAACTATTAGAGCTACGGGGATGAAATTTGGTATGTGGTCTTTAAACATAATTTGTAGGTTTCTTTCAAATTTTGGACAAAATCCATCAACGGGAAGTCTGTCTGTCCGAAGTCATGCGAACACTATAACTCAAAAAATTGAATAGCTATATGGATAAAATTTGGTACAAAGTTTTATCATCATGAATGTAGGTTCATATAAAATTTTGGGCCAAGTCCGTCAACTGGTTGACTTTGCATATTTGATTTCTTCGCCATTGTACAAAAGAAAAGAAAGGCACATGTTTTTACTGCTGTTCCCATAATACGTTCTGTCTTGGCTCACTGCCAAATTCTTCTCGAATACAAGTGAATTAATTATGGAGTGTTTTCTTTTAATTTTTCTTTCACGTCGAAACATTTTCTCAATAAGAGTTGAATATTTGATTTGCGGATAGTTTTATTTTGTATATTTCGTAATGCATTTTTTTCTGAGTGGATTTTGCAATATTTTTACTCTGCCAGAACGAGAGTAGTTGTTAAAAGTAAAGTTATAAAGTAACAAACCAAAATTAGTGTCAATTGATTCATCAGTTCTGTTTTTCATGCTTTTTTAATTTCTTAAGCACTCTGCCAATGTGCATGATATTTTCAACTACAACTATCGGTAGCAAATTTGCAAAATCAGATCGGAGATATTGCTGGCAAGTTAAAAGGCTGCTTAGATGTGTGCAAATCTTTTAGTAACTTACATTAGATAATTGAAATTTGGTATGTGGTCTTCTAATTTATCCATGCGGTGGGAGGGGAAATAGCACCTTTTTGGGGAAGTATACGAGAAAGTTTAGGGAGGCCACTCCCACTGGTTTTCTTACTTTTTGTATTTTTGATACATGCATAAGCATTTGTTAGATGTGGATGCTGCTGAAAATAACCAATTTAATTTGGAGACATGTTTATAATGTTGCTGTTACCATTACAGTAATCTGGAATATGAATAATGATTAAAAATATGAAATAAAAACAATACGTTATTTACCTCTATTCTTGAGCAACAAAGCTGCAACAGAGCTGTCTACACCGCCTGACATGGCACAAACAACTTTTTTTACGGCACCAGACATTTTCTGAAAGCAAAAAGAAAAGAAGTTAAACTCTTTCCTGATTCATCCTACAGATACTCCAGACCACAAAATTGTTTGTACTGGATTTGCACTAAGTGCAACTATTATTTTTTATATCTATATTCAAAAGCAATTTTTTACTCAATCATTAAGAAACTCCAGTTAATGTTTTCTTGTTAAACTATATAATTAAATATTTACTTTTTACATAAATACATATTTAAAAGGAGCAGGTGTAATAAAAAAAACTATAAATTATTTAATAAATTACCCTTCTTATAAATGGTACAGAACCTGTGATAATATTGGCATTTTAAAATTAATGTATAATACAAGAATACTAGGAATTAAAATCTGAGCAACATTTCTTTAATTCCACGTTAATTTCAAAACTAAAGTTCTGTAGTCTGTTGCATCATGATAGTGTGTTTGTTTACATTTATACCACACAGGTCACAGTCAAAATAAAAATGAGCAGAAATGACAATATAAAATATTATTTTTACAGTGAGTGCTGGCTAGCAATATAAAAACAGTTTCGTTTCGAAATTAATTCAATATGATTATTATTGCATTGGAACTATATAAAAATCTATTGATCGCGAGTATGGATTTCAAGCCCCTAAAAGAATCCGAAAACAACAGGTTGGGTCTTAGGATTTGAACCTAACGGCCCAGGTCAAAGCTTCAATCCAAGGGGTCTATTCTGGTACCCCCGGTTGGGTTGGGGATTGGGTTGGGTTCCGCACGTTAACAACGGAACCCAACCCAACCGGGAGTACCAGAATAGAGCCCTTATTAGTATCACGAAAATGATTTAAAAAAACAGCCAACAGTAACAAACTAACCAAAATGCATACCAGACTGTTTTAGCTGAAATCATTAAATATAATGCTTTCTTTTGACGAGTAACATCAAGATTAATATTTCAAATTAAATTCTTAATGAGTAACTCAAATGATGTAAATGATCATAATAGCTTAAAACTGATCAGTATTGTCATGTTTCTTAGATTACAAAATGCATTTCACTCGAGAGCTCCGACGACTCTTTCCTTCCCCTATTCATGTTATTTCACAACCACATGATTGAATCTATGATTTTGGTGACAAGACCACCGACCACATTTCAGTTATCTAGTTCGTTGAGTTTTAGTGCTCACTTACCACGAATAGACAGGCCGACAGACAGCCAACTCTTTGACTGGATTTTGTTAAAAATTCAAATCCTACAATTCTAATGATAAAATCGTATGCTAAATTTCATTAATCTACCTAGTAGCTTTCTTAAATTATCGCATATCCGCGTGCAAAGGACAAACCGATGGACAGATCCCATAGGTGGATTTCGTACAAAATTTGATAGAAATAAGCAATTTTGATGCTACGACCACATATCAACCCAGGGGACCGTCCACAAATGATGTCACGCTTGGAAGGGGGGGGAGGGGGTTCGTGAAATTGTGACAGTTTGTGACAAGTGGGGGGAAGGGGGTAACAAGAAGTGTGACATCACACATTCAGTTGAAACACAAACATTTAAAATCAGCAGATTAAATTTTGAAGTTATTTTGAAAGTACCAAAATTTGGGTGTATTTTTTTAATCATTGCAAAACAACTTTCATGTAATTTTTTTCCACTTATATTCCTTTCTTTTCGAAAAAGGCATTCAGTTTAGGTTCTGAGAATATGGTAGCAGCAAGAATTCTTCACCATTAGAAGAAAACCTCCCCCTGTTCACAAATGTCATTAAAACACATAGTTAAAGTTTTAAAATAAAATTTGAAATGTCATCTATAACGTAATTTTTTTTGTTTCTGAACTGCAAATTTATATTTATGTAATATAGCGTGACAAGGGGGGGGGGGGGGTATGGTGAAGTATGACACTTTGTGACAAGGGGGGGGAGGGGAGTCAAAAATATTGTAAAAAAGTGTGACATCATTTATGGACAGCTCCCAGATAGCATGTACACTTGCAGCAAATTTGATTTTTCTTGATATTAGCTTGCCATGACAAATTTGATGTGGTAACTTTGCAGCAAACTTCCTGCAAAGTAACAACCCAGATAGAAATTTTCGTTTGCAGCAGACTTGCATTGCAAATCTGCAAGCTTTCTCAAATTTGTCACGACAAGTGTGAAACAAGCTTGCAGCAAGTTAACGCAAGCCTCGAAGTCACCATAGGATGAACTTGCAGCAAGCTTGCATTGCAAACTATAACAAAACAGAGTACGAACACAACCGAGGATAGAACTCGTCACCTAGAGCTCGGGAAGCGGGCGCTCTAACCATTCGGGCAGTTAAACTCTGAGAGGAGAAGATAGATTTCGCTAATACATCGTTCGATTCGCATACGATTTATTTTAAACTATTTTCTTGATTTCGTTAATTTTTTGAGTTGCGAATATGATTTGAAGTCAAAGAGAGAGCGATTTTCGCTAATAACTACGTTTTGTTAGTAGAATAAATTATAAAAGTAGAGTTCAAAAGTAATTACTTTAAAATGAGACAAAATGTATAAGTTTATTTTTCAACAAACATTGACTGTTTTTTCGGTTTAATTTTGTTTATAAACGCTAAAATTTCAACATTCAGAAAAAGGCGATATATTTTTCTTTAAAGTGCGAATTCTATATTTAGTAAAAAGATGGAAAATGTTTCAAAATTTTTTTAATAAAAAAGTTAATTTTTTTACAAATTATCATTGATTTATTGAATTAATAAAAAGAAGGACGGTCTAGGAGATGCTATTAAAAATAGGATGTTTTATAAAACAGAAAAAAAATTATCTGTAAGTGTGCTATCATCTTTGCAGCAAACTTGTTTTGTAATCATGGTGTGATGTTCGTCATAACGACTTCACAGCAAACTTGTTTTGCAAGTGAATTGGTCGATTATGCTTTCCCAGATAGCACGTAAGTTTGCAGCAAGTTTGATTTTGACTTGATATTCCCTTGTCATAGCAAATTTGACGCGTCAAACTTGAAGCGAACTTGTGGCAAGTTCACCGTGACATCTAGCACCACCCTCTCTTGCAAAACCCATTGCTACAATTTCGCCGTGACAAAAAGCGCCACCTCGCTTGCATCGCAAGCTTGCAGCAAATATGCAAAACAAGCGTGATACAAAGAGAGCACAAAGAGATAATTATCTTTGTCTCTGTTTTAAAAAAATACCCGATTTTTAATAGCATCTCCTAGACCGTCCTTCTTTCTATTAATTCAATAAATCAATGATAATTTGTAAAAAAATTAACTTTTTTATAAAAAAATTTTTGAAACATTTTTCATCTTTTTACTAAGTATAGAACTTGCACTTTAAAGAAAACTATATTCGCCTTTTTCTTAATGTTGAAATTTTAACGTTTATAAACAAAATTAAACCTAAAAAACAGTCAATGTTTGTTGAAAAATAATAACTTACATTTTGTCCCATTTTAAAAGTAATTACTTTTGAACCCTAATTTCATAATTTATTCTGCTAGCAAAACGTAGTAATTAGAGAAAGTCGCTCTCTCTTTGACTTCAAATCATATTCTCAACTAATTTTTTAACAACTCTCTAATTTTTTAAATTTTTTATTTTAAAAATTAATGAAATCAAGAAAACAGTTTAAAATAAATCGTATGCGCGATCTTTTAGCGCAATCTATTTTCTCCTCTCAAAGTCTATCTGGCTGATTGGTTAGGGCGACAGGTTTAGGAAGCTAGAGGTCGCGTGTTCTAATCCGAGGTTGTGTTCGTGCTCTGTTTTTATTATAGTTTGCAATGAGTTTGACGCCGCAAGCTCGTGACAAGTTTGACGCGTGGTGACTAACTCGTTTGCGTAAACTTGTTTCAAGCTTGCATTCCTGTCGTGTCAAATTTGTTGCAGATTTGCAGAGCAAGATTGCTGCAAATTAAAATTGCTATCTGGGAAGTTCCATCTATCTAACTCGCTTTTGAGTTATCGCGTTCACAGACAGATATAATTCCAAAAATGTTATTTTCGGAGTAAGGGAGGTTTGAAACCTGGAGATTCATCAAAATCTCAATTCGAATTTTTTGACGATCACAATATTTTCCCTTTTCACTCTTCCAATATCGTAGTTCCAACTTTTGCCCCTCGGGGTGAACTTTCAATCGCCTTCTTGAGTCTACTGTATTACCGCCACGAGAAAAACACTAGACATCAGACATGACTGTAGCGGGCGTCATGGAAACGGGATATTCCACTGCATTTTGGGGGTGAAGGAAAAGGCTTTATTTCATCTGGTGCATATAGAACCGACGGGAGTCTTTGTTTCGCTTTGTACTACGGTCGAAAACGAATTCATCGCCTAAAGAAGTGTGCTTTGTTTTCCAAATGTTGCGGTTGATTTTACACCCGTTTACCTCCTTTATTCGACTCGTCTACTTGCGGCAACCCTGTCCAGAGTTTTTCTCCTGGCGGTAGGACAGTATGATATACCTATCAGAACTCTATAAAGTACAAGGAACCGTTTCTCCTTGTAAATTACGCTTATCTTTTCCCATGATAATCATGTAATTATAAAACCCATATTTTAAATCCAATTTATGATGAAGAGGTAGATAAATTCTTGGAATCAAGGTCGGATCAGCATTCGTTACATCCGTTGCCGGTTGTCCTGTTAATATAAACGACAAATTATTAAAATTGTGTACTTATGTTTGCATTGCAATATTTTAAAACTTTTTCGGTAATGTGTATTTTGCACATATGCGCGTGATCCGACACACCGATTAAGTAACTCTTTTTAAAATGAATTTAGTGATATTCTCAATACTTCTGTTTCGTTGGCATGTGAATAAATATAGAAAACAAAAACTTGCACGCAATACAAAATAAAACTTCATAAATACCGAAATTTATGCTTCACAAATCAAAATTATTCCCCTATTGGATTAATAAAAATTACTAGATTCAAATCCTTTGAATAAAAATGTTAATTTAAAGATATAATTTAGTGCAAAGCAAAGCGCAGTAAAATGTCATCGACATGGAAAAATGAATGTCTAATTTTATTGTTTTATGATCGTTTATGCTTCAGATAAACACAGATGCGAGGTTAAAAATGAAGATAGAGAGAGAATCGACACTCTTCTGACCAGATGGGCTTAAACGAAAGCGATCATGGCCCGATGTGCCTGAAACCTTCGCTCCCAAAAAATGAAGATGAATCTATTTACATGATGAGAACACAACTATGCCATTAGCGGCCATTAACATTAATGATGCCATCATAGGAATACAAACTTTATATACAATATATACATGATACTACATTTATATCCAGAAAATAATAAATTTTAGATTAGGTAATATTTTCCCTAAAACATTTTTCCATGATCTTGTGACAGGTAAATTAACGAATGACAGCTATGTGATCTACACGATCTAAGTGTATAAGACAACGTACATTGAGATTCACTTCTTAGGATGGGCAACAATATGATCAAAACAAAATTTAAACGCAATAGAAAAATGAATGAACAATGTTAGATCAATAGTTCAAATTTCATATTTTACATTCCCTGTCTTGAATAATATTATTCAAAATTTCTAAGAAGACAGATCAAAATTTTATCAATCGTAAGTTTTCAATTAATTATTTTATTTATTTTGTGTAATTTAATGATATGGATTATCTATGGAATTTCTATAAGCACAGATATAAAATTTGTAAAACTTGGTTACGAATCCAACATTTTTTGGGACTTAATTCTGCAAGAAATTCATTCATATAGCTTCTTCTAATCAAAAGAAAAAACTTGGTGTCATGTCAGAATCGGTTATTTATTTTTGGTTAAACTTAAAATCACGGCACGAAATTATATATTGAATTTTTGATACTTGAAAATTGACTTGACAAGTTCAAGTATGCTTGAACTTGAAATTTTTCAAGCTATAACTCGCCAAATTTGATATTAGATTTAACATGGTTAGCATTTCCCGTACTTACACATATCGGTTGAAATCTAGAAATTAGTATACACTCTTAAAACGGTGTCAAGTCGCCAAAGCTAATGCAAGTATTACATTCATGAGTTTTGGCGACTTCGCGTCAATGAATTGGAGCTGTCAAGTTATTACTTTGTTGCTTTGGTGGCGTTTTAAGAGTGTACCAGTTTCTAGATTTCAACTCATTTATCTTGTCACTGATTACAGCAGTTCCAGCCATTAGAGGGAATAACTGAAAACAATTGTTAGACTTAAGAACACGGCTCGGTTGCCAAACTTGAATTTTTTCAAGCGCTAACTCACCAAATTTGGTTTTAGATTTAAAACATTTAAGATCTAACGTTTGGGTGGCCTTCTTAACGATAAGAAAAAGTGTCGAATGATTGGCGGCGAGACTGAACAGTGTTCTTAAGCCTGACCAAAAAATTTTCAAGTTCATGAATATTGTATCCTTATGAATGATGACTTTCGGAACAGCTTTTGGTTGAAATCTAGAAGTTGGTACTTATTCTCAAAACGGCACGAAGTCGCCAAAGCAAGATCTTGCACCTCATTGCTTGTATTAGCTTTAACGAGTTGGCGCTGTTTTCAGAATGTGTACCGATTTCCAGATTTCAACCCAGCACTTAGACCGAGAGCCTCGCCAAAGTTCAACATGCTTATATACAATTAACCTTATCTAAGGCTTGGAGGTTGAATCTAGTTTAATGTACCACTTGAGTTTGTCGCCAGTGTGGCAGCCCATTTGGCGACAAACTCAAGGAGCACGATAAACTAGATTTCAATTGGCTTAGGAAGTATACTTACCACAAAACTCATCAATTTTTAAATGTCCGTAGTTAACTAATTCATCATTTCTCTCTCTGGTTGGAGCTGCTATCTCCAAATAATTCCAGGAAGCATATTAATAAACACTTCTACTATATAACAATCAAATTTAATTAATCAGTATTATTTTTAGATAATGTGCTAAAACATAATGGTGAAAAGGTTGTAAGTTTTCGCTTTGATTTTTCCGATGAAACAAAAACTAGATTTTCCGGTTTCTTATTTGAAACTATAATGAAATGGGAACAGCTTTGAACTTGAATTTGTGTTACGGGATTTGAAGCAACAAAGACTATTATTCCTTACTTCCAATTAGATGCAGTGCTAAACGTTCCAAAAAAACCTGAGCAGGTAGTTCCACAGCAAAGGTTAAAACAGTCCTTGACAGTATTAAATCAATCCTAGCAGTAAACCACAGGACGCCAAAATGGAGAAAAACAATGGATCCGAAACACTTGTCGCCAAATGGATGCAGCTAAACTATGTCGAAGTACTTCAGAGTTTGAACAAAGATGAGAAGATGATTCTTGTTGGCTAAAACATGAGACAAAAGTACATCATAAGTGATGTTTGCAGAAACTATATTTAATTTTCTCCAGAGTATAACTCTAACAGATGCATATTTTTGGCATTTTAGTAGAATGTGAGAAATGTAATTTATTTCGTTGCATACTCTGCACAAAGGATCGGGATGGAGGTTGAATCTATGAAGAAGACCTGGGGTTGTAATAGTTTTGCTAATAATGCAAGCGATTAACGTATCTTGTACTCGGTTACCAGTCCATTTAGAAATGGTTAGAATGTCCGGGATGTTTCCAATCAATAATTGATATTTACTTTTATGGTAGTTTTCTTCAGTTATTTGGAATGATTGCTTTTTAAGGTGGGAAAGAATGTCTTCTGAGGCAATCCAATCTACAGTGACTCAAAAAAGTATTGGGGCACAATAAGCTATCAAACATTTTGTGAAAGAATAAATCAATTTTTTTATTTCAACCAAATGCTTTTTGTGCATGTCATATCTGTAGACTAAATAAAATCCAAAAACATGAAAATTAATTTACAATATTGTTACAGTAATACTGGAATGAATATTTCTTGTTGCATAACTGAAAGTAATGGTCAAAGAAGTTTTGGGGCACGCAAGCAAAATTGTTCTATATCACTCAAACATTATTTGTTAATAATGTGTTGGTCCTCCTTTACATTTTACGACTTCATTCAGTCGTTTAGGCATGGATTTCACAAGATTTGCACAAACATTTCCTTCTATTTTATCCCATTCAGACATGAGCTTTTCTCTAAGTTCATTTTTGCTGGAAATTTTAAATTTACGAATTGTGTTATTCAAATGGTCCCAAATATTCTCAATGGGATTGAGATCCGGACTCTGTGCAGGAGTTCTAATTACTTGGGGACAGTGATATAAAGCCCAAAGTCTGCAGATATGAGCATTGTGCTTTGGGTCATTATCCCGGTAGAGTTTGTAATGTGGCAATATGCCCATTTTTTCAGCACACTGTTTCAAATTTTGTTTTAAAATGTCTAAATACATATATTTGTCCATAATTCCATCAATAAAATGTAAATTCCCCACACCCACGGCACTCATACAGCCCCAGACCATCTGGCTACCACCACCATGTTTTACAGAAGGAGTCGGATTCTTCATTTCCAGTTCACTATTGGGTTTTCGCCATACCATTTGCTTCCCATCGCTTCCAAAAACATTGTATTTACTTTCATTTACAAATAAAACTGAATTCCAAAACTCCGGAGGCCTTTTAATATAGGATTTAGCGAATTCTAAACGAGCTCTTCCATGTGCTTTGCTTAGGAATGGTTTTCTTCTAGCTACTCGGCCATGAAAATTGTATTTTCTCAAGATATTCCGGACCGTTTCTGGGCTAACAGACTTGTTGCCTAACCTTTGTTGCGCTTTTAAAGTTAATTTGACTGCACTGGTTTTAGGGTTGCAAATAACTTTTCTAACAATCCACCTTTCTTCAAGCTCAGTGAAACATCTTGGCCGACCTGTTCTTGGTCTGTTTTTAACTGATTTTGTCTTCTTATATTTCGAAATTATATTATGTACAGTAGATTTACTTACATTTACAATTTCACCAATTTTTCTCTCGGAGCTTCCACGTTTCCAATGACAAGTGGTAAGTTTTCTGATGCCAATGGATATCTCTGATTTTTTTCGACCCATGCTACCATGCAAATGATGGACTAACGTAGTAGCTCCTGCATTTTGTTTCTTAACTAGTGTTTTCTAGGTTTGCAATTCTATTTGCAGTTGTATCAGACATTTTGCCAGAATTGGCTTCTTATCGAGCTGGTTTTCCTGAATGCCTCAATACTTTTTTGACCTTACTTTCGTAGTTGCAGACGAACCATTTCAAATAGCTAATTTCTATATTAGTTGTATTTAATTGTAATGGTTGTAATAGATTTCTCATAGTGTTTAGCTACAAAAAACAATTAAAATTATCTTTTGTTTTTATGTAATATTAGAATTTACGAAATGAAAGCTTGAGCGTTTCTTGTGCCCCAATACTTTTTTGAGTCACTGTATATAGAGTGGAAAATCTGATACTTGCTTTGCAATAGAATCTGCCTTTTCATTTCACGAAACCCCAGAATGACCAGGAACCCACAAAAGTGCGTTTTGATTAAGATTTTTCCGAATATGGATTTTTGCAGCCAGACGCTGTATGACTTTTGGGGAGTGGAAAGATATGTTTTTCAGACACGAAAGAGCCGAAAAACTGCCTGAAAGGATTAAAATATCTTTTTCCGGAACAACGAGTTCATCCAATGCTTGGCATATCGCTAAGACTTCAGCAGTAAAAATAGAATTTAGAGGGTGAATACGATAACAAAATTGCTGTAAACAAGAAAAACCCGCAATGGAGGTGTAACAGTGAGATTTAGAACCGTCAGTGGCGATGATAAAATTATTTGGGAAAAAGTTTTGGATACATTCAATGGAACCAGAGGAGATTATTGAAGAAGGAAGTTCTTTGTTTTGAAAATAAAAGTCTTTAAGAAAAATTTCACATACATTAGGGTTGGAGTGTGGAAAAATGGGAAGAGATATTATATGGTCTGGAATGCAATTGAGGTTGCGAAAGGTGATTATGAGAGACTCTGCATCTTTTTCGACGAGCTGTGAGTTAATTCTATCAGGAGTATGGAATAATGAAAAAAAAAGGGTTGATTCGCGATTTGTTTAATAAAAAATTGTATCGCTAACCGCTTGATTTTTCCTGACAGTATTTCCTGCCCTGCTAGCTTTAGCAAGATAATATTAGGAGTCCAAATTGGAACTCCGAGGGCTATTCTAAGGGAAGTAGTTTGTATGACATTGCAGGATTTGAGGTGTGTTTCTGAAAATTTGTTAATGATTGGAGAACTATAGAAAAAAAAGGCTAAGGATACTGTTATTAGTAATTGTGATTAAATGTTTGGTTCTAGGACCATTTCTTTTATAACCAAGCATCTTGAGACCATTAATTTTTTTAAGCGCTTTATTTCGTAAACTTCTGCGAATATGTCCGTTTTGATTATACAGTGGCTCAAAAAAGAATTGGGGCACAATAAGCTATCAAACATTTTGTGAAAGAATAAATCAATTTTTTTACTTCAACCAAATGCTTTTTGTACATGTCATATCTGTAGACTAAATAAAATCCAAAATCATGAAAATTAATTTACAATATTGTTACAGTAATACTAAAATGAACATTTCTTGTTGCATAACTAAAATTAATGGTCAAAGAAGTTTTGGGGCACGCAAGCGAAATTGTTCTATATCACTCAAACATTATTTCTTAATAATGTGTTGGTCCTCCTTTACATTTTATGACTTCATTCAGTCGTTTAGGCACGGATTTCACAAGATTTGTACACACATTTCCTTCTATTTTATCCCATTCAGACATGAGTTTTTCGCTAAGTTCATTTTTGCTGGAAACTTTAAATTTACGAATTCCGTTATTCAAATGGCCCCAAATATTCTCAATGGGATTGTGATCTGGACTCTGTGCAGGAGTTCTAATTACTTGGGGACAGTGATATAAAGCCCAGAGTCTGCAGATATGAGCATTGGGCTTTGGGTCATTATCCAGATAGAGTTTGTAATGTGGCAATATGCCCATTTTTTCAGCACTTCGTTTCAAATTTTGTTTTAAGATGTCTAAATACATATATCTGTCCATCATTCCATCAATAAAATGTAAATTACCAACACCCACAGCACTCATACAGCCCCAGACCATCTGGCTACCACCACCATATTTTACAGAAGGAGTCAGATTCTTCATTTCCATTTCACTATTGGGTTTTCTATACACCATTTTCTTCCCATCCCTTCCAAAAACATTGTATTTACTTTCATCTTCCAATAAAATTGAATTCCAAAACTCCGGAGGCTTTTTAATATAGGAGTTAGCAAATCCTAAACGAGCTCTTCGATATGCTTTACTGAGGAATGGTTTTCTTCTAACTACTCGGCCATGAAAATTGTATTTTCTCAAGATATTCCGGACCTTTTCCTGGATTAGCAGACTTGTTAAACCTTTGTTGCGCTTTTAAAGTTAATTTGACTGCACTGGTTTTAGGATTGCAAGTAATTTTTCTAACGATCCACCTTTCTTCACGCTCAGTGAAACGTCTTGGGCGACATGTTCTTGGTAAGTTTTTAACTGATTTTGTCTTCTTGTATTTCGAAATTATATTATGTATAGTAGATTTACTTGCATTTACAATTTCACCAGTTTTTCTCTCAGAGCTTCCACGTTTCCATTGACAAATGGTAAGTTTTCTTTTGTCGATGGATATCTCTGATTTTTTTCGACCCATGCTACCATGCAAATGATGGAATAACGTAGTAGATCCTGCATCTTGCTTCTTCTTGAAACTAGTGTTTTCTAGGTTCGCAATTCTTTTTGCAGTTGTATCAGACATTCTGCCAGAATTGGCTTCTTATCGAGCTAGTTTTCCTGAATGCCCCAATACTTTTTTGACCTTAATTTCGTAGTTGCAGACGAACCATTTCAAATAGCTAATTTCTATATTAGTTGTATTTAATTGTAATGGTTGTAATAGATTTCTCAGGGAGTTTAGATACAAAAACTATTAAAATTATCTTTTGTTTTTATGTAATAGTAGAAATTTACGAAATGAATGCTTGAGCGTTTCTTGTGCCCCAATACTTTTTTGAGTCACTGTATTTTGTAAACTGGATTCCAAGGTATTTGATCGATTCACTCCATGAAAGTGGAACACCAGCATAAGTTATACGTGGAAAGGAGGTAACATGTTTTTTGATAAATCAATTATTGCGCTTTTTTCCGGGCAGATAGTTAACTTCCAATAACAGCACCATTTATAGATAAGTTCCAAAGTAGTCTGAATTTTAGTTTGGATATAGGTTAAAGAGTGGTGGGAGCAATAAACAAAAATACCATCGGCAAAAATAGAACATTCAACATTATTATCCAGAGTTTCGAAAAAGTCATTCATAAAAAATACATAAAGAATGGGAGAAAGCACGGATCCTTATGGTAAGCCTTTAAAACTAGTTTTTGTATTTGAAAGGGAGTTTCGCCATTTAATCTGGAAAGACAGTTCCTGTAAGAAGTGGTGCATCCATTTAATAACTTTATCAGATATACCTATCTGAAGGCATTTGAGAATGAGATAATCAACATGCACAGAGTCGTAAGCACTTTTGATATCCAGGCTGACAGCAACAAAAAATTTTTTGTTTTTCCGGGACTCGGAAATAGTTGAATAAATTTTATAAATTGCCGTATGGTTATCTCTAAAAGGGAGGAATTCATGTTGGTTTGGGTTCAACTTTTTCTGACTAGTGAGGAAATGGGTTATACGATGCGCTAAAATACGCTCGAAGATTTTACAGAAAACAGAAGTAAGGGCTATTGGTCTGTATGAAGTTAATTTAGTTTTATCTTTATTGGGTTTAGGAATTGGGATAATGATAGTGTGTTTCCAGACTTTGGGAAGAACAGAAAAATCAAATTGTTGTTGCAACATACCAAGAATTTTTAAAAGGGTGGCATCATCAAGATTTTTGAACCAGATTGATGGAATGTTATCTGCACCTGGAGTGGAGTTCTTTGTCTTATAAATTGCTCTTTTGAGCTCCCAAAATTCTATATTTCTATTCAAAAATTCATTTTCAGTGCTATAATCCAAGGGAATAGGTTGTACTTCATGAGAATAACTTGAAAAATGGTTGGCGAATAAGTTGTTCTGCTTTATGGGGTTGGTTACATACCTATTGTTATGAAAGATGATCTCGTAATTTTTAACATTAGGATTTGTATGACTGATAATTTGTTCAGTATTTTGAAAAACATACGAGGACATAATTTAACTGATATATGACAAACATATATTTGACTGATACTGTCCCAGTAATTTTCTTTGGCTTTTTTTAAAATGAAATTTAAACTTACTTCTGTATTTCTTATATTTAATCCACTCTGTAATCGCAATACTTCTTCTGGCTTTATTCCAGGCAAGTTTTTTCAGATGACAAAAATTATGACAAGCGGCATTCCACCAAGGTGGATAATCTTTATCAACTAGAATTTTGTTTGATGTATGGGCACTGATTGTTCGAGAAATTTGATCTGTTATCAAGTCAATATTAGGTTGGCTAGTTGTGTTAAAAATTTCTATTGATTTTGTAATGATTGGTTTCCAGTTAATAGTTTTAATAGAACGGGTTGTGTTCTGAAATTTTGACCAGGAAATTAAGATGGGGATATGATCGCTTTCAAAAGTACAGTCAAAAACGTAACAATCAATTTCATTATAAATCGAAGCCGAGCACAATGCAAGGCAGTGGCGAACTGCATAAAAACCAATCCCACTATAGGCGCCTATGAGAATGTCTTTTACCACGCCAAGTTGACCATTGTGCCCACTAGGGTTTCAGTGTTTACTTTGATTGGCGCGAAACTGATTTTTTCTTCATCGTGTTTTGAAAACCTTCCATCTTTATTTACAATTAACAACTAATAATAAATTATTTTCAACTTTAAGATACTCAAGAAGGAATTCATTCTATTTTAAGTCGCACACATACACACAAAAAAACTACAAAGTAGAAATGTTTACATCCTCATAACAGATTGCGACTCTCGGTCGTCGTCGAAATAGAAAAACTTTACAAAGCATTTCTCGCCAAAAAAAGCGAAATATCGCCAAATATTGGCATCGAAAGCACTCCCCATAGGCATCTATAGTGGGATTGGTTTTTATGCTGGCGAACTGGATCTGAAAATAATGGTTGCCCTGAGTCAGTGAGGGCCCACACATATCTATAATCATAAGATTAATTCATATACATATTTAATTTTATATTTAATTTTTTATATTTAATTTCTTTTTTAAATATATATTTAATTTCATTTTTTAAATATATATTTAATTTTTCCCCGTTTTTAAAATGAATCCCTTTTAACACCCTTTAGTTTTCTAAGTTTAAAATAACGAAATAATGATTAAAGTTATTTGATTTAAATTCCGTAAATATTTCGTATGCGGTTTTAGCGACAAAGTATGGAGGAGAAATTCTGCCCTTTATTAGGGCATCTGTTGAAGGAGCCAGGGACCTTTAAAACAAGCTTCTTTGGATGATTTAGAGTTTAGTCATTTGTACTGGTAATGGTCCAGTAATTTGTAATTAAACTTGTATCATTAAAAAGATATTTTTTAATTATAAATAATTCAAAAATCATTTTGCTAGATAGTATTTTTTGAAAACAATGCGAAAAACGCCAAAATCTTGCTTAATTTTTAAATAACTGAAATTTTAATTTACTTTTTGTACTTTAAAAAGTTGATAATTATTTTCATCCTTTTTTAAGAGCATGTGTGCCAAATTTCATAAAGATCGGGCAAAACTATAGATTTGTACACAATACAATCTTATAAAGTAAAAAACTTCTTTTGTTTTATTAAAATGCAGTCCATTTTCATTATTTCGCCAGTTTTTTTTTCTTTAAGCCCAGTCTTTTCTTTTCTTTCTTCGTTATTTCAAATAAATTTAGTTTTTGATAGATTTCTATGTTATTTTGATAAATTTACTTTTTAGCAATGACCTTAAGCTCTTCTTTTCACTTAAGGCAAAATAATCTTCTTGGAGATTATGTAATTCATTTATTTGTTATGGTTAGATTAAATTTTAACTTTATAATAAGCTTAATAATGCGCAATAATTGTAGATTATAATTATGCAAAATTTAAAAAATAATCTTCATTGAATCTCGTGCTTTTTAGACTTTTTTTAATAGTTGCATGTAAAGACTTATGCCACTAGTTTCATTAGACACAAAAACATACTGCATCAAAATTTATCTCAAATGCTAATACATTTCCTATCTACTGTTCTTTTTTCTTCTTCTTTTTTTTCTTTGCACAACTAATTTATTTTTCGATCTTTTGTAGCAATTAATACTTTCAACTTAACAAAAATTAAATAAGTTTGCGAATTTAAAGTTTGTTAATATAATCAAATTAAGACAAAAAGATGGTCGAGTCGGTTGGTAACCGGATGTTTAATACTACAAAAGCAAAGTAAAGATAGAGAAATGATAATTTCAGCTTACCACTCAAAAAAAAATTTTTTTTTCTTTCCTTTTGCAAAATACGCTACGTATGTCTTTCCTTTCTTCTGACTATAAACAGAAATAACACTTTTCTCACCGATTATTTTCCATGAAAGACAGACCACTAAGACTGATGCCCATTTACTCTTCCAAACGCAAACTCCCGCCAAACGCATTAAGAAAAGCGTGAGTGTCGTCTTTTCATAGATGTCATTTGGTGTCCTAGTCACAGTTTTAGCCAAGAAAACCTTTTTCTACAGGTGAATTCCCTTGCTTGTCAGATTTATGACAGTAAAATGAAACTACAAAAAAAGAAAGAAAAAATTACCTCTTATAGCCATTTGTCACAAGAACCGTATCCTTTTTGCACAAAGGGATGAAATTCCCTCCCTCTTTCCGGGGGCTTCCGAAATCAACAAAATTTCTTAATGAGTATTGCAGCTCGACTTTGCACAGAAGAGGTACCCTGTTCCAATGGCCTGAGGGTTTGTGGGATGACTGCAACATTCTGCTGAAACATCTGTAAATGATCGGAAGGTCAAAGGAAATGAACTGGACAGAGACCTCAGTACAGTTCCTACGAGCAGTTGTAATTTCGTATGCGTCTTGGGTCGGCTGGTCGAATTATGATGGCAATAAATCTCCAATGGTGTTGAAACGCCGAAACATGGATCTTGGGTACAGGGCTATTTTGTTTATTTGCTTTAGAAAATCTTACTATAAAGAAAGAGTTCTTTTTTCTCTCCCACACTTCCTGGGGGCCCAAATTGTCTTCTGTTTAAGGGGGCCCACTTGCCATCAGGCAAGCTGGCAACCTCGCCAGTCCGTCACTGATGTTAGGTCAATGATCGATGAAGTATGAGGATTAGAAATATGAATTGAAGCAGAGGTGTTAAGCATGGAAAAATCTGAATTGTTAAGCCAATCAACAAAATTTTCGCTGAGCGATGACTGAGAATTTCCCCCTCAAAAAGGATGATGGAGGTTGAAATCTCCAAAAATAAAGGTCGGGACGCTAAGGGAGTCGAGGAAACGTTTAATGGATGCAATGTTGAAACCATGTGGTGTATAAATGTTTATGATGATGAAATTTAGATTTTTAGATTGGATTTCTACAGCCAAGACTTCCAGATTGGGGTCATTTTCTATGGAATAAATCACTCTTCCAGATATATTTTTGGGAATACCAATGAGTAAACCACCACCAAGGGGTCTATTCTGGTACCCCCCCGTGGGTGGGGGGGCGGCCCTTTTTCGTCGCTTCCACGCCGGGAAAGTGACGTCTCCCAACCCAACCGGGGGTACCAGAATAGACCCCTAAGTCTGTTGCTTCGATGAGTTCGAAAGAAAATTTTATTAGAGTGGGACAAATTATTGTCTTCCTTAAAAAAGGTTTCCTGGAAAATCCAAAAGTTTGCAGTAGAAAAAGGTGGTTGGTGAAGCCAGATCTTTTTATTACTAAGACTTCGACAATTCCACTGCACGAAAGACATGAAAAAATTTAATTACAAAACTGCTGTTAGCACACCTGAAAATTCAAAGGTGAAAAATTACAGCGTCAACTAAAGGTGAAGAAAAACCATGCATTTAAAACAGCGCACCAAGACTTTAAACAAGAAAGGATTAAAAGAGGAAAAAGCCAAATCTGAGGACAGAAAAACAAAAAACGCAGAGCATTAGTTCAAAGACATCTGCTCAACTTCGCTGGAAGCCCCAGCATCCCAAGTAGAGAAAGTGCTAGAGATTTGATTAAGTTTGCTCCAAAATTTCTTCTTACGAGCTGGAGATAAACTCGGGTCAACGGATTGTTCGAAGATTTTGAAAAAATTTTGCAATATGCAGTTCATCGATTTTTGAAGCAAATAAGTTGCATTTGTTGTTCGAACCTGTCATTTACTGTTTTTAGGAGATTTTCAAATTTTGCATTAATAGATTCTTCAATGTCGCACACGGTTGGCAATGTTTTGACGGATTCCGCGTATTTAGCATTTTTTTGCCGAAAGATACGCCTGACTTCACCTATGGTTATGTGGTTATGACACTTTAATTCTAAGATCTTCTGTTCCTGTATGTAAACAGGACACGATCGAGATTTCGCATTGTGAGATTCGCTGCAATTGACACATTTTGGCGGCTGTTGGCACGGGCCGATGTGATCCCCTCCACAACAGAAGCAAATATTGTTCTTATCGCATATGCGTGCTCCGTGCGTATACACAAAGCATTTATTGCACTGACGAGGCCTGTCGACAAAAGGTTGGATGCGCTGTCTGATAAACCAGAATTTTATAGTTTCTGGTACCGTAGTACCAAGAATGGTGATTAGGACTGGAGAAGTGACTTTGCTGGAATTTGGTTTCACAAAGCGCTTCATTTCTACAACTAAACAGTCATTTTTATCTTGGATTTCCTTTGCAAGTTCCTCTAAGGGGGTTGTAGTGGGTATATCTGCGACCAAAAAACGAGCACTTATGTTCTCCCAAATTAAGTCTGTGGAGACATCTATTTCCATAAATTTTGTTAAAGACAACAGTTGAACTGCACAGATTGGGTCTTTAGTCGTGAATTGTATTTTACCCAGACGGGTATATCTCATATTATCAATTTGTTGATGACGGTTGATCGATTTCTTGATAAAATCTTGAACTAGAAAAGGGTTGGTCTGGGACATCTTCTTTGACTTATCGGCATTTGAAATGGTAATGTTAATCTCCTCATATTAGAGAGTTCCTAGACGCATAACCAGTTCATTTACGGACTTTCCACATCTCATGTAGACACTGTTCGACGTATCGGCCATGCTTGGATGCTGTATGGGGTCTAAATTGGGTGCATAGTCTGTCGACACAACGGAAAACTCGGAATATACCTTGGCTTTTAAAGGGAAACACAGAAACCAGATAAGCTTATCTGTTTATTCCAACAATAAAAATAAGAAAGGATGAGAAAAAACAAACCACCGCCAAAAGGAAAGACCAAAAACTTGGACATAATCCAAAGCGGCTTCGTACGTTATTCGCACTACAAAACCGGGAAGCATATTTACAAACCCTACCCTGATAGAACTAAGGCAGGAAATCAGTCAATATCATTGGCTACGAGGAGAAGTGACGTCGTTTTCAGCTCTCACACGAAGCGAACGGCAATCATAACATAACAAGAGTCGTCCTACTTTTCTTCTCCGTTTTCCCACAGTTGAGCACAGAAAACATTCTTCCGTGGGTTGTAATATTTTTAAAAATGATATTTTTTAAAATATCATAAAAAAATAAAACATCCCACATTGCAAGAAATTATACTAATGAAAAGTACACGCAGGAGAGCAAAGACCGACGTCATCGGCTTTCGGCGAAGCGAGCCAATCATATTGTCCGATTTCCTGCCTCAGTTCTATCAGGGTAGGGTTTGTAAATATGCAACCGGGAACAGCTTTGATACTTGGCATCACTGGCGATAATCTTGTATTGGCGACTTTTTGTCTCCTAACCGAACATCGTATCGTTAAGTCGTCAAAACAAAATTATCGCCAGTGATGCCAAATATCAAAGCTGTACCATGAAATGTCTTGATTTCTTAGTTAACTATTAATTAATCAAGTAAATTAATAAACCAAATTTATTTTCATCCAATAGGCTAAATGAATTTCTTTTCTTATGAATCAATCCCAGTCCCAAAAATATTTTAATGTACCATTAAAAAGGAATGGCCCTTTAAAGAACTAACTGATAATGAAATTACTTTAGTTTTTTTTTGTCATAAAATATTACTTTAAAAAAACCCCACAGAAATAAAAGTTATAAAAAAATACTCAATATTTGATCACAGGATCATTCTTTTTAACTAAATATGTAAGATGAATAAAAAAATTTATTTATCTGTGCAGAATGGACATTTTGATTGTAAATTATACGAGTCGAGTCTGGAAAATAAGTACAGTTATGGAATTAAAAACACACAAATCTATTAACATAATAATTTCATTATTATAAGAAACAGCATGATTTTCTATTAAATTTCAGCCATTATCAATGCATCAATTTTTTAATCCCTTCCTTAAAGAATCGTTAAGGTAAGGTATAAGGTTAAGGTATATAACAGGTTGTTTAAAGGAGTCCATATCCCTAAAGAGGGCTTAATCTCCGGTATTGATGTTATTGTCCAGGGCGGATTCAGTCCAGAAAGTTTTTCGCTTCCATGGGTAATGAGGAGGAAATAGAGGGCGACAAGCAGTCCTTTGCGTTTCTTTTACTTTTTATTTTCTTCTACTCTTCATTTTTCGTTGAGCTCTAATGGGCTGGCTGGGAGACCACTATCTAAGTTTATTTTATAATTTACTAGCAGTACGCGCACGGCGTTACCCGTGGAATCAGGACTTCAACAAAATGAGAAAAAAAAAAACGCCCACAATGGCATAAAAAAGTTCTGAACACAAAACAAAAGATACACATTATTGATTTTCCCGCTTATTTTTCTTCGCGATAATGACATTTCAACTCTAGAAAATACAGAGTACGTTAATCCGAAACAATATTAAAAAATTGCAACGCGAAAATGATTATGCAGCAAGCAAAATATGCGAGACATAACCACGTTAAGACACTGTCGAAAATAATAATCGAAGTCATTCAGTTGAAGGTTATGACATCACCTGCGCTCTGTACCGTCAACCAATGAAATTGCCAGCAACGTTTCGGAAAAGTGCCGCGGAAGGGAGCTGTGTAGATATAAATATCTTTCAAATGACCAGGAAGAAATTAATTAATAAAACGGGAAAAGATATTTTAACCGTTCTTGTTTTAAATCCGACAGAACCGTTCCAGTTATAAGCTGAAAAAAATTGGAAATAATAGTGTTATTAGAACGTCGGATGCAGCAAATTTAAAAACAAAAATTAAATTTCGTTGGCAAAACTGACTATTTTTTAAAAATGTCTCAAAATTCAGTAAATTACGTTTGAAGCTCAACACAAACTTCATTAGAACGAAAATTGTTTGTTCTATCCGGTGGTGCATTGATTGTTTTTCAACGATCATTAGAAAAGATACTACAGCCGTAAACATGCCAAAAATGACACAAAACAACACAAAACATTAAATAAAAAAATTTGGGTGCATTGAGTCACCTTTACGACTACCTGTGTGTCAAATTTCATGACTGTGAGTGCGATAGATTCGTCTGAACATTGCGCGCAAGCACGCACGCACACACGCAAACATTTCCTTTTATAAGTACAGTAGAACCCCGCTAATCCGAACTAATTGGTACCGGTGCCTGTTCGGATTACAAAAAATTCGGATTACCCGAAACTCCGATAAAAGCAGAAAAGGAAAAGATGTGTGCTAAAAAATGTAGGTTATAAGTACTCAGTACTACTATCTCTTGAATTCTTTTATTCAAAAACAATAGAAAGAGAATATGTCTCCCCTTTTCATTAGAATATTGGATGTGCTCCTGTATGAAGTGACCTTATCTTACGGCGAACTGCATTAGTTTCTTCAATGTGTGCAAAATTATGCATGCTGCAAAAGTACTTTTTTGTTTTTAGTATGTATATTTAAATCAGGTAATCTTTTCAATTACATATTATAATTATTTAATTTTCGAAAATAAAATCGATTCGGATTAACCGGCATTTCGGATTACCGGGGTTCTACTGTATAGATTTAAAATTACGAAACACACACACGCACAATTCGCAACATCTGGTTTAGGACTGGTTAATCAGTGGTGAGATGAGAGTAGTAAATAACGAAAAAAAAAAAAAAAAAAAAGGATTAGAGAAGGATATTCCTTGGTCTTTTTTCCTTTGGATAGGGAGAGTATCTTCCTGTTTGTTTAATTGTACCATTATTTATGGTGTCTAATCCATTGTAAATTTTTTTTGCTATTTGTTTAATGAATTCTAATAAGAAGGATGAATTAATAGCGGCTCTTGTATCGTTGTTGTGCATACACCATCTTGTTTTACAGATTTGTCGAATGATACTATTTTCAAGTTTTTGTAAGATATTTAAATTGGATATAGCTGCAAAACCCCATAAAGGACAGGCGAGGATTATTTTCTCTATTTAAATCTGAATTTAGTGCTGGTAGGGGATAGGGAGCTACTATTTCGAGCCAAATAGTGATCGGTAATGAGGCTTTAACGTAAGCTCTACGTATGAAGTTACCGTTAAATCATTATTACAAATACATTTAATTCATTATGTACGGGTTTTCTCTATTGTTTATTTTTATTATATAGGGCATTTATTCTGTTATACTTGTTTATGCAAATTGTTATACAGGGTGTCCTAAAAGTCCTTGGCACATTTCAAAATTTAATAAAAAAAAATATAAAAAATTATAATATCAGCCTGCGGTTTTCACTAAATTGCATCACGCGGCTTAAAGTTTTTTTTTGGACATAAAGAATGGTTTAATTGTGCACCTAGATAGCGCTAGTGGCACAGCATTAGTTTAGTAAGGTTATCTTCCAATTGTATGTAAGTATGACGACTTCAACGGAAAGAGCAAACTGCGCCAGTTCGTACTTTGAAACGAAGTCGATTATTCAAGTTCAAAGAAAGTTTCGTACTACGTTTCATAAAGCTGCTCCTTGTTGAAACATCATTTTGTCATGACATCGAAGATTTTTAGATACTGGAAGAGTGTAGGACAGATCAAGAAGTGGTAGGCCACGCACGTCAGATAGTGATGCAGAACGAATCCGCCAAATAATTATTGGCAGTCCTACATGGACAACACGAAGTGCTTCAAGGGAATTAGTTGTACGAAAAACAGTACTTCGATACCGTTCTGCGGTACAGACATTAAATAAAATTAATTCTCTGATTTATTAACAATTTTTATGAGAAGAAACTATGGATCGTAATGCAATTTAGTGAAAACCGCACAATAGTATCCCAATTTTTTCGTTTTTTTTTAAAAATAAACTTTGAAATGTGTCAAAGACTTTTGGGACACCCTGTATTTTCCGTGTAAAAGTGATTCAAGTCCGTAGTTCAATTTGTATCCACCAGGAAACAACTGCAATTAAAAGTCCACTGTTATTTCAAATGCAGATGATCAACTTTGAGATCTATTTTCTCAGAAATGAATCTTATTGACTTGTTCCGCTTTAATTCTGAACTCTCTAATTATTAGAACCATCAATCATTTAAATGAAGAAGATTCTTCAAGATATTTTGAACTTTGTTCGTAATACCAATTTCAGCCAGAATATCTTGAATAAAGTCCCAAAACTCTATAATTCTTAGGAAAAAATTTGTCTCTAATACCTTCAGATTTTGAGGAATCAAAAATATGGTGCCCTACGATACCAGTATCTATTCCACAGGCACCATTTGTAGCTTTGCCAAATGAAATTGCGCCATCTGGAAACTTGCCAATATTTGAAAAACGTGTATAAAACATTTAAAATGTTTTTTAATCATCAATAATGATCTGCATTGTTTTCTCAACATTTCACATTCTGTCACACTTAGAGGACAATTGCAAATGTTAAGTAATTTCTTAAGAGAAATACCTACCTAGGTTTTTGCACCTAGCTTTTCTTGTTGGTACATGCGTCATATTACTTAACTAGCAGTGCGCGCACGGCGTTGCCCGTGGAATCGGGATTTCAACAAAATAAAAAAAATGCCCACATACAATTACTTAAATGAAAGTTTTAAAAACGAAAACAAAACAGAAATATATATATATTATTGAGTTGGTCCGCCTCTTTTTCCTCTCGACCGAGTACCGTTAAATCCAAAACAATGTTAAAAAATTACAATGTGATATTTATTACACCGCAAGCAAAGTATGAAAGGCAAAGAAATAAGTTAAGACACGCTTAAAAATAATAATCGAAGTCATCGAGTAAATAAATCATCTCCTCGCAGAACGCGAAAGTAATGACGTCACCCTGGCCCTTCAGTCAATGAAATTGCCCGCAACGTTCCGGAGACTGTCGTGGGCGGAAGCTTCGCTAGAGGAAACATATCGTTCAACTACCAGGAAAAAATTAATTTAAAAAAAACTAAAAAAGATATTTTAACCATTCTCATTTTAAATCCGACAGAACCGTTGCAGTTATAAGCTGAAAAAAATTGAAAATAATAGTGTTATTAGAAAGTCGGATGCAACAAATTTAAAAACAAAACCAACATTTAGATGGCAAAACTGACTGATTTTTAAAAGATTCTCAAAATTCAGTAATTTACGATAGAAATTCAAAACTAACTTCATTAGAACGGAAATCGCGTGCTCTTTCCGATGGTCTATCTATTTTTGTCGTAAAATTATTTGAAACCATTTTATTGAGAAATTAGTGCGAAAAATCAACCAAAACAACACAAAACATTAAATAAAAAAATTTCTAGATTAAAATTTAAAATTTCGGCTTCGAGTTGCATTCAGTCACCATTACGACTACCTGTGTGCCAAATTTCATGGCTGTAAGTGCGATAGATTCGTCTGGACATCGCAGACAAACACACACATACGCACACAAACAATGCCTTTTGTAAGTATAGACATTACAATTCTCACAAAGTGATGTAAGCCGGCAGAGTATACTAACGTTTGCTTACGTGTAGGAAGAATTTAAAGCGGACTTCAAGAAATAGGTTAGCGTTCGCTCTGAATTTGTGCCGACCTGGAGTTGAAGTAGTTACCAATTTAGTAAAGTCGATATGACTCTTCTTACAGTACGTTTGCGATAAGCAATGTGATTCAAAAGTCATGGGATGAACTTTAAGGTACACTATATGCCCAAAAGTATCCGGACACTTGCAGATTTTCACATTTTTTAGAATTTCTCCGGAATGGTTTAACCGACTGCCTTTAAACTTCGGACATGTAAAGAATAGACAATAACTCACATTTTACATTGAAGATTCGGTCCTGAGGGCAATTAGGGGGCCGTCTACAAACTGATGAAGACAAAAACGTTTTTGGTCCACACCGCTTCACAGAATACTCATAACAAGATGAAACTTTCAGAAATGGTAATGTTTAATGTGCATAATATTTACAGGAATTTTTGTAAACTCAGCGCAAATATTTGGGAAGGCATAAAGGTTTTCTTAAAAAATCTCAAATTTTCCCACCTGTTTTTTGATTATAACATGCAGAGTTTTCTGTTATATTATACGAAACTTACAGAAAAGATGACAATATGTTAGAGAAGCATTTGTGTAAAACTTTGGAAGAGAATTGTTGAATATTACAGGAATTATGAGCAATTTTAGTAAATAGTGTTTTACTGCGCATGCGCGAAACATAGTGTAATTTTTCTTTCACAACTTTAAAGCCAGATATATAGGGCAACTTATATAAAAAAATTCAGTTCAATATCATTAGTATTCAGAAAGATATCGGCATTACAACGAGCAGAAATTTAGCTCCTGTCGAAGAGAAGCTAAAAGATGAGGGGTTGTACACAAATTGATATTTTTTGAACTTATATCTTTAAATAGTTATATTGAATTGTATAGTGGTTAGAATTTGCTGAATACCCATGAACACATCTAATATTCGTAACGAATAAAAAAATATATATGTAGAATTATTAAAATATTTTAAGAAAAGAAATTAATTAGATAAAAAATCGTTTCGACATAAAATAAATATATTTAAAAATATCGTTTGGCCGTAAAATTGTAATATGCAACTTGTTAATAATCATGTAAATAATATAATTAAAGTAATAAAATGTTTGTTATTTATAGTGCCTAATTAGCTGGAATTTAAGTTATGCACGTAATTGATAAGTGTTCATGGGTATTCAGCAAATTCTAACCGCTATACAATTCAATATATCTATTTAAAGATATAAGTTTAAAAAATATCAATTTGTGTACAACCCCTCATTTTTAAGCTTCTCTTCGACAGGAGCTAAAATTCTGCTCGTTGTAATGCCGATATCTTGCTGAATACTAATGATATTGAACTGAATTTTTTTATATAAGTCGCCCTATATATCTGGCTTTAAAGTTGTGAAAGAAAAATTACACTTTGTTTCGCGCATGCGCAGTAAAACACTATTTACTAAAATTGCTCATAATTCCTGTAATATTCAACAATTCTCTTCCAAAGTTTTACACAAATGCTTCTCTAACATATTGTCATCTTTTCTGTAAGTTTCGTATAATATAACAGAAAACTCTGCATGTTATAATCAAAAAACAGGTGGGAAAATTTGAGATTTTTTAAGAAAACCTTTATGCCTTCCCAAATATTTGCGCTGAGTTTACAAAAATTCCTGTAAATATTATGCACATTAAACATTACCATTTCTGAAAGTTTCATCTTGTTATGAGTATTCTGTGAAGCGGTGTGGGCCAAAAACTTTTTTGTCTTCATCAGTTTGTAGACGGCCCCCTAATTGCCCTCAGGACCGAAACTTCAATGTAAAATGTGAGTTATTGTCTATTCTTTACATGTCCGAAGTTTAAAGGCAGTCGGTTACACCATTCCGGAGAAATTCTAAAAAATGTGAAAATCTGCAAGTGTCCGGATACTTTTGGGCATATAGTGTATATGCCAGTACACAGAAATAATGCCTGCCCGCCGCGAGAGCTTTACTTGCCAAATTGTCTCGTTGATGGCGGTCGCTATAGCAACTGGTTATGTCAGGGAAGATCCCTTTCGAATAGGAGGGATCCGATGGACGTCGGGGTTTTATTTCATTCTTGGCGTCATGTTTGCTGCGGTAGAAAGAGTACATCATTCGTGAACTTCTACTTGCGCTAAATGATTTCCTCCTACGATTACCTGTTTCTATCGCCGCCAACAAGACAACCATAATAGAGAGAAATGGGGAAAAAGAATGACAGATAAAATAGAAAAAATATTCGACATATGTTGAATAAATGAGCATTTCCCACGAAAGGCCTCTAATTTTTCGTCGATCGTTAGTTGGTCACCAAATGTATAACATATGTAGCAGTTTTCATTGAAAGAATCGCAAAATCTTCTCACTTTTGCTAACATCAGTTTTTCTGCGTGTGTCCGTCGGGTCTTTGTCTTCAAATCTGATGGCAGCGTGGCGTACCAAGTTCGCTGACAAAACGCGAGTGCAAAAAAATAAGAGAAAAAAAATGCTTAGATTGGATGGCAGGAGTGAAAGTGAATGGAATCGTCTACTCGAGGGATGTTCCTATTAGGTTAGAGGGAGGGAGAGGGCTTCGGGAGGAATTCGGAACCAGAACTAACTCATTGTCATACTCTGCACGCCAGACTCTCTTGCGAAGGGTTAAATAACAGAAAGATACACTAAATAAAGGAGCAACTCAGGTTTAACGGAATGCATCTTTACAAGCACATAAAGGCAGTTGCATGAATAACAACATTACAAGTCGTAGCAGCATGACAGATACCATAGTGGGAAGTAGGACGCAGAATCAACAACAAAGCGTCGTGTTTGCCATCTGAGACGATATACGCTTAGCATGTTGTTGTGCTGTTGTAAATTTGTATTCTATTAAACCTGGGTCGCACAATTTATCCAGTGTATCGTTTCTTTTATTAAATTCACTGGCAAAGAACCGCCTGTAGCAGTCCCCTCCTTTGTGTGTGCAACCCCATGTATATATATATATATATATATATATATATATATATATATATATATATGATATTTAAATTTTTTAACTTTCCTAAATAATCTTAACAACACCTCATTTTAAATACTTCTACTTTCATCATAATTAACGCACTACAACTTTCTTTTCAAGTCACGTGCTTCTAAAAGGGAAATTCCCTCTTCTGCGTACTTAAGTGTTCTGCGCATTCATTTTTGCCCTTTTTCACGCCAGCATGTAAGCTTTCAACAACAAGCCGCCGCTCAGGCGTAACCTTCTGAATACTGGTCATGGAGCTACGTAAAAATTAAATACTTTACCTATGAAGAAATAACGTAATGCCTGAATAAAAGAAGATTTAAGCAAATATTGTCTCTTCCATGATCAAAATGGACTGCCTTTCACCTTTTTAAAGCCTGATCTTATATATATATATATTAACGCGCCAAACTAGTCCAGAGGATATTTAGCCACTTTGGTTGTTGGATTTCAAATTAGGATTGCCTTTTTCAAGTTAGTTTTTGGTTAATTATTTGTGCAATTAGTTTTATATCATGGTTCTTTTGTATTTTAAGTGTATGATTTAGATGGGGTAGTTTAATTCTAATAATTAGGTATACTGCAAATCTAGTGCATGTTTTTGTAAATTACTAAATTAATATTTGATGTTTTTATTTAGTGTATATGTTACCGTTAAAGTATGAAATCCGTTATTCTATAGAATACCTAGTTATTCTATAGAATACCTAGTTATTCTATAGAATACCTAGTTATTCTATAGAATAACTGATCAAGTCAGTTAAAGTGTAAAATAAACTTCTATTTTACAATTTAACTAGTTATTCTATAGAATAACGGTCCGCACATCGTTAAAGTGTAAAATAGCCGACATGATGCAGCCTGTATGTTAGTCAGATTGGTTATTTGTATTTTCAGTATCTGAAGTGGGCACTGGTTTTTTTTTATGTTTAAGAAACATCCTACGTCTTCGTTAGAAGCGGGAGCCGGAATCTAGTAGCTTCGCTAGCTCTTTGAATGTAAGGAATCTGCGTTCATAGTGCAATTTGTTCGTAACTTCGTTCCTAATCGAGATACGAGACAATTCCTGTACATTCTGGAACCTTCATTTTGTCGCCAAGTTTGTCGCCAATGTCAGGTGTCATTGACTTCCTTCCAATACGTATACCTGTAAATCTCTCTTTCCAATTATAAAAATAATATGGCAAGGAAACGACATTACAGTTTTATGACACTGTTATAGTGGTTTTAATTTTCCATCGGTTATGGCTGATATGCAATCAAAAGTTATAAAAAAGCGGACTTGTTTTAATGTCAGAATGTTTATTTTACACTTTAACGGCCTGTCATTAGTTATTCTATAGAATACCTAGTTATTTCATAGAATAACTAGGTAAAGTATGAAATAAATAATTTATTTTACACTTTAACTGACTTGATCAGTTAATCTATAGAATAACTGAATTATACGCTTTAACGGTGACATATATATATATATATATACAGGGTGTCCACACTTATCGTGGTCCAATAGCTAATTTCTAAACCGTTAGAGATAGACATATATTCAAATTGGAAAAATGCTTTAAATGAAGGGAAGAATTATAATATTCGTTTTTTGAGTGAATAAATATATTCCTGAAAAAGTTACGAAATCTAACTTTTTATACTGTCCCCCGGTCCTATCAGTCATATTTAGTAAAATATTCTTGACATTCTAACATTTTAAACAAAAAAAAAAGTCCCAGTCTTCTGCGACTAAAACTGACCGAGTTCTGGAGCTTCGAACTTCATGATTTTTGACCAATCAGCGGCCTCGTCGAGCAAGTGCTGTGCATTGATTGGTGGATCGTCTTCAAGACGGCTATTGAAATGGTGTAAAGTGGCCTAAGTCAGCGATATTCAAAGCTCCATAACTCAGTCAGTTTTAGTCGCAAAAGAGCGGGATTTTTTTTGTTTAAAATATTAGAGTGTCAAAAATATTTTACTAAATATGATTGATAGGACCGGGGGACTGTACAAAAAGTTAGATTTCGTAGCTTTTTCAGGAATATATTTATTCACTCAAAAAACATATATTATAATTTTCCCTTTCATTTAACCCTTTATGTCCTGACGGGACATTAAAGTCCCACTTTTATCACGCTTATATCTAAATACGCTAGTTCCAACAGCAAGCAGTAGATAGCAGTTGAAGGCAGGAATTTAAAAAAAATTGTTAATTTAATTAATTAAGTTATTTTAATTAATTAAAAAAGTTTTCTTTCTCTTTCCTGGGGTTATTCTGCCTGATAACTTATCTAATAGTTCAAAGATAAAATTGCAAATTCGCTGGTAAATTAATTTGGGACATAAAGGGTTAAAACATTCTTTCCAATTAAAACTATAGGTCTGTATCTAACGGTTTAGAAATTAGCTATTGGACCACGATAAGTGTGGACACCTTGTTTACAAGGTTCCCACTTACATCCGTTACACTCCCCTTAACTTCTAAACGGTGACAGCTTAGGCCACAAAGTTGGTGTCTAGGTATAGTAAAAAGGCTATGCGCTACTCGATGAGACGACTTGCAACGCCATCTATCGGCAAATTTTGGAATTAGCTGTCCTATCTCGAAAACAGTGCAAGATACGGGAGAAAAGTCAATTACAAAATTGTAGAGCGTCTTCGATTTATCACGAAAAGACACCTTGAGTGCAATAATGCTAAGAACAAAACGTGTAAAATGCGCATATGTTTGCTCGCATTTTCGGAAATTTTGACGTTATATGACACTAATAAAAGGAGAAAATATTATTTTTCGGGCAAAAATGACCCCATTATAGTTTTTCTTGTGGAAATAACTCAAACAGCAGGTGTATGGACCTTTCCGCCAACACTACAGGACGTATTACTGTTGCTTGTGTTTGCGCATCAACTATATGCTGAAACATGTGCAAAGTGAAATTTAAACAAGGAGTCAAATCTGCATTGTAGATGACGGAGAGCACTTTGAGCACCGAAAATAAAGGTATATTGTGATAACTAATTGTTTTTTCTCGTTTTAACCCGTTTAGAGACGTCACAGTTTCGGAAATCGAGAACAAACAAATGTGCACTTTAAACGTTAATTCCTTCGTATAAATGTGTACAAGGTATCTTTTTGCACTAAATCGAAGACGCTCTACAGTTTTGTAATTGACCTTTTCCCCGCATCTTGTACTGTTTTCGAGATAGGACCGCTAATTCCAAAATTTGCCGATAGATGGCGTTGTAAGTTGTCTCATCGAGTAGCGCATAGCCTTTTTACTATACCTAGACACCAACTTTATGGCCTAAGCTGTCACCATTTAGAAGTTAAGGGGGGGTGTAACGAATATAAGTGGGAACCTTGTATAAATAAAAGATTATAACCATTATATTCATGATTTAGCTTATAGCTAAGATCTGCATAAAGGTTAGTGTTTGTTTGCAGGAAATATTCGACCTTTCTCTATAAAAGGAATAAGAAAAAATTGCACAAGCAGTACATTTGCTGGATAACAGCACCGGAGCGCATATTCTTTCGAAATCGTGTTCTTATGAATCCTGTTCAAGTGTCATTTTCGTCGAAAACGACGGTTTAAAATTACGTTATTTTTAGTAGCCGTCGTGTAACGCCACAACAGCACATTAATCTGACATATAAAATGAAAAATATAGTTAAATTCGCCCGAAATAAAAATTTTCGGTTGATTATTAATTGCGAAAGGAAGAAAAAAATATCAGGCAAAAATGAAAGGGTATATCAGCCATACAGCAACAAGTCATTTTCGCAATAGAATATGGAGTCAGAAATGCAAAGGGTGGGGGGGGGGGCGTTGTCAGTGAATTAAGCGAAAGAAAAGGATTCGCCAGATGAAATGTATGACACAGATTGAATGGAATATAAATTTACAATAACACAACTACCCAGTTACATGAATAACAACATGCGAAGCGTGTATCGCCTCAGACAGAAAGTCCTTTAAACACTTAAAATATTCAAAAGATTTGTTGTTGATACTGCATATTACTTGCCATTATCGTATCTGACGATTTGCAATGTTTTTATTCATGCAACCTGGTTGTTGTGATATTGCAAATTTGTATTTCATTCAATCTGCGTCATACATTTCGTCTGGTGCATACATTTTTTCAGTATTCCTTACCTACCCTTTCATTTTTGCGAGAATTTTTTGTAACAACCTGTATAATTACGAGGATGGATCCAAAAAGAGAAAAAAAAAGATTACAAGGGTCATAAAAACTATCTATTAACAATAGGCAGAAAATACAAAAACGAATTACGAGGCATACTGGCCGATCACTTTTCCAAATAATCACCAAATCTATTTAGGAGTTATCTGAATGCAGGGCCAGAAATCATGTCTCCGCCCATTGAGCCAGTTCTTAGCAACTGTTTTCAAATCGCTATTTGAAGAGAACCTTGTTCCAGATAAGTGTTTGGAACCCAGATTGGGTGCCAAATATGGGCCGTATGGGGGTGGCTCCAGACTTCCCACTTGAACTTTCGCAGCAATTCTTGGGTTTTGCTAACAGTATGGATATTGTTATGCAGGAGGATGACACCATCACTCAACATGTCAGGGCGTTTGCTTCGAATAGCTTCACGATGGCCCAGTGACTATTTCCTTTTACCGAAATTGAAGAAACACTGATCCGGAACAAAGTTCTTTTCAGACAGTGATGTGAAAGCAGCTACCGAGAACTGGCTCAATGGGAAGGGACGTGATTTCTGCCAAGCCGAGTTAAACAAGTTGGTCCTGCGTTCAGATAAATGCCTAAATAGATTTGGCGATTACATGGAAAAGTGATCGGCAAGTATGCCTCTAAATTCCTTTTTGTATTTTCTGTCTAATGCTAATTAATAATTTTTTATGACCCTTGTAATCGCTTTTTTCTTTTTTGGGTCCATCCTCGTACCTATGAAAGGTTTTTTACTTAAATGCAAATATACGCTTCACAGCTATGAATGTAATTGCCACGATCACACCATTATTTATTTTCTAAATTTAAACACATTACATTTCTGTTCCTTACAGGTTCGTCTGTAGGAAGCTCGACTCGAATCGACCCTACCATCAGCAACAAAGATGGCCACAGGAATCGATTGGGATCATCCCGAAGTCCGTAAAGGAATGGACCTCTTTGAGGATCTGTTCAGAGACCGCCCGGTACCAATGAGGAGGCCTTCACCAACGCGCGAAGAAAAGGAGGAAGAGCGTCGAAAAGGAATGGAACTCTTCGAGGAACTCTTCGCCGACCGCCTGTACCCTCCTGAAGTTCCTGAAGAAGTACCAGAGCCTACGCCACCGCGTGAAGAAGTTGAATTTGTGGAGGAGCCCTCGCCTGTGAAAATTCCCTCGCCAGCTAAATGGTGGAGTTATAAAGTATCCCCCCCAAAATGGCTCACGCACTCCATGGATAGAGATTTGTTTCCGGATCAAACACATCCAGACTGGTATACCCGCTACACGGATCCGTCGTACCCAATGTCGCCGATAAAACCACCCTATCCTCCCTCGCCAGGAATATCACCTCCTTTTTGGGATATAAGTGAAATTTTGCAATTGGAGCCGCCCGGTAAGTGCAACCTTATTTTTCTCCCCCCTCGTCCTATTTAGCTTCAAAAACTGACAAATATGCACTTATATGTTGCCCCATTGTCCTCTAAGACTTGTCTATTCATACGCCCCTTGCTTCCCAGTTGCTACGCCACTGCATGCAAAAAACAATTGCATCGGAGGTTAACATAGGTAACCCGTCTAAAAGCTATCCGCAGCCTGGACAGCATCTAATGACGTAGCGAGCGTAGGTGGAACAGAGGCATAAAGGGGTAGCACGCTACGCATTTCGTCGACCTTCTTTCTCAGACGATCGAAAGCGATTTCGTCCTTCGGTCGACGGTACCGATTTTTTCCACCGCGGAAAGTGACGTCGAGTTTTTAGCCTTGTGTTGAAAAGCACTAGCTATAACCCGATATGAAATAAATCACTTTCCACGGTGAAATCCGGCTGAAAAATATCACTTTCCACGGTGAAAAAACCGGCCCTCATCGACCGAAAGACGAAATCGTTTTGGATCGTCCGAGAAGAAATGTCGACGAAATGCGTAGTGTGCTACCCCCTTAATTCGACTTTTTAACCCCTCAATCGGCATCAGTGGCGTAGAAAGGGGAAATGGGACCCGGAGCATGGTGATATTATTTCGCACATCCCTTCATATTTGATTTTAAAAATGGACATAAACGCATTAAGCAATTTTGTCTTTACGGCGAACTTTACGGAGGTCATTCACGCTCAGACCACTCCACGCAATTTCGGTCGAGTCTGTCCAAAACCCGTCGCCACTGCAAAATTCCGATGAGAATTGGCTTGATGTGGTCGAAAAGTTCAGATTTTCAACTTCGTTCGTTATCCAATTGGAGTGTTGGGTCATAAAACCTTAAATGCGACCACGGGGGAGGGGGAGAGAGTCTCTCTCTTGAAAGCAGGAGGAGGAGTAGACGCAGCAGCCCTCAAGCTGGGCATTCACGAGTAGTCAAACCCATTCCATTTGGCCCAAAGACCGGTTTATTTTCCACCCATTCAAGTCGATCGATTTAGGTCATTCATGGATGCTCCAAAGCGCACTACCGATTCCCCTATATCTCCTCCAGCCAGACTGACTCCCACTCCCACTCTCCCACATTGGGGATTTCCGCGTTTTCGAGAGAGCACCCTCCCCTCCCTGATTTCTCCAGTCTAATCGCAGCTCCCACACACTTTCCCCCTTCCCCACACGGGTGATTTATCGCCCGACACGAAGGATCATATTAATTTTTATGGCCATCGATTCCGATGGAAAACCAACCTCGTTTGAATTCCAACAGCGCTGTCTGTCTACGCCAATTTTCACCGGGATTTCGCATTGACGAAAGGTTTTGCCTTCCTGTGTTCCAAAGAAATTTGGAGTGGAATACTGGTGAATGTCCCGATTAAGGAACTGGAGTGACCAGTTGTGCGGTTTGCATGGAGCCTCCTTTAACCGTTTGAGTGCGGCGAAGCGCGATAGCACTCAAACGGTTAATGACCCACCTAAATATATGGGCTGAAAACTGGAACGTGTGGACAGGGCCGGATCATTAAATAAGCATAGCAGGCAAGTTACTACGGCCCCCGCTACTTTGGGGGGGGCATGCCCTCGAGAATTTTCGAGGTACTTTTAAAGTAATTTAACTTTGTTCTTTCATTCAATTTCCGAAGACCGTGCATTCGGAACTTGTTCAAATTAAAATCGGGTATCGCTTAAATTTTGGAGCATTTTTCTAATAGCGTTCCTAATTAATTACCTTTTTCAATAATTATATTATGTTCCTTTATAATACTAAAAAGGAGAATATGTTGGTTTATAATTTAAAAAGTGTCCGATCTTATAATTAAATAGCATCTACATTGTGTTAAAAAAGTTTTGACATTTTTTTTTACTACTTTGTGAAAAATTACTTTTAAATTTAAATTTTGCATTTTGTTTTATGCGCGGTATAACGAAAACAACTCTCGTGAAAGTGAACCACAGTTGAATGATTTACTATTTCAGTTTGTCAAAATTTGCTGCTTAAAACTTCTTATACAGAGTTTAACCCTCTTCCAGTCGGGAGTATGTACAAGGTACTTATGCTGTGCAACGTATCACATAGTTACATCGTGTTGTTTTACAAAAATGGATGCAACTTATATTTATGTAATTATATTTATTAGCTCCGTAAAAAATAAATATTATATAAACAAACTAGCTAATAATCTGTCGTTTCTCGGGATAATTATTTTTCATATGCCCGCCTCCGTTTTTGTCAGTAAAAATTGTCACTAACTTTGTAGGTGCCAACTTTAGTTTCTCATTCCTTATACAAAATATGCATTTGATTTGAATATTAAATTGACGAGACACATTTTACGTCCAGCAGCATGCTAGCTGGATTAAAAAAATACAACGATTAATATTTAAAACACATAAAATATAATTTAGAAAGTAAAAGAAAATATTCAAAATGGAAGGAATGAATGACAACCTGAATGACGAACTTTTTCGAAGCTCACTCACCATAGGAGTTCTAAAATGGACAAAATTTTCTGTCAAGTGTAAGATTATAAATCAAGAGTATACCCTTTGTGGCCTGAATCCTGTCCAACCGCAATATAAGAAACATTTTGAAAAAATCAAGAGGCAAAAAATCCTTAATGAAAATCCAAAAGATACTAGAGTGTGTAAAATAATTTACACTCTCTACCGAAATTATGATGAAGACAAGAGACGCCAGACACACATGGAGAAAGGGATTACAAAGCTCTGGAAGCTAGCAAACCTAGCTCCATCTATCAAGAAAAATTCTAACTAATTAATCAGAAGAAAAAAAGGCTAATATTTAAACAGTAATAACAAATAAAATTAAAATAAACCATTAATAAATATAAATTAGAAACTTTTTTATACTCCTTTGAAAAAAACTATTAACATTAATGAAAGAATCTGGGAATCCGTTGTCTTTAAGAATATTCTTCAAATTATCTAAAGCTTAACAAAATTTGAATGGTTATTACAAATGCTATTTATTCTATTAATTTCAGAAAAAATGGAATTCATTAAAATTCTATAATGAAGATTTGTATGAAAATTACAAAGTATTATAGCCTTAAAATTAAATTGTTGATGCAATCACTTGAGGCTGCTGCGTTGAGCGCGCTAAAAGGTGTATTGTTATCGGTTTTGTTTAAATCTTCTGTTTATTATTTATACTTTTTTCTTTTTTAACTTGTTGTTTAGCATTTCTATTATTAGCTGGATTGAAACATACTAGCTGATCCCACACAGAACATCTTCATTCCGTTACACGCACATCATGCATTTTCTGCCAAATTGGCGTATTCTGGCTCCTTCAGTTCGCACAAAATACGGTTAAGAAAGAAATTGAGCCAAGCTGGCAATTCCAGCGCTCCAAGAAAATTCGCCGAGACAAAAAAGGCTCCAAGTGTTGTGCGTATAACGGAAAAGTACCCAATATACAATATTCACAATTGTAAGTTCAATGACGTTCACCCCAATTTCTGTATTAATACAACATTCCCTTCACTGACATAAAAAAAATCTGGGTTTGATCTGAATGTTATCTGGATTGCCTAAGCCCATCTGCTTCACTTTTAACTGATCTCTTATGAACAATTCCATCCAAAGTTTCATTATCTTCTAAGAAATATTGTGAACTTTGCATCTTAAATTAGCTTTTTTCGAGAAAAAATTGTTTTACACCGGAACGAATATAATAGCAGGCTATGGTTATGAAGTAAAGCCTACCATGCACGAGGTTACCGATTTTGTTTTGTAAATAAACCGACCGTTGCCGTCGGCAAAACAGAAATTAGCCTCTATTCTGTGCCACGTACCTTAGCGTTTTATATATTTAGATTACCTTAAGCTTTCAACAATGAAAGAGAAACACACAAATATTTGTTTAAAGAAAGAAAATGACTTGAATTTCATCGCAACAACGAAAAGTATTGCTGTAAATGAACAATAGGCAAAAAAATTTCCGAATTTACCTCTTAACATTAAATGAATAAAAATCTGAATCGAATTTTGAAATAATTTTTACGGCGTTAGCTCCCTCTTGTGCTAATCCATCACCGTGCCATATTTAGTCGCCATAAGTCTAATGGTGTGGGCGTGCATGAAGAACCGAAAAGCGAACACACACACATACTTTCCTCTTTTATGTATGTAGAAATTGCACTTAAATTTTGAAAAGAACGATATAAGTATGTAATGCCATACACAATATAAGTATGTCCTAGATACATGCGACTGCTGGAACGCTAAATTAAAATGAATACAAAAATATCTGGTCTTGGAAGTTGAGGAGGGGAAACGTTCCCCAAGACTTGTATTATCTAAGGGCCCATAGAGAGCTTAAACCCTATATACTCTTAAAAATCTGATTTTTTTAATTTATATATTTGAAATCTCCATTTCAAGATCTTTCTAACGATATGAATCCTTTGCTCGCCTTCATATTAAAAGTAAGTTAAAATAAACTTTAAATAAATGTAAACAGATTAATATAACGCATGATTTTTTACCTTTAACTTGAATTATATCAAAATGGTATTTTTGAAACTGCGTGTATCATTTCCTCAAAATCTACTTTATATATGCTCTTGAAATTTTTACCACCTATTCTATACATGTAAATGTATATACAGATGCGAAACTTTTTACAGATATTCCAAAAATATTTCTTAATAGTGCTGATGTCGCGTCAGAGAACGGCATTTTTTGAAAAATTCATAGTGACATGCAGATGAAATTTTTTTTTGAAAAAACCAAGCTATATTTACGAAAGATTTTTACTTCAGTATAGGTTAGGTTAGGTTATATTAACGTCCCTTTTCGAAGCAACACGAGGGCGATTTTTAGGGACGAACCTCGTAATTTTGAGCCGCGGCGGATGACGAGGACGCCTGGGCTGGCACCCCCTCTCCAAACTTCCGCGCCGCACCAACGGGAGGGCGTTTGGCCACTACGTATGATTTAGCGTGCAGCAGGCCCTATACACGACTGATATTCAGTGGAATTAGGTTTCGAACCTGCGACCCTCCGGTCCCGGGGCCGAGGCCCTACCACTAGGCCACCGCGGCCTTTACTTCAGTATAGATATAAATGTCTACTTAAACTGTATAAAAAATTTCAAACATGTATCTATAATAGATTGTGAGAAAAGGTACATAGAAAATGGCCAATTTAACCTTAGGGGTATAGGGGGTACTGACTCCCCTTATCCGGCCCTGGGTGTGGCGGAGTGCTACCGCTCATTTGCGTGGAGTGGTTTGACAGTGAATGTTCAGCTTTAGATTGGCGCCAGGAGCATCAATACCCCTTTATCTTCCTGTTGCTACGGCACTGCTACAAGTAGCGTGAGGCGACATTCATGATGGAAAATTCGTCCAAACCGCTCTATATGACAGACCTTTTGAGCTAGAATTATGAAATTTGGCATATAGTCACTTCCTGGGAATAAGTCCTCCCAGAAGAAGGGTTTTTCAAAATTTTAATTAGATTCTTAATTAAAAATTAATCGAAATGTTAGCGTTTTTTTCAATAACTTCGAAGATTATTATTGCACAAAATCCATTCTTACTCCTCTTTAAAATTTAAATTTAAAAAAAAAATGGCTTTTCAGTGATACTGTTTTTATTTCCGAATGTAACCGCACTGTTTTCCGAGCTCGCCACCTAGCGGCCGTTGGAGGAGACGGCCAGTCCATGTTCTGGAGTCGACGATTAAACATGGTGTTCTGCCCCGATGATTGTATATTTTATATGTCCTGAAGTGTTTTGTCCTTCATTGTTTGTCCCTCTATGTTGTGTCCTTTGGTGTTTGATTAAAAGTGTTTAAATGAATCAAGACCCTTTTTTTGAACGTCTACACGTCTACTGTTATTCCTAGCAGGAATTAAATTATGGCGCCCAATGATTTCATGCAGTAGAACCTCGGGAATCCGAACTAATTGCGGCTGACCTTTGTTCGGATTCCGGGAAATTCGGTAAAATACTCTTGATATACCAAATGCAGTAGAGTATTGGCTTTGGGGTACTCTGTAAAAAGAATACGGAAAGAACTAGCAGCGATTCGCACGGTGGTAAACAAGTTGAGAGTAAAAAGAAGATATCTGAGTTTGTTTTTCCTAAGGCGCTGCATTCATTTTTAAAGACCAGTTCGAATATTTCTTTTAGTTAGGAATAAACATTAGCTTTGTTTCTGATTCGTAATCATTACTTTATATTGATTTTTCAGTAAAAAGTTTTCATAAAATTAAAAAAATGATGGGAGGCTGTCTTTTTCAAACAGCCGCTGATGTTAAAGGCGGAGGACTTGACTCTTTTCCGGTTTTCAAAATTTTTTTTGTAACTTCTGTTGTTACCCTTTATCACCAAAATAAGACATTAGTTATGTTTTCAACATATGTTAATTATGTTTATTATTTTTAACATATGTAGTTACCGAGCTATAGAGGATCGCGTCACCAATTCATGCGTATTTTTGCCCAACTTTGCGACTCAGTAGTTGCTGAACTACAATTCCGTTTTTAAGTTTTTTGTAACTTCTGTCCCAGGTAGCACACAATGTTGCCCGATATTGTACACTATTGTGCGATATTATGTAATATTATATGATAATGTTCAATATTATACAATATTGCGAATATTGTTCAATATCGTACAATATTGTACAATATCTTTGTGCTACAGGGGGTTGTTATCCTTTATCTCTAAAACAAGACATTTTTTAACATATGTAGTTACCGAGATATAGAGGATCTCCCATACAACGTTTTTTGCGGCGTTTTGGAATGTGAATCAAATTCCTTCCTGAGATCCCAATGGGAGGAACGTAGTCCTACGTTAAACTGCAAGTGGGATGTCTTCTATTAATTAACGCAGCCTTGGAGCTTTTAGCACGAACTCTTATTTTAGATCCTATATGGGGGTAGGTTGCTTTCCAAAAGGACTTTCAGGAAAAAATTTCCCACACGAACTCTTATTTTAGATCCTATATAGGGGTAGGTTACTTTCCGAAAGGACTTTCAGGAAAAAATGGCCCAAATTTCTGTTTAATAAAACATTAGTTATGTTTTCAACGTATGTAGTTACCGAGATATACACTGTAAAAAATATCCGTTTTTTTCCCGGACTTTTTCCGTATATTTGACGGTTTAAAGCTGTTTTGTTGACAAAACGGTTTTTCCCCGTTTTCCGCTCCAGCCATAAACGGTTTAAAACCATCAGTTCAAATTCTATTTTTCGTCATACGGTATTGCTTTCCGTATAACTTTCCCTTTTCTTAAATGTAATTTTATTGCATTCGTTTCATGTTTTTAATAGGGTTCCATCTCCGCTGTTGTTTACACATGTTGCAGTAACCTGTTGTCACTCATGAAAGCTAACCTTAAAACGCGTGTTCTGGCAATAGTTGATTTTTACACCACTAGGTGGCGCCACTAGAGCTATAGTGACTTTAAAACTCAAATAGATTATTTTTACTTCATTTTCTGAAGTCTCCGGTGGTCTAGTGATTAGAGCGACTGCCTTTTGTTTCTATGAACGCGGTTTCGATCCCCGGCTCGGAGGAGTTCGACGTTTTGTCACCATCTTGCATCGAAATCGTCCAAGTAAGTTCAATTAAAAATTAGATTAATTGAAATTAATAATAAAGCCTTGATTAATTAATATTCCTAATCGATAATACACATCAGCACGTTTCAACTCAACTCGAACAGGAGAAAAACAACTCAACTCAGTCGATGACGTCACTTACTTCGATGATTTAATTTTTAACGAGAAAACTTGATCTCATACGGTAAAAAACCGTTGTGACTACGGATTTACTTCGTAACTTTTACGGAAAAAACTTGTCCCTGTACGGTAAAAAACCGTTGTGCCTACGGATTTACTTCGTAACTTTTACGGTTTTGCACAACCAACCCAGCTGCCGGTTTAAAACCGTAAATTTTACGGGATTTTTTTTTTTACAGTGTAGAGGATCTCCCATACAACGTTTTTTGTGGCGTTTTAGTGAGTGAATCAAATTCCTCCCTGAGACCCCAATGGGAGGAACGTAGTCCTGTGTTAAAAAGATGTTCGGATTATCCGTAATTTCGGATTCCTGCGGTTCGGATTCCCGGGGTTCTACTGTAGTACTTTTTGTTATTTTAGTCACTACTTTTATATAGCATGCGCGTTGCGACGATATTAAAAACATTTTTTGTATGCTCGTTATCGTTGCTACGAGGAAGGACCCATAAATAAACGTTTCAAGGGCAATAAAAAACTATTTATTAACAATAGACAGAAAATACAAAAGGGAATAAAGAGGCATACTTGCCGATCACTTTTCCACACAACCATCAAATTTATTTAGCATTTAACTGAACGCAGGACCAACTTGTTTAACACGGCTTGGCAGAAATCACGTCCCTGCCCGTTGAGCCAGTTCTCGGCACCTGTTTTCACATCGCTGTTTGAAGAGAAAATCTTTTTCCAGATAGGTGTTTGGAACCCAGATTGGGTGCCAAATATGGGCTGTATGGAAAGTTGGGTAGCTCCAGACTTCTGTTATGATTAGAATTTAGGTTTAATTCAAATAAGGCTTATTAAATGCAATTAACCTAATTAGGAATCCCAGGCTCGACCTTTGTCTAATAATTATTTTTTATTAACGTAATCAATTTAACAGTCAGCACGCGACACAAAGAAAGACGATATTAATTTGAAAACTATAACATTAAACTTTATTTACAATATGGATATTTAATTATAAATTTCAGCATTAAATAAAATAAGCCCCGGAAGAGTAGGATCATCTAAAATAGTTAAAACAGTCTGTAATTGTCTCTAGAGATTCGATATCATGAAACGTATTTCAAACTCACCAGGCGACGTCACTCGATTTCCAGTCCAATATTCCTTAAAGTATATTCACTTGTAATTTGCAATCCAAGGTACTAGTAAAACCAAATCACTTAATTGCTTTCTTCGCTCACCGTATACACTGTAAAAAAAATCCCGTAAAATTTACGGTTTTGAACTGCAGCTGGGTTGGTTGTGCAAAACCGTAAAAGTTACGAAGTAAATCCGTAGGCACAACGGTTGTTTACCGCATGAAATCAAGTTTTCTCCGTAAAAGTTAAGTCATCGAAATAAGTGACGTCATCGACTGAGTTGAGTTGTTTTTCTCCGTCTGTTCGAGTTGAAATGTGCTGATGTGTATTATCAATTAGGGATATTAATTAATCAAGGTTTAATTATTAATTTCAATTAATATAAGTTTTAATTGAACTTACTTGAACGATTTCGATGCAAGATGGTGACAAAACTTCTAACTTCTCCCAGCCGGGGATCGAAACCGCGTTCATAGAAATTAAAGGCAGTCGCTCTAACCACTAGACCACCGGAGACTTCATAAAATAAAGTAAAAATAATCTATTTGAGTTTTAAAGTCACTATAGCTCTAGTGGCGCCACCTAGTCGTGTAAAAATCAACTATTGCCAGTTCACGTGTTTTAAGGTTACGGAGATGGAACCCTATTAAAATCATGAAATGAATGCAATAAAATTACATTTAAGAAAAGAGAAAGTTATCGTACGGAAAGCAATACCGTATGACGAAAAATAGAATTTGAACTGACGGTTTTAAACCGTTTATGGCTGGAGCGAAAAACGGTGAAAAACCGTTTTGTCAACAAAACAGCTTTAAACCGTCAAATATACGGAAAAAGTCCGGGAAAAAACGGATATTTTTTACAGTGTATGGTCTCAATAAAATCTTTTTAATTCACACCGTCACTTGGATGATGAAACTATTCTGAGAAATCGGCCACTTAAGGTTTTTGCCGAAACCCACCACTTCGTTTCTTGTTACCTTGTTCTCCGCCGCCCTTTCTAATCTCCACCCCTTTATATATCTCCAGGTCCAATCTCCGTCCTTCTCCTTGTTGAATGGGCCGGTACAGCAAAGGGGTCGTGTCTCTGGCTTGTTTTCTACCCTTCTAGGGTTCAGGGGGTACGTCCCTTTACTCGCGAGGATTCTAGGGAGGTGTCTTGATTCTTCTCGATATATCTATGGTTCACGGGTGGCACCGCCTCTACAAGATTATTCGCCACCATTCTGGAGATTTCTGTTCCAGAAACTTCTCAAGTTCACTATGTAATTCACTGTGTTCTGATTCAAGCAAAATATTACACAACACTTCCCACTTGAACTTGAACTTTTGAAGCAATTTTTGATTTTTGCGAGCAGTATGGGTATTGTCATGCAGGAGAATGATACCATCACTCAGCATGCCAGGGCGTTTGCGTCGGATGGCTTCACGATGGCCCAGTGACTATTTTCTTTTTCCGAAATTGAAGGAACACTTATCTGAACAAGGTTCTCTTCAGACAGTGATGTGAAAACAGCTACCGAGAACTGGCTCAATGGGCAGGGACGTTATTTCTACCAAGACGGGTTAAACAAGTCGGTCCTGCGTTCGAATAAATACATAAATGGATTTGGTAATTATGTAGATAATGGATCGGCAAGTATGCTTCTTAATTCCTTTTGTTTTCTCTGCCTAATGTTAATAAATAATTTTCTTTATCCCTGTAAACTTCTTTTTGGATCCATCCTCGTACATAATTAAGAGTGAATTTTTAAAACTAACATAAGGAGACAGACGAATCATGACGATGTTTCGGAATAGACATTCGAATCTACTTCAATATTCTGAAGGGAGAACCTTCGGTATGGAGTTTTCAATCAGCTATTTCCGGTCATCAGCGTCTGGTTCGATACTGCAACCTTCCAATTTGCGTGATCAATTGGAAGGAAAGTTTTTGATGTGAGCATGCAGTCACATGACTCCCGTAACTGCAAACAAGGGTCATTTTTTTCAATCTCCGATGGATCATAAAAAAAAGAGAAGAGTGGAGAACAAAATTAATCGACAAATCGAACATAATCGATATGCAGATTCAGGCATTTTTACTTTCTCGTGTACAAAGTATACAAAGAGAAAGTATTGTAATGGTCAAAAAATTCGAACTCGAGATTTTGACGAATCTCCACGTTTTAGACCTCCCTGAGCTCGAAAAACACAATTTTGGAATTATGTCTGTCTGTCTGTGAACACGATAACTCGAAAACTATTAGAGCTACGGGGATGAAATTTGGTATGTGATCTTGACACTTAATTTGTAGGTTTCTATCAAATTTTGGACAAAATCCGTCAACGGAAGTGTCTGTCTGTCTGTATGCCCGAAGTCATTCGAACACTATAACTCAAAAACTTGAATAACTAGATGGATAAAATTTGGTACACAGTTTTATCATCATGAATGTAGGTCCGTATCAAATTTTGGGCCAAATTCGTCGAAGGGTTGACTGTCTGTCGGTCTGTATAATCGCATATTTCTAAACATTATAACTCGTAAACCCTACGGCTTTGATAAATAAAAACTGGAACGAGACCTGCTAATATTAATTGTAGATCCATGCCCAATTTTCGTTTCAATCGGTCGAAAAAAAGGTGTTCAAATCGCCTATTTGTCTTTTCTCATCACACAAGGCCGAGATCACTCATGACGCGAGGCCGTTATTGCGTAATTGCTCGATTCACTTGCGCGCTAATCCTTTTCCTTTCTACCCACGCCTTTCGCCTCCAGGCTTCGATTCCCAAGCTTTTTTTCTCCACTGCGTTAGGAACCTTGTTCGTTTTAATGCCTTTTAGCTTATTTTTTCTCCACATGTGTTAGGAGTATACGAAAAAGTTTAGGGGAGACCACTCCTGCTGGTTCATATTGGTGGGCCAGGTTTCAAATCCCCCTCTTCGAAGAACGCTGCCGCCAATGATGTGAGATGAGGATATTCAAAGTAACGTTAAGGCGCGTTTTTCTGGAAACTTTGGCCTCTTAGCCAGTTCTCAGATTCAGGGAAGAGATGAAAATCGTTCGTCGCTAAGTCGGGGCTGTATGCTGGTGATCACACACGTCCCATTTAAACTGCTCCAGAAGCTGCTGGGTTACAACAGCATTGTGAGGGCGGGCGTAGCCATGAACGAGGACAGCTCCAGAAGCCAGAATGACTCTTCGCAGTCTTCGTAAAGTCTGGCAAGAAACAGCTGCATTCATCGTTTTCCACAAATCAACCTTCTGCTTGAATAAAGCGAATAACACTACGCAACTCGCCCTTGGAGGGAGCATCACTTTTACCAGCCATGTTTATACTGGCCAGCTGGTTTCGGCAGTGGTTGAGGTCATGGTTAGAGACATGCGCAGTCGCCCACCACGCATCCCCACCTCCTACCACTTGTCTGTCTGTTTAGCGGCTCGATCGGGGGTTGAAAAAACAGACCCCTGTATCTAACTGAACGTTTCTTAGACCACGTTTACCCTGAGACAGTTACTGGCCTTAATAAGGGAGAGGCTACAAGACCACAACAAAATCTCGCCACCTGTCAACATTCTGACGCTAATGACAGGCTCATGCGCAGACCTTTGGGAAACTGGGAGATTAAAATGATCAACGACTCGTCGTGTCCTTTTCTTTCTCCCTTTCTGCGCATGGGTATTCTTTGACGTCAGAATGTTGACTGGTGATGAGAGTTTGTTGGGGTTGCGTGGCTCCCTCATTTTGAGCGCATGGCATACATCATGTGAGCACAAAATGACTTCATTTCAGAAAACCTATTCCCCCACGGGTAGTTATCGCTTTTGTGAGAGAGCATCGCTTCCCTTCTTCGAGTTATTGTTTCAACGCCAAAAGGAAAACGATCGACGTTGGATTTCCAAACTTTTCGACCAGCACAGTCCAATTCTTATCGTATGTTCGCATTGACGTTGGGTTTTGGAGCGAGGCGCTCCAAATGAAGTGGAAGGGTCTCACCGTGAATGTCCAGCTTAATGTGCGCTAAGCGCACCGAGCATCAAACTAAACAAACATCAAACATGAATTCGTTTTTTACTTTCTCGTATACGAAGTATACAAAGAGAAAGTGTTGTAAACGTCGAAAAATTCGAACTCGAGATTTTGACGAATTTTAGACCTCCATGAGTCCGAAAAACACAATTTTGGAATTATGTCTGTCTGTCTGTTTTTGTGTCTGTCTGTCTATGAACACGATAACTCGAAAACTATTAGAGATACAAAGACGGAATTTGGTATGTGATCTGTACACGTAATTTGTAGGTTTCTATCAAATTTTGGACAAAATCTGTCTACGGGAAGTCTATTTGTCGGCGTTTACTTGAACACTATAACTCTACATCTTAAATAGCTAGATGGATAAAATTTGGTGCACAATTTTATCATCAGGAAAGTAGGTCCGTATCAAATTTTGGACCAAATCCGTCAAAGGGTTGAGGGTATCGCATACTTTTCGCATACTTTGTATAATCGCATACTTTTGAACACGATAACTCCTAAATGCTATGACTTAGGTGAATGAAATTTGAAATGTGGTCTTCTTATCTTAATTATAGATTTGTTTCCAATTTTAGTTTGAAACCGTTGAAAAAAAGCGGTTCAAATTGCATATTCGGTTAGTTCTTGGGAACTGCAAAATTAATCTGTCGTTTTCCTTTTAGGTGACAAATCCTCCATATTTATGACTCCTCCTCCTCCTCCACCTCCTAAGGAAATGGAGCCTCCTCTTCCAGAGTTCTACCACGATCCGTCTTTTCCAGTGACGTCCTTTGATATGGCCATGCACAAAATGCATTGGGAACTTCAGAAGTACGAGCATGATAAGGAACACGTAAGTTAATAATTGTTATTATTTGGTAATAAATAGCACTCTTTTAATACACTGAAGTAAATGTCGCCGTGGTCGGCCCGAGGGGGTTGCGAACCGTGGCAGCGCGAAAGGCCACTCGCCGATGACAGATTTTGCAAAATCAAAATTGAGTGCATTGATTTATTTGACGAACACAAAATTTGTCGTCGAGTGTCGCCTTCCAGAACACAATATTACATATTTATGCAGGATTCCGTTCAATAAACAAAATGCCCACGGAAGGGTTACCTTTAAGGGGTAAGTAGATCGGGTTTATGTCTAGGGGATTTAAGGGTTTTATTACATAAAATTTAGAACAAAATATTACATAGAATAAATGAGTCGACTTCGAGTTGAATACAAAAAACATTTATTAAAGTACTATAGGGAGAATTTACAGGGGGAAAAGATATATACTCAAAAAGTTTATGTGAGCGTTGAAAGTTTACATGAAGTCATATTTACTAGGTGAGCCAGATTAATGAGGTATAGATGTTAAGGGTTAAAAATATTACGGCATTAGAGATTATATATTAGAGAGCCATAAGCAAAGTGAGAAGGGACATAGTTACCCTAGTGGGAAGATCGGTGGCTTAACTGCGCCAACAAATCGCAGGGTATCTGAATGCAATCGTGGCGTATCTGAATACAATCGCGGCGATGTTGTTTTCTTGCCAAGAATTAAATTAGCCACCAGTGACGTGAATCTACCATTCGTTCTCAACCGCCGCCAGTTCCCGTTAATTCCAGCTTACACGATGACTATCAACAAATCGCAAGGGCAAACTTTCGATCATGTTGGAATTTCCCTCGATGAGCCTGTCTTTTTCACATGGACAGCTCTAAATTGCACTTTCAAGGTCTAGGATTCCCAATCAAGTTAAAATTTACACAAAGACATCTGAACTACAAGGGAAATTATTACACAAAGAAAAATACTTCGAACGGAATGCTGTTTACCAAGAGGTTTTTTAAATAAAGAAATATTTAAATAAAAAAAATATTTCCTGTCATAAAACATATGTTTATTTTATTTGTTTTCAATCAATGTTAAACATTTCTCTCGCATATATCTCTATTTAAACACGTCAAATTTGACGGGAAATCTCTCGATTGAAGAGGCAATTTGCACCCGTCATACCATGATGGGTGATTTTCTAGTATGTAATTAAATGACATAGTACATTTGTCAGATACCAAAAGTTTCATGATTCAAATCTTAATATAAATAAAAGTCATTGTGGGTATGTATGTGTGTATGTTCCACATCTCCTCCTAAAATACTGCAGCAATTTCAACCAAATTTTGCACTCTTATTATTTAAGACAAGAGGAAGAATATTGTCAACTTTTCGAAGTCCAAAAGTTAATTAAACAGTCAGTAAATTAGAAATTAACCGAAAACTTTTTTCCGTATTATCTTCGGAGCAAATTATCCCCCCAAAATTATTTTTATACTATCTTAAAGTTCAAAATTTTACCATTTCAATGATAGCAATTTTATATATGTGAAATGTTTCCCTCAACTTTTATTAATTTTTCAAAATTTAATGAATAAATTATTTACAGCAGACGATTCTTAAATAAAGCAAACTAGGGGGTTACTCCCCCCTACTCACTCCGCTCGTCAACCCCCAAGATTCACGCTGTGATTCTTTTGGAATCACTACGTGATCCCAGCTCGCTTTTCTCGCTCGCTGTACAGTCGTGTGTGCCTGTTAGTAATAGGAAATTATAAATACATTAATTACTAAAAGTAAATCTAAATTATTTGAATAACAGGAAGTTCTAACTAAATTCTTTTTGAAGAAATTAGAACTAAATTTGAAGGGTACCCAGTTTTACCCCACTCTTTCTCACACATTTTTATGGAGCACCTTGTATTTACAAAGATTTAATTTAGTATTTAATATTATTATATTTATTTTTGCTATTTCTTAGATCGTGCAATTTGTGAAAATGACTCCCTTGGTTCGGGATACTCAAATACTGACGCAAGAACTGGAGGCTCTGGTGAAGTTGTACCTTCCTGATGTCAACGCGGAAAACATGGGTCCTCTCATAGCGTACCACGCACTGAACGATTACATCGAGATAACCGAAAGGAAGCTAAAAGAAAGATACGGTGAAGAGGTGACGCAAAGAATTTCTCTTTTTGAATTGTATTTCGCTGTTGAATAAGATGTCCGCAGTTCAGTAGAGTAGCTAAAGAGGGGAGGAGTGTGTGGTCCGCCCCTAGGTCACGCCCGGGCGGCACTTCGAGAGTGGCGGCAAAATCAAATATGCCGGAAAACGATTTTATAATCCTATAAGTACAATATTGTTACAATACATTATACGGTATAATATTGTTACGATGCATTATACTGTACAATATTGTTATGATAGACTAGTTTAGTTATATTAACGTCGTCCCGTTTTGCAGCAACACGAGGGCTATTTTGGGGCGGACCTCGTACTTTTTGATCAGCGGACAGATGACGAGGACGACACCTCCCTCTCCAAACTTCCGCACCACGCCAGCGGGATGACGGTTGGCCCCCTACGTATGATGCATCTGCAACAGGCCCCCTACACAGCGGATCTTCAATGGAATCGGGTTTCGAACCTGGAACGCTCCGGCCCCACAGCCGAGACCTTACCACTTGGCCTCCGCGGCCATGATGATGCTTATGTAGTAAAATATATAACATAACACCACTCCATGCCCCTGCAACTATAACCATAAGGTTATTTAAGCAGTGACGTGGTCATGAAGTGGAAGAAAAATCACAACACCCGAGGGCGTGACCGCTCTTAAAACATAACAATTCTCTATACTGCTGCCTAATTAATGTAGTAAAATGCTTACGAAGCGAAATATTTCCCTTTCTTGTGCAAAGCAATATACCAGGGGCGTAGCGACCGAGGGGCAAGGGGGTACAGATGCCCCGAGCGCAGATCTTACGGGACGCCAAGGAGTCAAAACATTATTGAGTTTGTGTCACTTTTTGAAGCAATTATGATAAAGGGATGTAAAAATACCATTTTCCGGATACGCTTGCTAAGCCATTAATAATGACTGGTGTGAAGGCCGCGGTGTTCTAATGGTAAGGTCTCGACTTTGGAACAGGAGGGTTGCAGGTTCGAAACCCGACTCCACTGAAGATTCGCCGTGTATGTGGGTCTGTTGCCCATTAAATCATACGTAGGGGCCAAACGTCCTCCTGTCCGGAAGGTTGGAGTGAGGAGTGCCAGCTCGACCCCGCTATCCGACCTAACGCCACCTAGAACCCCCGATACCTATGACTCAGTGGAGGTTCGTCCATTAGGTCTGAAGAGCTGTATCACCCCCTGAAATTATTTTTTAAACTTGTATTTTTCGTTTTGAATCTTATTTGATTACTTTTTTCACTCTCAGAGCTCAATGACTTACGAAAATGCAAAAAAGTAATAAAAAATTGAAATAAGGCATAAAATGAATCGAAACGAAGAGAGACGCAGGTCTGAGCTGCAAAATGACCTGCCCCCACTGAGCTGAAAATCCGGAGTGAAAAATCAGCTCCTTCTTCCTTTAGCTTAGACGGGCTGTGGGCTGAAAGTCGACGCAGCTCTGGCTGGCACGGAGCCAACTGAACGAAAGAGAGATGCTCTTTCTAATATGTTTTTCTTTTTTTCCTCGCTCTCACACAAGTTGCGATCTCACTAGATGTTTATGAGTTTCGGTTCGTGTTGAGACGATAGTTTCGAGCAAATAATATTATTTTAAAACTTTCAAATTTTTAGAGTATTTCAGTAAAAAATGTATTTAATATGTTTTAGCTTAAAAATAAATTTTCTGTATATGAGTTATTTGATATTCATTCGTTTAAAGCATTTTTCCAACTGGAAGTGTACGCCTATCTCTTATGGTTTAGAAATTAGCTATAGGACGACTTTTAGAGTGGACATCTTGTACATAAATAGCTAAGTTAATATACAGGGTGTCCGATTCAAATGTCCCTAATTTGGAGAGGTCGCTATACTTAACAGAAAGTTAAAAAGCATAAGAAAAATTTAAAATTAGATAACAGTACTCACAAAGTTTTTATTAAATAATCAGTGCACTTCCAAGTGCGCTCCCTTAGTAACCCTGAGGATATCCAGCCTGTAGTTCAGTTCCAGCAAAATGCTCGAAAATGCGTGCCCCAGCATCTTGTTGGAAGATATCAGTGGGCTGTAAATGCTGCATTTGGGGTATTGCGTAACTTTGCAACATGTCCAGGTAACTGTTTGCCGTCACAGAAATCTCAGCAAAGAAAAATGGTCCTATGACTGTATCATGTGAAAGATCACAACACATTGATTTTTGGACTGTTTCTTTCCACTTCCTGTACTGCATGGGGACTTTCTGAGCCCCAAATTCTGCAGTTGTGCTTATATTCACTTTGTTGCTCACATGAAATGTTGCTTCATCTGAAAAAAATGACGCGGTTTAGAAAATCGTATTCATTTTCGATGTGAGATAACACCTCCGCAGAAAATCCAACACTCTGCGGCAGTTTCTGTTCAATCTGTATTTTGTACGCATACAACCGCAGTTTTCATATATACGAGAAAAATAAAAATTGTCGCCAAAATCTAAGAATTCAACAGCCAATTTTGCCTAATATCGCCAACGTATAGCTAATAGATTTTTTAAATTGACTGTTCAAATTAGGGACATTTGATTCGGACACCCTGTACAGTTGTGCTTTGGAAAATTCCTACGCAAATTTACTTAGCATAAGTGGCGAATCCAGGGAAGTGTTAAGTGTTCCCAGAGCCAAACCAGAAGACTTGATCTTCTTCAAATCACTACACCTGTTTGTTCTTAATTTCTGTTTTTGCTTTCTGGCTTGACAGGCTCGAAAATTTTCCCGCTTTTATTGTCATTTCACTCGTACTTGTAGCATTGACGCGGTTGAAAGCATTTTTTGGCTTGTCATTTCATTGTGTTTTTATTAAATTATCGAAAGTACTGTAGTGTCCTTTGTGATCCTTATTGTCAGGTGAGGAAAGTCTGTAAATTTAAATTTTTAAAAAATTTAAATTTACCATGGTGTTTGATATTGGATAACCTTAGCCCTTTGGCATTAGTGATTAGTGTTTTGCCAAATTTGGAGACGTCACGATGCACAGTGGTGAAATATAGGAAAAAGCTGGCCAAAAAGGGGTTTTTGAAACTTATTAGTAAAGCCGTAAGAGTTAATTATATTGATATTACAATATATTGCGCTTCTTTTTGTGTGCTTTCCGACATGTTAACAACACGCACTCTGCCATGGCACTTCGGTAAATTTCTGAGTTCTTTTCAAAGCTGTAGTGTTTCTTTCTTATAGTGTTGTTATAATTTAGGGTTGTTTACCCTCTTCTTTTTAAACAATTAGGCTTCATGGATGGTTGGTGCTGTAAAATCTGCTTAAACGTGATGAGCTAGTCCAAAGTCTAGCTGGCCACTTAATTGTTGAAATTTAAAAATTTGGATTGTCTTTTTCAAGTACTGTTAGTTTTAATTCATGTACAATTCACTATATTTTTAGTCTTAAATGTGACTATATCCCTAAGCTCATATTGGTATATCTTAGTACTAGTTGAACCCGCGAAGAGAATCTGCGTTCCATTGTACGCGAAAATCAAAAATAAAGAAGTTGAGAAAAGATGGCGATTTAGCGCTCTAAGAACATTTACCAAGACGAAGAAAAAAACATCCAAGCAGTGTGTGCATATAACGGAAAAGTACGCAGTATACAATATTCACAATAGTAAGTTCCATGCTCACCACGATTTGTGTATTAACACAATTTTCCCTTCGCCGATTTAAACTATTTTGACATTGATCTGAAAATTTTCTGGTTTGCAAGAGCCCATCTGCTTCATTTCTAACTGATCTTTTATATCTGAAGTTTCATTGTATTGTAAGAATATTGTGAACTGTATGTAAAACTCATGTTTTTCCGAGAAAAAAAACTGGTTTACATGGGAACAAATACAGTAGCAGGATATGCCTATGAAATTATGCCTAACAAGGTGGAGACTACCGGTTTAGTTTTGTAAACAAACCGATCGTTGCCACAGGCAAAAGAGAAATTAACACCTTTTCTGTTCCACGTTCTTAGCGATTTATATGTATATATTTGTATGATTAATAATAAGGTGATGTGAATTTAATTTTAATTTTTAGATTAATATATGTATATATTGAAAATATAATACATGTTTTGATTATTTGAAATATTTAACTATATATATGGTTTTAAATTATTTATAGTATAGTTAAAACTGAAGTTTTTGCAAAAAAATTACAAAATTGATATTTGTTTTCCTTTTGAACATAATGCTTTGTCATTTAATTTACTTAGGTTATAATTAATATATATTAGTATCAAAGTTTTCTTTATTATATTTTTGTTCGTTTTCATCTAGTGGCTTGTTTTCGATATGGAACCTCGTCAATAAGGTATGCGGGGGATAATAATTATATAATTTTAATATTTAACATTTTTGATCAACTTTTTCGTATATTTCACCACTTTTATGACCTCAACTTCCCCCAACCAAAATCCTGGATTAGACATTGCATAGCATATAAACAGAGCGTAAAATGTGGCAGGAATTTGACTCCCGTTTGAGATCTATCATTTCATCTACAACATTTATTTTTAGGCCTCCTACGGGTACAGATATCCAGAAATCACCGAAGAAGTGTTGGCAGCCCAAGTTCGACTACACAAACAAAAGTGAGTGCAATTAACCATATGGATTTGTTACGCTTGTTGCATTCTTTTCAGTCAGAAAATGGCGTAACAAAAGATTTATTAAAAAATTAGTTGAACCCTTAAAGGCCCAGTGTTTCCTTTAAGCAGCATATCCTAAAATCTTGTCTCTAAATCCAGTCTTCTAAAATCTTGAGAATAAGACTGAAGCTCTATTAGGATACATATTGAAAATTTTGCTAAGCATATAGATGGCAGCCTGAGTGATGGTAAAAAATCTATATATTAATACGTGAAGAAAAAACTTTGTACCCCTTTTTAAGCACATTGCGCGCACGGAGGAGTGTGAGATTTGGCATAGTTCAAATGGAGCAGGAGTGCAGAAAGATAAAATTTATGTATAATATGTGTTACAAATACATTAAATTAAATAAAATAAAACATTCATTGTTTGCGTTCATACTGAATGTCAAACACATAAAAGTCTGTGGTCAACTGTCGGACAACATTTATTTTTTTAACCGCCCGGTTTTTTTTTGTTTCAATGAAAAATATATAAAAAATACGAAGCACGTATTCTTTATTTCATTTTTTGTATTAATTTTTTATTTAAATTTTATATAATTTGAAAAAGATAGGCAAATTAACTGTGTAGCCTTGGCGAAACCTGGCCAGTATAGCAATAAAAAAAAATTCACGGAAATGTCAAAAAACGCGTTATTGTTTTTTAAATATGACTTAACCAAGCTATACCTCATTTTTCCTATCGTTCTTATTTTTCAAATAATTCGAAAATGAATGCATAATGACGTATTTCTACACGCTCGCAGCTGACGTAATAGAACAAAATTCAAAAAAATTATATGCAATGATTATAGAGGTAAACTCTTTGACAAAAGAACCTCAATAACGTTCAAACTTAAAAAATTAATGAATTACGATCGAATTTCGACCGCTGGGCGACCTCTAGTAAAAATAAATTGATGTTTTTCACTTGGGGCTGTATCTTTTTAGCTTTCTTTGCGCGCTTGAGAATATCATATTTTATTCTACAATACTGAAGAAAATTCCTTATCCGTATTATTAGTTATTAAAATTCATCTGTCTTTGAAATTATAGAATTTTATCAAAGAAATTTTTTCTGAATTAAAGACCAGTATTGTCACTTGGTAACAAACTGTTTTTAGGCCATAATTGGGAACATTTTTTCCCCGATTGTGTTTCTAGAGCACCACACCACGCCACCATTAAAAGATCATATATATTTGATATTTTAATTTTTTAACTTTCTTAAACCATTTTTAACGACACCTCATTTTTAATTACTTCTACTTCCATCGTAATAAGCGCACTACAACTTTCATTTCGAGTCACGAGTCTTTCCGGGGAAATTCCCTTCTTTGGGTACTTAAACTTTCTGCACATTCTTGTCTGCCCTTTTGACTCCAACATGTAAACGAATAACAACGTCGCGCTGCTTCGCGTGTTACCTCTTTAATTCTGGTCATGGATAATAGCAAATTATGATTCTTTTACATACTAAAAACTAACCTAAATTATCCTCAATGATGGAATAAAGAAGTTTGAGCCAAATATTGTATTTTCCCTGACCAAAATGGATTACATGTCACCTTTAAAGCCTGATCTTACATATATGTATAACACTTTGCCCATGTTATCTTGTGAACGCGATAACTAGAATGATTTTGATTGGATGTGAGCATAGCGAACGTATGTTCTCCTTCCTTACAACATAGCGAAGGATATGTTGTAGGGAAAGGGAAAATCTCGGCCGAGTTCATAGGTGGACCATACAGCTCTAAGGGCGAGGAAATGGTTGAAATTTTCATTTTCCAGTAACTCATAGTTTTCCTTCCCTTTTCATAACTCCCTTTTCGTTATCTGTATTGAAGGTGCTAGAAAGACAATTCAAACCAGCGGGAGTGGTCTCCCCTAAATTTCTCGAATACTCCCTAACATATGTAGAGGAAAAAATAAGCAAAAAGGCAATAAAGCGAACAAGCGTCCCTAACGCAGTTGAGAAAAAAAATTAGCGAAATGTGAAGGTCTTCAGTGAAAGAGCGTGGGCACAATTTGGCAGTGAGGCAAGATCAGTCGGTCTTTTTTTTGCATCGCAGAATATTGAAGACAGCGAAAATGCAAATTGAACGCCTTTTTTAAACCGATTGACACAGAAATTAGGCACAAATCTACAATTAAGGTTAGAAGGCCGCATGCAAAATTTTATTTATCTAAGCAATTTTGTTAAGAAGTTATTGCGATCAAAAGCATGCGATTATACAGACCGACAGACAGTCAACCCTTTGATGGATTTGACCCAAAATTCAATACGGACCTACATTCCTGATGGCAAAACTGTGTACCAAATTTTATCCATCTAGCTATTCAAGTTTTTGAGTCATAGGGGTGAACGCGGACGGACAGACAGACTTTCCGTGGACGGACTTTGTCCAAAATTTGATAGAAACCTACAAATTATGCGTAAAGATCACATACCAAATTTCATTCCCGTAGCTCTAATAGTTTTTGAGTTATCGTTTTCACAGACAGACATGATTCGAAAATTGTGTTTTTCAGACTCGGGGAGGTCTAAAACGTGGAGATTCGTCAAAATCTCGAGTTCGAATTTTTTGTCTATTACAATACTTTCTCTTTGTATGCTTTGTATCCGAGAAAGTAATTAGCCAAATTATCACCTCATCATTGCGAACAACTTTTTCACTGAAAGCTTTTCAACAGCTTAGAAGAAGGGGTTGAAAAGTAATTTTTAACTCCCAACTTCGACTGCTTTCTAACTTATGCATGTGGCCACTCGTTGGACAGCTCTCAGCAGCTGTATTCTCTTCTACTCTCTTTCATTCTTGTATATTCAAACCTTATGAAAGTAGAGGAGAAAATGGCGGATTTGGAGTGAAATTTTCTTTTCCTTCCACTTCCGCACAAATTTTCCATGGAATTTTTTTTTTGAATCTTTAACACTAGCTGATCCCGCACAGAGCATCTGCGCTTCGTTATATGCACATCATGCATTTTCGGCTAAATTGGCGCTTTCTGGCTCCTGACGCCTCAGCTCGCCAAAAATACAGCGCGCGTCATCGTCAAGAAAGAATTTCAGCCAAGTTGGCGATTCAGAGTTCAAAGAAAATTCTCCAAGACAAAAAAAAGGCGTCGAGCGGTGTGCGCATAACGGAAAAGTAGCCAATATGCAATGTTGACAATAATAATCTTCACGATGTTCACCTCAATTTGTGAATTTAACACTATTTCCCCATCGTTGAGCTGAACGTTCTATGGCTCGCGTGAGCCCATCTGCTTCATTTCTAACTGATGTCTTTAGAATAATTTCATTCAAAGTTTCATTATGTTGTAAGAAATATTTTGAACTCTACGTCTTAAACTCATTTTTTTCGAGAAAAGATTCTTTACACTAGATCGAATATAAAGTATGCTATACTTATGAAGTTACGCCTAACATGGCTACTGGTTTTGTTTCGGGATCAAACAAATCGTTGCCATCGGCAGAAAGGAAATTAGCCTCTTTTCTATGTTACGTATGTTAGCGTTTTATATTACTAATATAATAGCCCAGATCTTCCGTTAACGCTCTGACGTCACCAACAATAAAACTCTCGCCATAGCACTGAGAGACGTTGAACAGTATTATTTCATTGTTAGAGAACCTAAATTTTAGTCATTTTAAATTTAAAAGAGTAATTGTCGTTCTAATTTCAAATTTAATAGCTGTAAAATAGTGAAATCAAATTTTCCATCGATTGATATAAAATTTATCTCGCTACGATCAATAGTTCCCGAGAAATTTTAAATTATATTAATCCTATATTTCAAATTAATTTCAGTTTTTAATAGAAAGTAGTAAATTACGCCAGTGGTATATCATGCGCGTGATATAGTTTGGACGCCAAATTGTATCTGAATGCAATCGTGGCGATGTTGTTTTCTTGCCAAGAATTAAATTAGCCACCAGCGACGTGAATCTACCATTCGTTCTCAACCGCCGCCAGTTCCCGTTAATTCCAGCTTACACGATGACTATCAACAAATCGCAGGGGCAAACTTTCGATCATGTTGGAATTTACCTCGATGAGCCTGTCTTTTCACATGGACAGCTCTATGTGCACTTTCAAGGTCTAGGATTCCCAACACGTTAAAATTTACACAAAGACATCTGTTAGTACAAGGAAAATTATTAAACAACGAAAAATACTTCCCACGGAATGTTGTTTACCAAGAGGTTTTTTGAATAAAGAAATATTTAAATAATATGTAAATAAAAAAATATTTCCTGTCGTGAAACATATGTTTATTTTATTTGTTTTCAATCAATGTTAAAAATTTATCTCGCATATATATCTATTTAAACACGTCGAATTTGAAGGGAAATCTCTCGAATGAAGAGGCAATTTGCACCAAATCAAACTATGACGGGTGATTTTCTAGTATATATACAGTGGCTCCCAAAAGTGTTCGTACACTTACGATTTTCAATGAAATAGGGCTCTATCCATTAATTAAAATTAATATTTCAGAATAGGTATTTAATAATAAGATCTATAATCTATTCTTAACAAAACTACATGAAATATTTTTAAAACATAATAAAACTTTATTTTTAAGAAATCAATAATCAGAAAGTAACAAAAACTTTCTCACAAAAGTCTTCGTACACTGAAATATTTTCGGATAAATTCCTAATTTAAACTATCGTCTGTCGCTTTATTTTTATTTTTGCATGGTGGTGGCATTTAAAAAATCGTTTGGCTTTAATTTTTGCTTGCTTACACCGTAATATTCTATTTATTATTTAAAAATGGCTCATAGTCGTAAAGAAACAGCAACCAGCATTCGATAATTGATTATTTTTCATCATAGTAGTGGTAAATCAGTTCGGAATATCTCTAAAGTAGTTAATTTATCCCATTCTACAGTGTAGTATGTGATAAAACGCTTTAAAGAAGAAAATCGGATCGAAAACAAGGTAAGAAAAGGTCGACCGGCAAAGTTAACGAAACGTGATCAGAGATTTATAATTAGAAAATTTGTGAAAAATCCATTTTTGAGTGTTTTATAAGTTTCTGAAGAATTTAATGAAAAATTTTCTACTTCAATTTCACCTGAAACTGTTCGACTAGTGCTAAATGGGTTAAATGGGCATTTTGCCCGTAGAAAATTTTTGGTTAGTGCGAAAAATAAAAAGCTTAGGCTTTCCTTCGCAAAATCAATGTTAAATAAACCCGGAATAATGTCTTATTTGAAGATGAAAGCAAATTTAACACTTTTGGTTCCGATGGACGTATAATGGTATGGAGAAGAAAAAATTAGGAACTTAATCCCAAGAACTTAGTTGGAACAGTTAAGTTTGGCGGTGGAGGTGTCCTTGTGTGTGGGTGCATGTCAGCAACAGGACTAGGTAATTTGGTATTTATTGATGGCATAATGAATCATGCTCTTTATTTAAATATTTTAAGAGACAATTTAAAATTATCAACCCAAAATTTGGGTATTGGAAACAACTTTGTTTTTCATCAAGATGACGAACCTAAGCACACTGCTCCCAACGTTCGCCTCTGTTGTCTCTATAATTGTCCACAAAATTTGAAAACACCACCTCAATCGCCAGATTTAAACCCAATAGAACATATTTGGAGAGAACTGGAGGTTAGAGTACGAAAACACGACATTAAAACGAAAAGCGATCTAAAAACAGTAATGATGGAAGAATGGATGAACATTGATGCAGAAATTACTTTAAAACTAGTGAAATCTATTCTCAAACTTTTAAAAGCTGTTGTGGATGCGAAAGGATATCCTACTAAATATTAATTTAACAAAAAATTAGAATGTTTATTAATATGTAGAGATTTTTTTAAAGTGTACGAAGACTTTTGTGAGATAAAATTTTTGTTCCTTTTTTTTTATTGATTTCTTAAAAATAAAGATTTACTATGTTTTAAAAATATTTCATGTATTTTTGTTAAGAATAGATTATAGATCTTATTATTAAATACCTATTCTGAAATATTAATTTTAATTAATGGATATAACCCTATTTCATTGAAAATCGTAAGTGTACGAACACTTTTGGGAGCCACTGTATATAGATTGAATTTAGACTTGAATCAGCCTGTTTTTCAAGCCATACACATATTAGGGGACACACGCAGTTACGTTTGCTATGCGATTGTGGCTTCCTATCGACTCCATTGGAGCAAAGATTCCAATGATGAGTTCACTGAATTTTTCATAACGCTTTTACTATGGATTCTAATTTTTAAAAAAAATCGACGATGCTTCGGCTAATGTGACTCTAATTCTTGTTGGAAACAATAACTCTAATGAACATTCTTCGCATGCATTATCATAATTAAATTCAGTGTTCTCTTTCCTCATGATTCCCTATTTCACTTTTTTCAGAGCCCTCGACGCCATCGACAGTTACAAACGAGGTTATTTGTTCCTCAAAAGGGAGCTCGAGAAGGCGGAGGCGCAGTTGGCGAGATGTGAACTGGAATTACAAGCAGAAAAGTAAGCATCTATGTATTTAAAATTAATAGCAAAAACCAAAAAACCGTTCTCCCAGCCCCAACCTTTGGACCGATTTCGACAATTTTTATTTTATATAAAAGATCATTACCCTCATATACGTCATTAATGGATCACCGGGCATCAGTCTTAAGGGGCGCCATGGAGACAAAATTTTAGTGTGTTTGTGTCAATATTTCAAATGAATTGTTAAGAGGGTGCGACACAATAACAAAATGCCCCAAACCCCATTTACCCTACATAAGCCACTGATGGCGAGCGAGGGGCGGACGCATTATGTCTCGGTTCCACTTGCTCTCGTCACGCCACTGAATGCTAGCCAGGCTACGGAGAGAGGGGGTTATCTGGTAAATGTGGAGTTTACGGTTTACACCTGTTTCTCGTCAATTTTTCGTGGCGCAATTTCATGTGCCGTCGCCAAATACTGTTTTGGATTTGCAGTGCGATTCTTATTGCTCTATTGCGCATGCGTCACCTGAAAAGGGGAGATTAAGCACTCAATGCTTGCGGCATTTCAAGTGTGTACTGGCAATTGTTTTTAACTTAAAAAAACATCATTGCTTTCGCTTTCGCTTTCAGCATAGCAGGTAACTAGTGGTTTCGCTTTTTCATTGAATGTTATAAATCTAGATTTTTTTAAAAATTCCGAAAACGAGAATTTCCGCACGCAATGCCTGCGGAATTTCAAATGTGTACCGGGCAAATTTTTTTAACTTATAAAAGCATCGGCGGCATCGCTTTCAGCATAACGGAATACTCGTAGCTTCGCTTATTTACTGAGAATCAAAACACGCAGAATAAAATACACAGTACTGAACCTATATTCAAACCGAAGAATTCCAAACGAAATTATATTCAAATTCGAATGAATCGACCAATCACATCGAAGAGATGAACAAAACAGTCCAATCGAAACGAGGCGCAATATGGCGTGATGTGCAAAACACCGATGAAAAGATTAATTTCCGCGCATGCGCGCATCTCACTCGTTAAAAATATTACTTCGCAACCAAAACAAATGTTCTCTCATCGCCGTTCTTGGCGGCAAAGAGTTGGCGATCCTAAGATTAACGAAGTAAGTGGGTACCGTAAACTCCACATTAACCGGTTGTCTATTCTAACCTCCAATGCAGGTGTTTTCTGCGTGCAGTGGCATAGTGACTGGGAAGCAAGGGGTATGGACAAACCGGCAACCACTCTAAGAAGGCAATGGTGGCAAGACATGCATATTTGTCACTTTTAAAAATTAACTCTGATGAGGGGGCGAAAAAATAACCCCGGGTGCTGCTTATTCTTGCCACGCCACTGGCAGTGGAGCAGTCGGTCATCTACTTTTTGGTGAAAAATTAAATTTTTATTTCCTTTTAGTTTCCTGAAACTAGGAATTATTAAAAAAAAGCAATAGTTTCCTGGAGAGCTAGCTAATTTTGTAACTAAACTTTTAAATTTTGTTGTGTACCCCCTAAAACTCCCGGGTACTTTTAAATACCTATAAATTTTTTGCCCCTCACCTTTTCCACCTTATCACCGCCACTGGTCGTCATTGGTTCTATGGCATCATCGCCAACTGTGACGTAAACTGCGAGTGCATGCATTTCTAACTGGCCCACTTTGGCGATGTGAGCCGGTAACCAATGGCAGGCAAGCTGCTGGTGTATTTAAGGACGATGTTCCCACCTGTTCACTCTCTCACTTTTGTTATCATCTCACCCGCGCGTGGTCATATAATGTTGTAGTTTAACTTATGTTTTTAACTTAACTTGTTGTTATATTAAATATTATTGTTCTAACTCGTGTTTTTATTCCGTGTTACCTGCACTGTGTCACCATGAAGGATCCCTTCTGAAATAGGAAAGTGTACATGCTAAAGCTAGAGTGAAGCTCTGAGTTCATAGTAGCTAGGGCATTGTACTCGTCCATTTCTCTGCCTGTGATTATCAGGCCTTGCACGAACTTATGCCCTTAGCGGCTATATCAGTAACCCCGGAACCAGGACAACCCCCGAATCCGGGTACTTGTCACATTGGTGACCCTTCCCGCACTTACGTTATATAATCCTTGACAGCGGAAAAGTGTTGCTTGAGAGGGGAAGCTCTATTTCTCTTCAGCCGGCCATTCACTTGAAGGATAGCCATGCCATTTGTCCTAATCCCGTTTTTTTCCCACCCATTTTAATCGAAAAATACAGGTACGCCATTCACTTGAGCTCCAACTCTGAACGAAGATAGGGGGGAGCGATCTTCTTTCCCTCTCTACAGCTGCTTGTCAATCGCTCTTCGATTTTCCCCAGCCAGCAGATTTTAATTTATGCTATCCTCAAAGCGAGGCTTCAATCTACACAAGCCGTTGTTCTTTTCGTTAGCCTCTTTCAGGGTCCCTCTGAAGCGAGACTTTAAACTCCAGCGTTTTCGCTTCGATTTCTGTCCAGAGGGAGTTCCAACCACCACAAGCCATTTGGCTGATTTCCATAGATTTTTATGGCTTTTTCCTTCTCGCGTTCCAAAATATTCAGGTGAAGTGAATGGACGGCTTTACATCCCATCGATGATAAGTTGGAAAATTAGTTTATGAGTCCATCGAACAGCTGATGGCCAACTCATTATAGGTTGTATTATAAATACAACTCATGCTGGCTCAATTGTGTTGTGAGGAAGCTCATATGGACAGCTCTTGGGCCTGTGACACCATGAAAGACGTGGACTTCTTTATATCATTGCGGATCAATCAGTGGCGTAGCGAGGGTAAGTGGTACCCGGGCCATAATGAGATATTTTCTCCCCACCCAACCGTTGTGAATGCTCCAACTTGGGAACCGGGGCATAGTGCTTTTTCGCACCCTCATCGTATTTGACTTGAAAAAGTGACATAAGTGCATTAATTTTTGTCACCGTGGCCAGTGGCGTAGCGAGCGTAAGTGGCACCCGGAAAATAATAATAGTATTTATTTTTTATACCATTTCCCATCAGTGGCTTAAAATGCAAGATGTCGCCAGGGGTATACTGTCTTTCCGCCATGAGAACTGTCGCCGCTAAGTAGTCTAGTTTACGGCTGTCGCTATGGAAACAGGTTATCGTAAGAAGAATCCATTTCTAATAGGTAGAAATTTATTCAAATGTGTTCCGCCTCAAACTGGCGCCAAGAATAAAAAAACTCCGACTTCCGTTGGAATTCCTCCTATTCGAAATGGATCTTACCTAGCATAACCAGTTGCTATAGCGACCGCCGCAAACTAGACAATTTGGCGGCGAAGTTCTCGTGTTGGACAGACAGCAGTTTTATTTTTACACACCTTCAACATTTTTTGCTTTAACCACTTAACTAGTTATCCCGAGTTTACTTGTGCATCGAATTATGGTCAACTTGCACTTAAAGTAACTTTTTAGCACAACGTGCACTTTTTTACACTTAAAGTCTGAAATTAAGTCATTCGTAGACGTTATAATTCGACACAAAAAATGAAGAATAACTCATTAATATCTCAAGTGTTCTATGGGCTCTTAATTGAGTCAATACGAGAACACATTCCCAAAACAGAAATTGTCATCTAATTATTTATTTATTTATAACCCGCTCCGGCCCAGCCTACCCAAGAGGGTGTAAGGCCTCCCACAGGCCGGAGGGGAAACATAAAACAAAAGAAATGAACTACATTACAAAGAATTTACAAAGAACCCCAAGGGGTGAGCAGAACAATTTAAAAATCATCGCTTATGACAGTGAACTAAAAAAAAAAGATAAAGAAAAAGATGTCATCTAATTAGACAGTAGAGAAAATGAACTGGTTAAGTGGTTTAAATTGCATAAAGCAGTAATGTTTGGGCTCCATGACACCCCCTAAAACTGGCGCCCGGGCCCCATAGACCTCCGATCACAACGCCACTGGGGTCAACTACAGCGATTCATGACATCTGTTTCCAAATAGGCGTTTGATTCCAGCAAGTCAATGTCTCCTGCAACAAGGCCAAGGTTGTATCCATAGGGTTTCGGGACTTTCACTTGCTATCTTGATCGTCAAATTGCAACACCTCTGTCTAAGCTAGTCTTTGATAGTCCAGTCGAAACGTACTTTGATATTTATAAAAATACATAACAGCAATTTTATTACTTTAAGTTGTTGGGACGGCCATGGAAAACACGGCACTGTATTTTGTAGCCGGACATCGAACCGGATAACTGGGAGGGATATGCATGAACGCGTTCTTCGTTATGACTGAATGTGTTTAGGGCTAATAATTCAGAAAAAATGACAACTTCAATTTTATTTTTCACCACTTCTTTTTCAAAAACCGATGATACAGAAGCCATTTTAAATCGAAGAATAATACTTTAAGAATAGGATTTGCTTTTTCACCACGTGTTCGGATTGATAGAAAAGAACTTATATGCATTTTTCGACAATCCTGTTTTTTCCGAAAAAGCTGAATTTTTCAAAAAATAACAAAGGCATCGATCTGAAATTTTTATCAGATATTCCATCCTATATACCACGAACTGCAGATGAATTGCAAACCTTTTGTTGAAATTGGAAAAAAATTAAAAAAAAATATTTTTGGAAATTGACATTCTTTTTTAATTTACTCCTGGCCTAATTAAGCTATATTAACGTTCTACGGCACATTTTATAGATTTTTTTTATCACCTATATAACTTTTGCATTTAGATTTTTCCTCTCAGATCTCTAGACTTTTATTTGAAAGCGAAAAATGATGTTTCGAATCCCCTACCATCCGTTCGATGTCCGTACAAAGTACGATGTTCTTGAATCTCTATCCGTCTGATGTCCGGGCACAAAGCATGATGTTTGGTATACCCTCTCCCCATCCGGTCTGATGTCCGGTTGGCAAATACGATAGTTTTAATTCCTCTACCTGTGGCGATGCATCCGTACAAAATACGATGTCTGAATTCCCCCATCCGGTGTCATATCCGGGCACAAAAATACGATGTTTTGAATTCCCCCATCCGGTTCGATGTCCGTACAAATATAGTGCCATGTTTCGCATGGCCGACTCAACAACTTAAAGCAATAAAATTGCTGTTATATATTTTTTCCATAATTTGATACTTTTCATGATAATTCGACTGGACTATGAAATTGACATGCTTGTCTAATTGACTAAAGGAAGTCCCAACTAATTAGATAGACATAGAGGTGCAACGGAGGCAACTGACACCGGGGGCGTTTTTTGCCCTTTCGCTACATTCGATCTAAAAACATGAGAAAAAAAACGCAAAAATAGTTTGTGTTCGCGGCGCCCCCCCCCCCCTACAAGTGGGACTCGAGCCATTAGACATCCTTCTT